>JARHVA010001013.1:2550000-2912500 GCA_037957365.1 Torreya grandis
TCCAATGAGTATAATTGAACAACCACCAAAGTATTTATTATTTTACTGAGGAAATGCTTCACACAATTGTTTATTTATCTTACTCAACATCTTTGGCCCTATAAAACTCATTTTATCTATGAGCACATATTGAATGTGTCTTAATTATTCTTGGGAATTTGTTAACATTTGTCCCTCCAACACTTTTATTTCTTAGATAGGGATATGAAGTGTTGAATGTATTAGCGATGTATTTATGTTAAATATTGCAATGCCAATTGGAGTAAGAAGAAGTAGGGGAAACTTACTTTTTATTTGAAGCTTATCCAAGGTGTGTTTAATTATGCTTATCAAGTAAGATTTGCCTATCCCTATTGTTCCTTGTACAATCATTTGAAGTGGTTTACCTTGTGGTCCTTTTTGAGCATATTGGTGAACTATGTTAAAGGTTATATGTAGAGTCCTTGATAACTCATATGATATTGGTTTACTACTACACTCAATGTTTATATCTTTTTAAATTACATATTGTGAATCTATGAATTGTTGTGCAGTTATGTGTAGGTTTAACAAGATATATGAATGATTCCAGTTGTGTCTATTATTGAAGTCATGGAGTCTAAGCATGTTGATGTCATCTAACTCAACATTTCCAAATGGGTGTGTATAAGATAGTATTAGATTAAACAAAACACAAAGAGAAAATGAGATTGAGAATAACACAACACATATATTCAACGTATTCAACCAAGCATGAAGGCCTATTAAATAGGCAAACAAATGAAATACTCATGAAGCATGAGATGGGTATAAGAAAACTAATCTACGTCAGCTTGCATGAAATAGCAAAGACCGAACAAACAACTAACCTCTTAACCAAAGTGGTTAAGGAAACTAACCAACATAAATTACCTTAGTAAATAACCTAAGGTAAATATAATAATATGCTAATACGCTCCCTTAATGACTAAACCAGAAACAAGACCAAGTTTATCTCTGAATTTTATGAACTTGTATGTACCAAGTGGTTTGGTCATTATATTAGTTGGCTACTCTGTAGTGGGGTAGTAGAAGAGACTGATGTCTTCATTTGTAACCAATTGTCAGATGTAATGATGGTGAACCTCAATGTGTTTAGTCCTAGAATGAAATACTGGATTCTTCACCATCTTCAAAACACTTTGGTTGTCACAAAAAATTGGAGTAGGCTTTGATGACTCAAACTGAAGATCCTCCAAAATTTTATTTATCCACATGGTTTCACAACCTGCACTGACCACAGCTTTAAACTCTGCTTCTGTTGAAGATAATACTATTGTAGTTTGTAGTTTTCTTTGACATGAGAAAACTCCTAAACCAAAAGTGAAAACATACCTTGTTGTATATTTTCTTGAATCAACTAAACCTACCCAATCAAAATCAGAATATCCTGAAAGTTCAAAATCTACAAACTTCTTATACAGTTTGCCAAAGTCAAGAGTACCTTTGACATATCTTAATACTCATTTTGCAGCTAACCAATGGAATTCTTGTGGTTTAGAAATGAAGTGAGATAGAAAACTCACTGCAAAAAAAATATCCGGTCTGGTGGTAGTGAGGTAAATGAGACTACCCGCTAGCTGTCGATACATTATTTCATTGATCGAAGGTGAATCAGTGTCTATTGAAATTTTAACTCCTACTTCCATAGGTGTGTGAGTTGGATTACAATCCATCATTCTGAACCTTTCTAGCAATGAATTGGCATACTTATTTTATGACACGAATACAGTATTACCACTTTGCCAAAACTCAACACCTAAATAGTAACTCAGTAGTCCTAAGTCTGTCATGTCAAAAGTATAATAAACATCAGCTTTCATTTGCTGAATGAGACTAGTACTACTCCCAGTGATGGCTATATCATCAACATATATAATGAGAATCAAGATATCATCACCAGACACCTTTACATAGAGAGTTGGTTTTGAGTTACACCTTTTAAAACTTGACTCCCTAAGATATGAGTCTATTTTTGCATACCAAGCTCGAGGAGCCTGCTTAAGTCCATACAAGGACTTGATCAACCTGCAAACAAGATGTTCCTTACCAAGAACCTGAAAACCCTGTGGCTGAACCATGTAGACTTCTTCCTCTAGATCTCCATTCAAGAAAGCACTCTTTACATCGATTTGGTGCACCTGCCATCCAAATTGAGTAGCAATAGAAATAATCAAATGAAAAGTTACCATCTTGGTGGTTGGAGCAAAAGTATCCTCATAATCAACCCCTTCCTCTTGTGCATAACCTTTTGCAACAAGTTTGGCTTTGTGTTTGTCTAAGGAACCATCTGCTTTGTATTTTACCTTATAAATCCACTTACAACCAATGGATTTCTTTCTTGGTGGTAGTTCCATCAACTTCCAAGTCTTATTTTTCAAAGGAATCATATTCCAATTGCATAGCTGATTCCCACTCAGACTTCCCTTTGGCCTTTAAAAAAAATTAGGCTCAAATACTTGTGAAACAGCAGTTGTTAGAGCAAGATTTACATGCTCACCTTTATTACCAAACTGCTTTCCTGATCTTAGTCTTCTACCTTCCATACCTTGTGGCATGTCTCCTTTTAGTGCTTTAATTGTGGCAGTATGCCACTTTGGCTTCTTTGGTTGTTCTGTTGGAACCTCACAATGACCTGTATCAATTCCCTCCTTAGAATGTGATTCCACTGATTGACAAGAATCCTGCTCACTTTTCACATTATAACTAATAATTGAATCATTAGATAACAATGACTCAATATCTGAAACTTGACCAGTTGCTATGAAGTATGGCATTTGTTCATTTACTATGACATCTCTATTTACCGCAACTTTGTTAGTAGAAATATCAAGTAATTTGTAGGCTTTTGACTGATCACTGTATCCAACAAACATGTATGTTTTGCTTTTTGCATCCAATTTTTTTCTCTTTTGACTAGGAATAACTGCAAAAGCTACACAACCAAAAATTCTAAAATCACTTACATCTGGAGTACAACCTGACCAAGCCTCCTCTGGAGTCATATTCTCCAAACCTTTTTTAGGACTTCTGTTGAGGATGTATACTTTTGTATTCACTACTTCTGCCCAATACCTGTATGGGATATTTTTGCTTTGGACCATACAGCGAGCCATGTCCATCACCGTCCTATTACGCCTTTCCACAACTCCATTTCGCTGTGGAGTGTAAGGTGTAGTGTATTGTCTATGTATGCCTTCAGTGGCACAAAACTCCTTGAACTATTTTGAGATGAACTCACCCCCATTATCCATTCTAAGAGATTTCACTGGCCATCGTGCCTCTTTTTCAACCATAGCTTTCCAAATAAGAAAGTTAGAAAAACAATAAGATTTCTTCACTAGAAATTATACCCACTTTTTCCTAGAGAAATCATCAACCAGTAACAAGAAATAACGAGCACCAGAAGGGGTAGGTGTCTGTATTGGACCATGCAAATCTGCATGTACCAGATCCAATACTCCCTTTGCTCTCAGAGCTTTACCAACATCAAATGAATGTCTAACTTGCTTCCCCAACTGACATCCAGTACATACATGATGACTATGTCGAATATAAGGAATACCCTTAACCATCTTAGTCTTACTCAATGTAGTCAAATACTGAAAATTCAAATGCCCATACCTTTCATGCCATAGTGAACTTGTGCTATCAACCACTGCAAGTGCACTTTCCTTTGCTTTGATTGGATCTGCAAGCTTATACAAGCCTTTCTCACTAATCCCAACAACAATCATCTTGTTATCTTTAGTGGTGACTAAACATTATTGTTCTTGAAATTTTACAACAAAATTAGATTTTGAGGTGATCTCACTGATTGAAAGAAGATTTTTGTTCATATCTGGTACATACCTAACATTCTTGAATGTATAATTTATTGTACCATCAAAACTTATATGAACATTACCAAATCCTTTCACAAAATATGTTGTACCATCTCTCAAATATACAGATTCATTACTACTGTTGTCTTCAACAAAATCCACATACCAGTCCTTATGGCATGTATAATGGTGAGATGCCCTTGAATCAAAGTACCAAGCTTGATCCACCACAAAATTACCACTAGAAGCCATCAAAGCAAAATTTGGTGATTCCTCACCTTCACCTTTAGCTACATTCACATAATGAGCTTTCTTTTTGGGGTTAGCCATATCATCTTGTCTTTTTCTACAATCTTTCTTAAGGTGACTAGGTTTCTTACAGTAAAAACATTTCCATTTAGATCTCTTATTACCACTTACTTGTGAATATTTTGATGGATAGCTATTTTTACCAGACTACTTACCCTTTTCCTTGATAAAGAATGCACTCTCTGTGGAAGTGGATGTAGACAACACTTCCTGCTCCTATCGTCTCTCCTTTTGTAATAGCAATGTAGACAATGTTTCAAAATCCAAAGTCTGCATCTCAGTAATCATGTGCAAGGACTCCACAAATGACTCAAATGATGGTGGAATATTTTGCATAACAAGAACAATCAAATCTTGCTCATTAATAGGTTTCTGTACTGCTTTCAACTGGTCACTGATGTCCTTGATCTGCAATAAAAACTCAGAAATGGAGCCACCTTCCTGCATCTTAGTGGAAAATAATAAATTCTTCAAATAAAACACTCTATCGGCTTCAGAAGCCTAATATTTTGAGGATAAAGTTTTCCATAAATATGATGCTATAGTCACATTTCTGACCTCTGAGATTAGATTATCTACTACTGACAATTTTAACAATATGAGAGCCTCACGATGACGTTTATCATAGTCATTGGTAGCAGTGGCAGGTCTTTGCTCTTTATTGAGCACTATTTGATCAATATTCAGATATTCACATATTGTCAAAACCTTGTGACTCCACAAACTAAAGTTCTTGCTAGTCAATTTCTGAGAATTTGGTAGTAACAGGGGTTGAATACTAGCCATTTTACCTAGTTTTTCATGAAAATGATAAAATCAAAAAAACTATAATGACTTTTTTTTAAAAATTCCTTCTACTCACTGATTTTATATTGACACTGAACAACCCTATCCATTTTCAGCAACAAACTCAATACCATTTGCAAGATCACAAAAATTCTACCACTAAAACAATTAAATCAGAAAAACTATAATTCCAATTAAAAAATTTCTTTCTCTATTGACATCCAGATAAAAAACCCAGAAAATGATAAATTTTTTAGCTTTTCGGATGCTTTCGTGATTATTAGTCAGCGGCAGGTCCCCAATAACCCTTATTGGCTAAAGTTTTGATTTATTTCAATTAAAAAAATTTAAATAATTGAAATATTAAAACTTTAGGCTAAAAATTTTATAAAAAAATTTAGCTAATCAGAAAATTGGCCTACCTCTAAAACTTCAGGCGAAGATTCTGAGCCCGTTTCTCAACCAAATTGCAAACCGTTTTCACCAGTGTCTTAGTTTTGATTTAACTCGCGATTTAGACTTTTGTTTCACTAAAAAAGATGAATAAATGAATTTTTATAATTTTGCCAAATTTTTACGATGCCCATGCACACAGATAAATTCAACAGAGGCTTTTGAGCCTTTAAAACAACCTGTTTTTGCTTCCTTTTGGTCTTATTTAGCCTTATTATGCTTCCTAGCAAATTTTAGACCTTCTGGTTGAGTTTTTTGAATTTTGTGATGCTTTCTCTCTCCTCAGCTCTCCACTGGGCACCTGAAGCTCCTCCCTGGCAAGACACCAACCTCTCTCTGGGTTCCACAAACCTCCACTCAGGTTCTACAAACCATAGGCTCTAATACCATATTAGATTAAACAAAACATAGATAGAAAATGAGATTGAGAATAGCAGAGCACATATATTCAACAAATTCAACCAAGCATAAAGTCCTATTAAATAGGCAAATAAATGAAATACCTGTGAAGCATGAGACGGGTATAAGAAAACTAACCTACGTCGGCTTGCATGAAATAGCAAAGACCGAACAAACAACTAACCTCTTAACCAAAGTGGTTAAGGCAACTAACCAACATAAATTACCTTAGTAAATAACCTAAGGTAAATACAATAATATGCTAATAGATAAGATTTTTCACTCATGCATTTTCATGTTCTATTGTAGATGTTCTTCATTATCACTTTAATGACTACTTGTCTTAACATTGTTATTTTCTTCTGTAGGTATTTGCTCGACATGTCATGGATTGTAAGAATCTTTTATTTCTTCCCAATGCCTAATAATGTCTACCTTGTTCAATCTAATGTCTGCTACAATGTTGCCGAATGGTTTGTAAAGTAAGCACTCTATCTAATAGAAACCCTCATATAATGGTGATTCAACAGTAGGCTTGGAGGACAAACAAGGGAATATATGGATAATTGATTCATTTAGTTTCTTTTTCCATTGATTATTTTTACTCTTATTGTTATAAGACCATGTCCGAGCAAATTCAATGAGTGGCACTTCGTCAAGAAAATAATGGTGTTTTAGATATGCATCAATGAAAGATGGTAGATTGTTGTCAGTAGATGCACCTTGAAGAACTTGTCTAAAGATTTTTTTGCCAATAGATAAGGTAGTGAAGGTTTGGTTGCAAACTATTAAAGTTAGCTTTTGCAACATGTGGCATGTTTCTTATGCACCTATGTCTCGATCAACAATAGTTTCTAATAGAAAGTTACTATATGTAGTCCTGGCTATGCTTTTAGATCCAATTATAGATGATATCCTTTTTAGCATATGATGGTAGCTTTTGAATTTGATTTCAAATTTTATCGCATATTTTGCTATATATTTGAGCATAACATGCCGAAAAATAACTAGTTGGCAATCTATATTTTCATGCCATATCAAAAACATGTCTATAATATTTAAAATGTCATAATGATTAATATGACAATGTTATACTTGTTACTTATAATATTTGTTAAATTGCATGATATAAAATTTATAAAATATGAATCTCAAACCGTTTATACAATAATTAATTATAACAAAAATTTGAGCTAGCATAAAAATAGATCAAAAATTGCCTTTATGGTGTCTTTGTATTAAAACCACCTAATATATTAGACACATAAATATTTAAGTAAAATTCACAGAAGATATTCAAACAATAGATGAGATCCTCTCAATATAGAAAAGGCAATCTTGTTATTTTATTATTTACATATAAACTTAGAGATCAAATTGATTTGAATTATTTAACATTCTAAATCTTTTTTGCCCTATTTGGATTTATGATTTGGGCCTAAGATTGGGAACATGGGTTCCATTCGGAGTTAATATATGCTCAGGTTCATATTTTAAAGCATTTTCAACTGTATTATATATTAATCCAAACCTTCTAGAATATGTTTTCTTACTTTTAAACCCTATGATAAAAATTGTATGAGGATTGACAATTGAGAAATGTTCTATTAAGTAATGTTTTATAATGGTTATAAGAAGCTTTTGCATTTTGTGGTGCATAATATGAATGATAATTTATTTTCTACTAAAATTATCATCATTTTGTAGTTGTTTGATGAGCAAAGACCATGTTGAAGTCTCTTTTAGTATAATAACATCTTTCTCCTTTGGTATAAAACATCTTTTTTACTCCTAGTTGTCATGTTGTTCAAATATATCTAATTAAAAAAATAAATTGTATTACATATGAATATAGATATTATTAATATTAAATATGGTGCATGAGTATAAATTAAATAAAAATATAGATATTATTAATACTAAATAAAATGCATAAATATAACTGTTGAAAAAACTTAATTTATTATGTAAATAAATGTTGTGGTTAACATTTTTATTGACTATTATATTTTAAGTATCAATATAATTTAAATATTTATATTATATTAAATTATTGATATAAATGAAAGACACTTCAAAAATTATATTACATCTTTTACATAAATTTTATTTAACATATTTTGTAAAACCATTTTTCTTTTTTAATTTATATATAACTAATTTAAATTCATATATAACTAATATAATTTTTCAAATTTAAAATGAGATTACATAAACATGTAAATAAATGTTGTGATTAATATTTTTTGTTATCATTTTGCTGTGTGCAAATGTTTTAATTTATATGTGTTAGAATAATTTAACTTATTTTTTATATTTTGAAATATATATTTAAATATTGTAATAAATTATATAATCTATATTTTAATATTTTTTCCACTGAAAATTATATATTACTTTACATATTGTGTTATAGAATATATACATTATTATTATTTTTGACTATTTAAATTGTATTTTAAATCCGTACATATTTTTGAGTATATAATTTGTCCTTTGAATATGTGAGTATTGTATTTAATAACATTTTTTATATTTTAATGTATTATTTCAAAAAATAAATATTAGAAGATAATATATTTAATTGCATTTAAAAAAAAAATTACATTAAAGTATATTTTATTTGCATTAAAAAAATATGATTTGTGATTGAATATTAAAATAACATATTATTTATAAATATTATTAGTTTAAAAAAATAATTAAAAAAATATTAACAATTTTAATTTTATTTGTTGTTTCAATATTAATTTTTTTATTAAATAAATCAGGTATATGAAATAAGATTTTTTTTTTTTTTTTTTAAAAGAATTAAATCCAATACTTGAAAATAATTTAAAGATACAATTTAATTTAAATAAACATATAAAAACATGTAAATAATTGATACTATTAATATTATGTGTTGGTGTTTTATACATTGTATTGACCTCTCATTAACTTGCTTTAAAAATATTTTGTGTACATAGTCTCACGTTCAATTGGGAACGTGGTGAGTTAATATCATAGGATTTAGAATCCATCCGCTAAACTCATCTCTTTGTACCAAACAAAGCACTTACAAGTCTAGATTCTAAGGTAGCTAAATGTCCAAATTAATTTTTCAATAATTGTTTATATATTTGAAAGAATATACAACTCAATATATTTGAACAAAAAAAAATTTAATAATAAAATAAAATCAATTTGAAATAAAACAAAGAACATTTCACAATTTAATAGACCATTTTATGATTTTTTAAAAAACATACAATTTGATATATTAATGAAAAAACACATATATTAAATTAAATATATTATAAAAATAAATATATCAAATTAAATTGATTCTTTTCCAATGATTGTTTACATTTTTGAAAGAATATACAATCCAATGTATTTGAAAAAACATATATTTTTTATAACAAAATAATACCAATTTCAAAAAAAAATAAAGAATAATTTACAATTTAATAGACCCTTCTCTAATTTTTTAAAAAACCCTACAATTTAATATATCAACAGAAAAATATATATCGATGTAAATGTATTAAAAAAACATATGTATTAAATTAAATAAATTGACATTATAAAAAAATTAGAAGATACAGTTTAATTTAAATGACTGTTGATCTAAACATATACTCTAAGATCTCTGGTGCAAAACTATGTTTTAAAAAAGAGTTTAATTTAAATAATTGTTAATCAAAGCATATACCTAAGGTCTCTGATTCAAATCTTTATGGAATAGTTTGTATTACATTCACCATACACTACGCATGGTCTAATTTGTTGGTAATAGTAATTAAGAGATGATATCTTACTTTAGAAATAGGCCATGAAAAGCAAATGATAAGTCTTTGATTAACATTATTTTATGAAATTCTTAGGAAGACACATGTAATTATTGGCAATTGCTCTCCTATTTAGTTGTAAGCGAGGAACCCTTCCCTCTACATAATTCAATAAATGAATAAACAAACATTGAAAAGATGGTTAAATGCATAGACAAACCTTAGGGGGGTCGTAGATAGATGTAAAAATACAATAATATATGATATCAATATATTATATGTATATGATAATTTAATAATATTATAGATATAAACTAATATAACTATATTATAATGTTTTATATTTATATTCTTATTACATTATTATATTTTATAAGTATATATCTATTTTCACCTAATATATACAATAAATATATTATACTATATAATATTTATATATACTATACAATTGGGTCGGGGGGTGTAGTCGGTTGGTCGGTTGGTCGGATACTTCCGTTGTGGCTCTGCCCATTAGTGTTCAAGTCCCCCACCGGCCCCGTGGTACTGGTATTAGTCGTGTCTAGCTAGCGGCGCCGGTCACGTTAAAAAGTTTATCCGGCTTTCAATAAAGTGAAATATATACTATATAATTATTAAATAATATTAAATATTATTATACTATTTTATATAATTATAAATTATAATTATAAATTTATATTTATCTAATATATACAATGTACTTATTAAATAATTTAATTAAGGTGAATAAGCAAGGATCTCTTCTCTTTACATAATTTGATAAATGAATAAACAAATATTGAAAAGGTGGTTAAATGCATAGACGAACGTTTGGGAGGCTGTGGATAGATGTAAAAATACAACAACATATGATATAAATATATTATATGTGCATAATAATTGGATTTATATTTATGTTATTAATCAAAGTTTATTTTATTAGAATTTTTAATACCTTTTTCAATTTAATTGGCGAAATATAATTTCTAATCAATTACGCTAAATATTATAGATATTAAATAATACAAATATATTATAATGTTTTATATTTATATTTTTGTCACATCTATTTTATCAATATATATAATAAATATATTAAACTATAAAATATTTATATATACCATATAATTACTATATAATATTAAATTTTACTATAATTAGCATTTATAATTATATATTTAACTAATATATACAATAAATATATTATAATATATAAAGTTTATATAGACCATATAAATAATATATAATATTAAATATCATGTGATAATCTAATATCATGCACTTTAGTCGCCTCTCTTTTGACATTGCATATGATTTAGCTTTATTTATGGATAAAAAGGAAAACAATCAATATTTGGTTTTATGGTCTTTAATAACCTTAAGTCCACTCCACCTTAAATAGAACATGCACTTTAATGATGGTAATAGTCTAACATGCATAGATGACATATTAAAAGGCTACTCTATTATATTAAATTTTAAAAAAATCTATACTTATTTTAATGTAATTGAAGATCTTCCTGGTTATGGCATTTATATAACAGTGGAAACAATTACCAATGTAAATATTGAATATTATATAAAAACATGTTCTCGTGAAAGTGCACATGAAGCATCCTAATTGAAATTAGTTAACAAGATCATTGAAAATGCATATGCATGTTATAGATTTCATTATGGTTCTGTTAATTTATCTTTGTGAATAAGAAGTTGTAAAAAACTAAAGCAACATAATTATAAAATAAAATAATTGTTCTATGAATTAAAATGGTTTGCATGTATTCTTGACTGTCACTCAACTTCCTTAAAATCTTGAGAGCGGGAATCATTTTGAAATTAAAAATATACATATTTATGCTATACTCAGCTCTCATGATTTAAATAAATTTTCAACAATTTAAAATTTTGAAACCTTAGGACATAAAATCAGCTCTAAATAATCCCTACCCAACCGAATTCAAATATATTATAGTTAATGATTTGATTATGCATGTATATATTATTTTAACTATTAATTTATTATTAACATTTTATAATATTAATAATACTAATAATATATAATAATTTATAAGTTCAATGCAAGTGGATGTCTCTTAACATTATGAAAATTGTACAACACTTAATAATCAATTATCATGCTATGTTTATCTATTTGGAGACGTTATGCCTTCTTATGGTAGCTCGGCCTTTATATTTTATAACATTTTATATAATCTTAAATAGATTACCTTGATAAGATGTATTATTTGTTCTGCACCCACTAGTTCAGACAATGTGATAAAAGGCTCAAGGAGGCAATACTGTATGACACACATTTATTATGTAAGAGTGCTAAATACAATTAAATACATGTTTACAATAACAAAGAATATATAATTTTTAAACTAAAGACGATCTATATATAAAATTAGATTAATAAACAACATATTTTAAAAGATTGACACCTGATTTTGTAATTTTAGATAAATTCAACTTGCAATTTTTTTTTTCAGTACACCTCTGCACGCGAAATCCATTCTTTCAAGGAAAGAGAAAAAATCATACTCTCCTTGCCTTATGTAGACCTGTTCTGAGTGGCACAGTGTGAGCTAGAGTACCATAGCAGGGATTTTCTTACCAAGATGATGATGGGTCGCTACGGTGATCCGTTTGGACAGAGAAGTCTGAAGGAATATGTGAGTGGTTTCTAGTCATGGGTTTTCTACATGTAGCACTACCGGCTTTCAGCATGGGAAGAAAATGTCATTTAGCAGTCATTTCTGTGGTGAACTCTGATAAGGGAAAATTATTTGTTTTTTTAAACTTGAAAGTTTTAGAACATTAGCTACTCAGATTCTCACTAAATATTTGGTTTTATAGACATGCATGTCTTTGACTGGAAGCTGCTTACAGATCCTCTGTATTTGTTAATGAGTAAAAGCTTCCATTGGCTTTCCAAATGGTTTTTGTTGTGCTAAATTTTGATGGAACAAGCTGTACGTTCTGAAGAATATTTCCCTGTGACTTATATGTGCTAGAGGGTTCAGCGAGTCATGTCAGAACAACAGTAAACTGATCGTTTAAAATATGGAGAGTGAAAACTATTCTTACTTCATATCAAATCCATCTTTAGCGTGTTTTAAATTGGTCAGATTTATCATGTCTTGATCTAGGCGAATACCTATTCAGGTGAGATCTCAGAAAAAAAAATAGACAACGACATGGCCCTATGCATAGGCCATCCAGACAAAATGATGGTGGTTAAGGACTACATATCTAATGCTCAGGTGTTTTTTGTCCAATTTTGTCGCCTATCCAGGGATCTACATATCTTTGCTTTGTAAGTCCTTAATTTTATATTTACAAAATCCCATGTTTTATATGTAGCTGTGTGTTTTTTTTAAAAATTATTTTGATATACTAGACGTGACTCCATATTTTTTTAAATATATTTCCATATGCTATTTCCCACTACCTAGATTTTATTTCTTCAATTGAAATATATTTCAATCCCTCATATATGTATAGAACAAAGTTATACCTTATTAGAAGATAGGTCCCTTGAAGGTTTAGATGTTTAAAATAGAGTTCCTTGGTGAGCAAGAGTTGTTTGTTCTGCTTTTTCCTACATATTTCAAAGCCAAAAGAAGAACATTTACTCTCACTGTAATTATGCATCAGTATTACAGTCCTATCTGAAGCCAAACAATAATAAAGAAATAAAAAATAGTTGCAACTGTTTAACCAGAATCCAAATTTTTGTCTCAGGTGATGGGCACATCAAATACACACCTCATATTTACCAAAAATAGATATGGGAAGCAGGGTAATGGTAGGTGTTGAAGAGGATAATTGCCAGTTTACCGAGGACAGTTGCCACATACCTACGCAGCCACATATCAACCCACAAGTTAGATTTCTCTATGTCATGGACCAACCTGCCAACGAGCAATCTATCAAATGTGTGTCATCATTTGAATCGATTTAAACAACATATTCCCTATTTTTTATTTTGTGAGATGAATCTTGGGGCCTTGCCCCACTGTATAAGCCTCCAACTTAAAAATAAAATAATAAGAAGTAATAGGAGAGTGAAGGGAAATCATTGAGAGTTCTCAATATTTGTTATGAGCATAGGAGAGTGAAGGGAAACTGTTTATTTTTTAGGAATTGGGTTTGCGAATATTGATTTTATTTTTTTTTAATTGAAAAATATATCTATATTAATATAAATAAGTAATGCTACAATGTTAGTCATACAAAAAAATGGGTGGAAAAAATCATACTCTAGAAGTAGTCAAACCAGGGTTTTAAAACCCTCAAGAATACCAAGTTCAATAGAGGGTCAATAATGACCACTCAAAACAAAACATCACATCAACAATGCACAAGAACCAACACACCAGTAATAAAAGCACATACCAATAAAGAAAACAAATAAGCTTCAATAGTGAACATAGGGGTCCGAGGACGTGGTGGAGGAGCTGGACCATGTGGCTTATCACCGCATCTCCCTTAAGCAGAGGGGTCATCATCTACAGATAAGGGATCCCATCCATCATTCTTCTGAGAATTATTGTTGTCTTCTTTGTGTCCATTAGGCAAAATAGCAAGAGCCAACTACACTTATTTATCTTACAGGGGAGGGCCTCAGTCCCTTCCATCACCTCCACCTATGGAAGAGTCATAAGGTAAATCATGCTACAGAGATAAATAGCAAGGAGAGAGGCTTTTATGTTTATTCTTGGAAATCTATCAGTGTAAGCCACATCCTCACCCACGAGGAGGTGACTATAGGCATGGTAGATATGGAGGTTCTAGGTTGATTACAAACAAGGCATTCCCTCAAAGCTCAAGCAAACATTGGAGGTAGTTAAGCTCTAAGCGAACTTTGTCAATGTGGCTTTGAATATAGAGAGTGACATTGGAAATGAAATTAATTTTGTTAGTAACAAAAAAATTACGTTTCATTTCTTCATGATTTAAAAAAACATAATTTATAGCTTTCCAAATTTGAAAAAGAGTATCTGCAGAAAAAATCTACCAAAATATATTGTAGCTTATAGGAAGAAAGGATAAGTCCCTCAAGAGAGCCATCTTCCATTGCCATATAGACTAAGTGTGGGAGCAAAACCAAAAAAATGCTTGATAGTCTTAGGTTGATGACATGCTAGGCAAATAAGATTTGGAACCCCCATGTGCCTAAGTCAGTCACCCACTGACAAACCTTGATAAAGAATACACCAAAGAAAGTGAGCCTTCTTAGGCTCAATGGGATCATCCCACATGGTGTAAAATCTTCTGGACCAGATTGCATGATTGGACTGAAGGTTCCATCGATGATTGAGAGCATCATCTTGAATATGATGGCGGTTAAAATATTATACCCCAGATGAGGAGAGTAATGAGTAAAGGGAGTGGTCATAGGCCAATGTCAATCCTTCCACCAGGGAGTAAGGGAATTGACTCCAATCTTGTGAAGCTACTTGTTAGGTATGGATCCTTGAATTTTAGCAATAGACTCAATATCTACATTATTTAGATTAAATTTAATTTGAATCTACTGCTAAGGAAGCCAAAATCAACTAGATCACATCTTTTGTTTTTCATCAGTAGTCCTCCTTAATGGAATGAAATGTTATCAAAATCCAATATCTATTACTATCATTTTAAGAAACTAATCTCCACATCTCTATATCACAAACCACCAAAATCATCATTCCTTCAATCTAATGATTGTGGATCTTTATGAATTCAAGTATTACTACTCTAGAAGATACACTATGCTAAAGTGTCTTCCAACAAAATTAAACATGTGTTTAATCTAGGCCAGGGATCAAATGACACAACAAGCCACATCAATGGTCTATTGTAGTTTAATTGGTTAAGATAATCTACTCTCACCTCATATGATTGATTTTAGGTCTCGATAATGGAAGCATTGTTAGCAGTGATCATAGAATGACCCATCAAGACATGTCAATTTTTGTAGTCTATGAGATTTTGCTACAAGTCATGAATTTTATATTTATTTTTATCAATGGTTATGGATAAACATAGTATAAATCATTTTTCATTAGATTTTGTTTATTTTTATATATTTAAACCATTCAGAGACTTCATAATTGACAACCAAGATACATTCATTTACAATGAAGATGTAAACTTGATTCAGGGAAGATCTAAATGCACAAATTATATTAGCACAAATTACTTGAAGGAAAACCATGTATTGATCTCTATTATATTATATTTGTGAAACATAAATTACTAATCTCACTTCAAGATCAATCTTATTCTTTACAAAAGTAGAGTATTTATAATATTGTGAAGAGACTATGACTCTATGTCTTCGTGACCTTTCACTTTCAGGATTGAAGGAATTTTTTTAGCTTCTACAAGCTTTTAATATCCTAGATGAGACCATATTTTATCCAAAATATACTTTGTCACCTAGTTATTGTAGACATTATTTCGAAATTATATAGCATCTTAGTTATTACACTTGGCAAATACATATCATGGATGTATAATTAGCTTCTAGACCTTTCCCGCTACCAAATGGCTCGCATACACTATCTCTCTATGAGAGATTTATCTCTTCGTCTGACCAATGTTATTCTAATGACACAAACATTATATCTTGCCTAAAATGTTATAAACATGTTTATCTTCCACCTCTATAAGTTCCAAACTTGTGCCTATTTTTTAGCTACGCACACACTTGTGTCCTAGCTAGATGCCTACATCAACGTAAGTGTCCTACCCATGTAGGAGAAGGTAAATGAAAATTTTGACTTTAGGCCATAAATTTTGATGCCATGGTTGCTTAAAATTTTCTTAAGAGGTTGAGCTAAAGATTAACAAAGAGAATAATAACCATTAGCCACTATATACTTCCCATTTTTCTGGCCTTCCTGAGCTAGTAATTCGTCCTCATTAGAATAAGAGTGATCTATGTTTTTAAAAATATGAAGTATCTAGACTTTATAATCTAAATAAATTGAAATTGGTCAATCTTCAAGTGAAATCCACTCCCTTTCAAATGCACTCTCTCTACTAGGATGATTAGAATACTTATCAACTGTTATCCAATATTTTTGATGCATAAGATTATGAAACTTATGGGGATATTGTTCAACAAGAGGGGGATGACTATCATAAGAATCAGTCCAAAAATGTTCCTTTTTATCATTCTTAGTTATCCAAAACAACTTATTCTTACTCACAAACTCTGTAATTTTAAGACCCACCAACACTAGAGAACCTTTTGAGGGAAGGGAGAAATGAACTATTTGATCAAGCAACACATTTTATGCATATTTGGCTCTCAAAGTTTGCACCCAAAAATACAAAAAAAATTGAAGAAAATACCAAAAAAGCTTAACAGTTAAAAATTGACCAGTTGACCCGATTAAACAAAAACCCAAATCCCTTGATTTATAAAATTAACTCTTTTATAATAAAATTTAAAAAATTTCAATTACTCAACTCAATTTTAACTTACCTCTAACATATAAAATAAAATATAACATATAAAATATAAAAAATGATAAAATTAAATACTCAACTATTTAAAAAAAAACATGACTCTTAAATTATTTCTTATTAAATTTCTGCTTTATCCATACACACATATACAAGCACATTACTAAGTGGTTCAAATTGCAATACACAATCAATTCAAAGAACCTGGAATAATAATACCATAGATCCCATGTAAATTTTCATACACATATTTATATAGAACAAGTTCATTAACTCAAAGTTGTGTCATTTACTCATCAAGAGGGAATATACATCTCAATCTTAAATTTGATTCTAAGATTTTAATTGGGTTTTTTATATTTATTCTAATTTATAACATTAATTTCAAAATAACTTATGATTTTTAAAATTTATTTATATATTTCATAATAAATATGAAATCATAGGTTTAGAAATTATGATTATAAATTATGGGTTAAAATTATTCATACAAATTTAAAATTATATATAAGCTTAAAAAAAATTGAGGTCTTTTTATTTCAACAGTTGTTTTTTTAAATTTTTAAATTATAGTGATGTTTTAAACTCTATTTAATATGTTAAATTATAAAATCTACCAAAAAAATATAAATCTTGTAAAATATACAATACATATTCAACATTCAATAAAATATAATTTTGAAGCATATTAAACTTAAAAAATATGATCATTTAAATGGAGATACAATTGACATAATACATCATACTACTATTATTTTTATACCAAATATAAATAAAATCAATAACTTCAAAAGTTAAAAATATATCTATAAATTTAAAGAAAACATCTAAAAACCTAAAATATTTCTTATTCATAAATTTCCTAACAAATTTCCTCACTCATTGTAATTCCATTCTCCCAACCTTTTATAACCAAAATTAAATTGTGCTAATTTAAACCATACTTTAAGACTAAAGTACCTTAATATGACATCTATGTATGTTGGCTCCAGTCTTTGGTACTATTTTTATTCTTTTATTTCCAGGGAAAGTTTGATACACCTACCCATCCCATCTTTAATTTCCAACAGCCACCAATCAAAAAATAAATACAGGAATATTCTTTTTTAAGTTTAAGATTTATTTTCTTCACCTTTAATAGGTACATGCACCAATTAAGATGTTTTGTAAACGTCCCTCTATTTGTCATCCAGAATCTCTTTTAGGTCATGGAGGGTACTTTAGGTTTTTAAATTTAAAAAGAAAGTTATTTAAAAAATTATATTATAATTGGTGACTATGATGATTTATTAGGTTATAAGGTTTTATATATATTTAGTATAAGTGTAAGATTATATTCCTTTTAATCATGACATTTTAATTAAAAAAATAAAAAATAAATAATTTAATATTAAATTTTAATAATAAATACTAATTTAATTAAACAAACTCTTAATAGTTTATATAGATCAATTTATTTGTATATATAAATCCACAATAAAATATTATATGAGATGTGTATGTCTTGAAATTAAAATACATGTTTAAAGAGATGTATTGTGGGATGGATTGTTTATGGGATTTAGAATCCATGAAAAGGACTTGATCTCTAAATATAAGTATGAAGAAGATTAGAGAAATTGGTATTCATGACTTAATGTATCTAAATATCATGTCTAACTATCACTAATGAGATATTAATAAAAATTAGTATTGATATCTTAAATATATTTATCTTAAATATGTCAAGAGATATCAATCTTGAGGCGTTTATATTGCGATGTAGTTAGATAGGTACCTCGAGATTGATATCTCTCGATGTATATTAGATAACTGTATTTAAGATATTAGATGCTAGTACCACCCGCAGGGGTGGCGTACACATTTAACAATAAATACTAATTAATGTATCATTTCATATTCATCCAAATAAGAAATATATATCACATTCAATGATAATTAAAGAAAATAATTTTATATAAATCGAAATGTGAAAATAAGTATAATATATGTGATATTAAACATGTAACATTATTGTAGTTCTAAGGACTTGAGTACTTCTTCCTTAGCTTTTCGTTTGGAAAGTTGTTTTCCTATTTTCAATTTCTCATATCTATCGTATGAAAATGGAGACCAAATTTTGAGTCCTTCCAGAGATTTTACATGCGAGATGACCAAAAATGTTAACCCTGGTCTTTCATGTATGCTCTATATCAATTGTTGCTTTAGAAAGTGTTAATCCTTGTGATTTGTGTATGGATAATCCCCAACCCAGTCTTAAAGGTAGTTGTCGTGTCCATCCCATTTGTATTGGTGTAATTGGAATTGTATGCAGAATTGCATCTATAAATGGGATTCCAGAGTAATTGTCAAAATCCATCATAACATATGTAGGTGGCTTTGGTGAGGAACTTCCAGGTTTGTATACTATATTTCAAATTTATCCTAGAGATCCATTTACAAGTCCTACTTCTATCCATAGGATGGAGGTTAGCATCACACTTACATCCTTAGTTATTAATAACTCCACATCCAATTCATCATTTTGACCACCTGATGGATTGGTACTACCTATTCTAGTTATAATGCTCTATGTAATCGGTCCTTTTAATGATTTTAATTTGATTCTATTATGATTTTTCACATTATCATTTGTTGTAAATAAATGAATAGCATTGCCAAAAATTTCCTTGATGCTTGGGTGTAATACACTATTTGTTCTTGACATCAATAGTTTCCAATCATCAATAGTCGGATGTGCATCTCTAATATTTATGAGTAGTTATCGAAACCTTTTCTGGTCATCACTTTCTCCTTGTCTAAATACCTTATCCAAAGTAACAACTATTTTGAATTCTTTCCATAATATTTTTTTGTGTTTGTTACTATTATACGATGCTTTATCACTCACAGGAGGTAGTTGGCCCAAATCTCCTACTAAAATGATTGACCTCCCTCCAAAACTAATGTTTGCATTTTCTAGAAATGTTTGACGAAGTTGTGCATCTATGTTTTGCAACATTTTTTCTTCAATGAAACTCATTTCATCAATCAATATTTATTCTATATGTCGTATTTCTTCTTGAAAACTTATGAGTCTTGATCCTTCTAATTCAGTAAAGTCTGCAATTAGATTCATAGTGTTGAGTGGATTGTCAAAGCACCAATATCAAATGCTGCAAGTCCAGTTGGTACAAGTAATAGAAGTGGGCAAAGTTGTATAGTTGATTATTCATTTTGAAAAGCTTCACGAATGACACCAATTAGATGTGATTTTCTTGTTCTTGTTATTCCTTGAATTATCATGCATAGTGGTGTGACATTATGAGTTTGAACAAAATGTCTCATGATTATATCAAGTGCCTTTTTTTATTTGGCACCTAAGGTTCCATATGAAATATTAATTGTTATATCATCTGATATGGGTTAACCATTGTCTTTCATTGTGCTTATGAAATTTATAGCTGAAGTTGTGTATTCTTCTCCTTTATATTCATGATTCCATGGTGCTTGTCTATCAAGATCTCTTCTGCCCAACATATCTAATTCTGATACTTCCATAATTTCCCCATGATGTAGCCTTGATATGATTTCCCAATCATGTTCCATTGTATTTTGATGAACAGTTTGAATGTCATCACATTCATCATCACTTTGATTTTTGTGGTCATCTGGCATAGTCCTCCTCTCTACATGCCAAGTATTGTAATTCAATGACTCCCAATTTGATGTTATTATATCATCATCAAGTCTAATATCTCTTTCTATATTATGAAATGGCTTGTAAATCAATAAGTCTAACCAACATAAATCAACCCATTTTTTTAATTCTCTCACTAGCACTGTAATAAACCTTGGGAATACTCTCACAATAGTTGCCACACTCCTGGCCTCTAATTTATTATCTCGCCCTCGCTTGGGATTATATGTCCACAATCTAGTTGTCTCTATAAGTAAAAAAAAATTCCATTTCATAAGGTCTTTTCATGTATCCATCAATGAAAGATTTTAAGGGTTTATCATTTTTTGGTTCTTTAGTATGTGTCACCGGTTTGAACACTTCACATGAAACATTCAAAGTGACAAACACTCTACTTATCTCTACCAATGGGAGCTCCAACAACATATGACATGTCTCATGTGCCCCAATGCCTCTTTAAACAAGGGTTTATGTTAGGAGTCTTCTATATGCTCTATCTGCTAATTCGTCAGGGTTTTCAATGTTTGCAAGTTGTATTAGCATTTGATAATAAGTTTCAGAACTCTTCCAAGTTTTTGTCACATATTTGGTGATGCAATTGATTACTACATGTTCTGAGAGCATAGGTTGTCAATCTACATTTTCTCTCCACAATTATAGTATGTTTCCATTAGGTGTATTTACACAATCATCATTTTTTGCACGCTGATATTTTTTCTCCTTTTTTGAGTCTTCAAATAATTTTTATCCATTCATATTCAATGGCCATGGTGCATTGTACCTATAAAAATAATAAAAAATAGTTTTTGTAAGCACATTATGATATATATATTTATATATAGAAAAAATTTAATGTATGAATATCTTACCTAAAAATCATCTTTCTCTTTTCTTACGTAGGTAGGCACCCTCTCTACACATTGTATGACACTATACACAATTGAGCAGTGCTTCATAGTCATGGTCAAGATCCAGTTGTGCCAGTTGATGTGTATTTTGAAGACCGAGGTTGCAAAAAAAATTGTAATAACTATATTGCATCATATATAAAATTTTATCTATTAGTATGAGACAACTTAATTATTATGCAAAAATTATATACAAAAAATATTGATAGCATACATATATGTTTCATTGATGTGGATCTCCACACGGATTCTAGGCATGGTCAATAGAATTAAAGTATTTTTTAGCATTTTGTAGATCATAATTATTTATCTAATCAAGGTTCTCCATGTTTGGTGATCCCTCCAACCATATGAACCCATGTACATGTGGTGAACCTCTATGTTACCATTCATATCTAGACCAATGAGCTTTTACTTCCATTCCTTTTTGAAGTATCTCCTTTTGAAAAATTATATGTCGATAGTCAATAATATTTTTTCGATGCCATTTTTGTGATTCTCAGGGATTGGTTGGTGGTGTTCCTAGAATTAGCAAATGTAGATCAAGCCAATACATATTTGTTGCATTCAACATGAATAAAATTATTGGTGTTCCAATTTGATGTAGCATGTCACTTAATGTTGCATGGCTTTTCCCCTAATAAAACCTAATACCCCTCAATGTAGTACCAAAATACATCAAACGATCATCAAGATGAGAGTGTGGCACGATGTCCATATGCTCATGTAATTCATTGATGGTGATTGGCATATATTGTAGACTCTTTTTCACAAACACTACAGATGAATTTTATGCATGATTTCTCATAATCATATTCATCATGTAATATCTGAATCATGGGTGTCATCCAAAATGATGATCTTGTAGTGAATCAAATGTTTAACAAATTCATGTAGATGTACTTGTTTCAGTGTTGATCTCTTCTTTGAACAACAATGATTGACAAATCTTTTATCTGATGTGGTAAAACTTTAGAAATTTATTTTACTTATTATGGAAAACTGATTGTATATCATTTATATTTATATTGACCTCCATTTGCATGTGTGACTTGTAGGATTGGATTGACTCATGTTGTCAACATCTCTTATACTTGGGTTAAGCATGCAAGTGCTGGGGGTTGTGGACCAGGATCCATATTATTCGATGCTGAAAATTAATGATCTTTTTTATATTGTTGACATCTATGGAAAATGGGACCTTCAGGTGCTCAAGAGATATTTATGCCAGGGTAACTTTATTGAAATATATAACACATACTTGGAGAAGCCAATTTTTCAAGAGGATGATGAAAAATCATTTGTAACATCTTTAGATCTACCTCTATATTTCCACTATTATCATGTGTATTTTTAACACCATCATCCATTTCATTTCTTTCTCTATTATATGGAATTTCTAATACACGTTCTATGGTCATTGAATTCACTTCTTTAGAGTTACCATCAACATTAGCATTCGTTTATCGATGTCTTTAAACTGCTTCACGATTACATTCTTGTCGTTGGTTTTTTTCTTCCTCTATGAATTGAATCAAATGCATTTCTCTTTTCATTCTTCTTCTTAGATTATGTTGACCATCTTGAGATGTTTGTGCGCAATATGCCATCATTTCTTGGGCATGTTCTCTAATGTATGCTTCTAGTTCTTGGACTGACATTTTTGCCCTATGTTTTGTACGTCTTTCTCTTTCATTCTCATTATGTTGTCGTCTTTGTTCTTCTGTTCTTTATTCGCGTTGTTGTCTTTAATATTATCAAGCATATTCTCTTATATATTTTATTCATTGCTCTTCAGTTTAAAATTTAATCATGAACGTGCCATACCTATAAGATATAAACATAAAATATTCAATCTATTTTTTCCAAAAATTAAACTACAATTAATTTTTTTTTAAATACAAAAAAATCATAATAATATATATTATTAATAAAAAGCAATAAAATACATCTCATAATAAATATTTGAGAGAATAATTTCTCTTTTACGAAAAAATAATATAAATTGAAGATTTTCTTTTATTTTCAAAAAAAAAAAGTTATAAGAACTAACAAAAAAAAGTGCTTAATTTAAAGGACCGATAAAGTCATCTAATCATGCCTAAAATTTTAAAGAGTTATATCAAACATACCTTTTTTTCCCCATAATTTTATATAAAATAGTATATGTTTTTTTTTAAATTGGAAACATTAAATGACATTTTAAAAGCAAATGGGCTTTACCCAGTAGGTCCCATGTTCAAGTCTCCCTTGCCATTGGTAGTTGACTCCTCAAATGACATTGCTTCCCACAGGTCTTCAAAGGTTCCCCCTATAAAAATAGTCAAAAAAGAACCGCTTACCAATATCAAGACATTTTAAAAACAAATTTTAAAGTTAATATATGTTTTTACTTGTGTTTATACTAACTATAATTAATAGTGTTTATACTAACTATAATTCAGTATATGTTTTAACCATAATTTGTTTCCAATTAAAACAATTGTTTTAGAAACAAATTAAAAAAATTGTTTTATTAAATGTAATTCAATGTTTAAAATGTAAAAACATTTACTAAAAATAATTTAGCGCTTTAAATTAATAATAGTGTTTTTAATTTGTAATTCAGTGTTTTTAAAAATAACTCTGTTTAAAAATAGTGTTTATATTAACTATAATTCAGTATATGTTTTAGATATAATTTGTTTCCAAATAATTTTTTCTTTTTATTAAATGTAATTCCGTGTTTAAAATGTAATTCAGTGTTTATAGTTAGTATATGTTTTTAATTTGTTCCCTATTTTTTTATAATTTATTTTTAAAGTTATGTAAAGAAACAAAAAAAATTATATCCTACATCCCTGTCGAAAGTTATGCAAAGAAACAAAATTTCAAACAGCAGGGATGAAAACTCAGAGAACATACCTGACTTTGAAAAATACGGCCAAAAAAAAAATCTTCTTCCGCTTAGAATTATTGTTTGAATAGGGATTCTGCTCGAACACAGGGATATAATGGTTTGGCAGAGATTTTTCTTCCAAAATTCTCCAAAGAAATAAAAACTGTTTTCGATCTGATTGGAGCGATAAAAAAATATGGTCACTGTGTGTTTAAATTTTTTCTTGGAATGTTTTATCTTGTATATATATATTATATATATTTCTTTTTAAATGCATCTTTTTATTATATATTTTCAAAGAAATTATCAGCTGGTTATATATTTTTTATTTTATAATTTATTTTTATCTCTTGGTTCAAATCAGAATAAAAGTTATCTACTTTTGCCATTACACTATTAATTGTTATTGTAGATTAAGTCTCTGGGCATAATAAATTTTATTAGGGAACTTTTAGATATGATTATAAAAATACATTCATTTTTTTTGTTTTAATTATGTTGATGGACATAACTTAAAATTTAATTGAAGTGTGCTAGTGGATTGTAATAGTGTGAGATGTCAATAAAAATATATGATCTTAAATTTGACGTCCTTTTATCTATCATATATAAATTTCCATTCTTTCTTTGAGAATGTAATTAAAAAAACATGATATCGTGAGCATATAATAGAGTTTAGAGCTTTTTTTGAAAATGTTTTTGACCTTGATGCCATCTAGATGGAAGTTGTTTGTCACCAGTCAATGGAAAATTTGTGGGGAAGGTAATGAAATGGCTAATCAATATGGTATTGATATATTTGGGAGGATCCAAACACTAATTAAATCATGCACAGAGACAATACAAAGCTAAACATAGTTTAAAAAATAATTCAATCACTCTTTGATATATTCTAATTAATTATCACACTCTATTTAATCATACATCCCCAAATAATACAAATATATAAGAAATTTATTTCTTATAACTTCTCAATATTCTCTTACTTGAATCTCACTAATTAAACACTCAATATATTGTTATAACAATATATGACAACAATAATATTCTAACATACTATATTAACCATACGATTATAACAACCCAATAAAAGATATTTCCCTATCGGTAAATCAATCAATTTATTATTTACCATCTCGTAAATACTTAAATTCACTCAATGTAAAAGCTAAATTTTTAACATTCCCTCTCATAATTTTTACATTGTGCAAAAACATTCACACTCTTATCTGCAGTATACTCAACTCTTGTAGCATGCCCTATTTGACTCATGACCTTGATACAAAAAGAGTATCACTCCTCCCATGGGTTTACAGGGTTACCATAAACTGTTCACCTCGTGTAATTTTTTAGATTTCTACCACAAACCCTCGTGTAATTTTGTAGATTTCTACCACAAACCCTTTCAAGATCCATGCACAAACTTACATTAATGCTTTCTATCTTTTTACAATGTCTTCACATCAAATAATTATGTTTGAAATTTACACACAAATTACATACCCTGAATAGGAATTATTATTTTGCTCTTATTTTGCAAAAACATACAGCGGAAAATTTAAAAACACACCATACTATATATGTAACCAAAACATTGGTGTGGTCCTATCATTGGTGACTGATAAAAGGTCGTTGAAAGACTTCCATCCTCTATGTATCCTTCATCCTCTAGTATCTGATGTTGCTTACTCAAGGGATTTTTGATGAAACTCAATTGCATGTCATTTTGATTGAAATGTAATCCCCTCCACAATACTAGCATACTTATTGGATGTCAAATACACCCAAAAATGCATCCGTAAAATGATTTTTTTGTTTTACAAATTTTTGACAATGTCAACTCAATTTTTAACTTGACACCTTTTATCTCACAACTCATTTTTTTAATTTTAATTAATAACTCAAAAAATATTTTAACTAGACATAAATGACCTAGATAAAGTTCCACTCAACAACTTTAACATTGCCTATAAAATATTACTATGCAAAAAATAAAACCTATTCATAATACCTAATTACATAACTCAATAACATTTGACAACTAGATTACAACCTATATCTATATTGATTCTCTAAATCTTTAATACTTTGATGACATATATAGACTAACTACTAATTTCTGACTATATATTATTAAGACACGGATTAAAATCTAGATTCACCTTTAAAAAAAAAATTTAGACAGTTACTCAAACCTAAAGAATTAAAACTACAGTTATTTATAAAACAAAATACACTGTAACAAAAAAAACTAAAAAACTGACCTTCTGAAACTTATACGAAAAGTTATTTCAGATGCTCAGTCAATATCCATAAGGTACGATATTGAATCCAGCAGCTGGTGGTACAATGGTGAGATTGCATGCAACAAGAACGCTTCAATATTTGACAGGCTTTATAGATTTTAAACTGCATGCTTTGTGAGTCAATTATATTCTTGATTCGATGGATATAGATCGACTCTTCCGTCTGCGCTATGAATATCTTCAATAAGTTACATGAACTTCTAATCTTACACATTAACCTTGCATGCTCCTGCTGTCACCATTGATTTCTGATTTTATTATCCCGAATTAAGCAGATCACGTTGAACAGTTGCTTCTTCCATGACCTTCGAAGAGAATGTGCAGGATATACAGACCCAATACGTTGTCTTTGTACAAATCCATTTGAGTACGCTTGGCACTTGCTAGAGTTGGTAGGAGTCGTACGAAACTTAGGAGCCAACCCAATGATAGTGGGACGAATTCAGATGATCCTAAACGTGAATGGTCCAAGTAATAGAAAGGCGCTTTTGCCTCCAACGTGACTCCCATAGCTATGTTATGCCCTTATGAGATTTTAATTCCACAATGGCTGTGCTTATCAATAATAGTATTATATGCCTCAAGATAGCAATTTGCATCGTAGACCTGACTATTAGCTGAATGCCATTTGCTAGATCTGACATGCTAAATACAAAGATAAACTAAGTTAAACTAAACATAGAGTGATTTATTTTTCATCTACATGGGCAATGCAAAGCTGATAGCTAGATCTACCTCTTGATAGATTTAATAGGGCATCGTCTCACTCTGATACCAATGATAGATTTTGGAGGAGCGAAACACTGATTAAATCATGCACATAGACAATAAAGAGCCGAACATAAACTAAAAAATAATTTAATCACTTTTTGATATATTCTGATTAATTCTCACACTCTAATTAATCATACATCTGAGAATAATACAAATATATAGGAAATGTATTTTATATAAAGTATCCCCAATATTCTCTCAACAAAATTCCACTAATTAAGTACATGATAACAATATATGACAATAATAATATTCTAACTTACCGTATTAACCATACGGTTATAACAACCCAATAAAAAATATTTACTTCTTGATAAATCAACCGATTTACTATTTGCCATCTCGTAAATACCTAAATTCATTTAATGTAAACGTTAAATTCCTAACAGGTATTTGATAAATCCAAGTTATGCAACTCAAAATTGATATCTCTTGGTAGTAGTGTGTGTGTCTTAATAACACAATAGGCATAACCTATAATGGAAGTCACAGGGGATTGTGGATCATAATAGTATTAGATGTAAATAAAAATTACTAACCTTGAATTTGACATCTATTTGATTGTCATCATGCAGTTTTGACTTTTAATTTGATGTTTATTTAACCATCATTGGGCGGTTTTAAGCTTTAATTTAATACCTATTTGACCATCATGTAGAATTTTTTCTTCTTGCTTAAAGAATGTGATTAAAAAACATGACATCTTCAGCATATGATGGAGTTTAGAGCCTTTTTCCCATAAATATTTTTTCAAGACTGATGCAATGGTGTAATGAGATGGAAGTTAATGTTAGCTAATCAACACAAAATTTGTGAAAAATGTAATGAAATATATACTTAATATGTCATATCACAAATCTAAAACATTTACGTCAAGATTAATATCTATCGATATTTTTCAAATAAATATATTTAAAATATTTGTAATAATCTTATTATCTATATAAACAAAAATATTACATTGGGTTTCCTTTTATCACACATTATTTTTTTAGCTATATGATATATAGATGATTCTTATTTTATAGAGGTAAATTGAATATAATAACATTTGGTAAGGTGGTGTGGTGTTTTGAGTGCAATCTACAATTACATTTCATCAACGCCCATAATAGTGTGGATAAATGGAACCCTTTTTGAGACGAGAGTTAAATAAGGCAAAGAGTTGGTGGATCCTACTAAAGCTAATGGAATAAATGAAATTGATAGAGAAATTAGGAATAATATTTGGAGGAGTGAGAAATATAAAGGGATGACTGCAAGAGTGTAGAGTTAATTTCATGTATGCCATGTTTAGTTATAGATGTCTAATGTATTTATTTGATGAGTGTAGTTGTTAATGTTGTTTATTTTATTGATATTATTTTTGTATTTAATTGTGTTTTTTAATTTTATACTATTTTTATTTTTAATTTTTTTATTTAAAATCAACTACAAAATGATGAAATGAATATGTATTAATTGTAATTGCAATCCACATGTTGTATTGTAATTTATAAGAACATAAAATCAAGTATTGCTAATATTTAATCTAATGCAATATAAACATGGTATCAAAGAAAAAATGTTATAAGAAAACTTTATACCATTCAAATTATGTACACAAAAGAGTTTGATATGTAGGATTAATTGAATTCTAAAGTGGTCAAAAATAATTTTGAGATGGCCCAATCGAATGTTGTAAAGGATTTTTGCAATGTGAAAAAGGCCTAACCCACCGTATTTCAATGCAAACATAGTTCCTAAAATCAATGCAAGAAGAATTGTAACCTATTTAACGTATGGCTTGTAATAATTAAAATTATTATACAATGTATTTGATATGTTGTTTCTGAAATTTATTTGTTTATTTTGAGCATAATTTTTCAATGTAATTTATTTGTGTATATTGAATTAGATGTATTTATTTATCATTTTACTAGTAATTAAATTTTAATTTTCATGTGGAAGTTGAAATTTATTATATACATGTATTATTATGATATGCACATATATATTTCATTGACTTCTATCAAAGATCATATGATATTACATGAAAATTAGATAGAGAACTTAAAACTCTAGTTCATTGCGATATAAAAGGTAAATAAACATATTGTATTATGACATGTTAAATTTTATTTTAATTTTTTTTAAGCATTACACATTTATGATAAAAGTTATATAAATATTTCTCATATTTATTTAACTCATTTGAATCTAAATGCTATCAAATTGTTAGATAAAGAAGCAATTGAAAAAAAAATGAGAACTATTTCTTGTATTACGATGTTTTATTTATATATATATAATTATACATTCACAATAGAAATGCATATAAATATTGAGCTTATTTATTTAATTAACTTGAATTTACATCGTTGCATTATATATAAAGATAATGATAAGTTATTTGCAGTATTTATCATATGTAGAGATGATATTTTATTTATAGATATATCATAAATGAGAGAATATTTATATGTATAGATGATGTTTAGTAGCTATCAAAATCTATGTTAGGTAAAAATTTGGCAAGGATTTGAAGATAAGTTAAATCATGTCAACCATAATCTAAGCATTATGCAATGCAAGAGCAAATGAATTTAATTTAGTATATGAAAATAATCTCAATATAATTTTGAGTTGAATTAAGTGCACAAATGGTAATTTGTAAATAATGCTTGATTTCAATCACAAAATATTAAGATCACTATAAATTTGGGGTTGAAATACAACCAAACTTTCAAATTAAAAAAGAAAAAATTAATCTATGTTATTACAAATTCTATGTTCAATACATTGTATTTTAGCTTAAGAGAGTATAAAATCAAGCGTGTTAATACATATCTTTATGTTATATACAAATTATTAAAAAAAAAAATCAATAAGAAATATTTAAATTGTTCAAAGTATAGATCCATACAAGCTTGATATATAAGATTAATTGAATCCATAAATAACATAAATCAATGCTAAGATATCCCAATCCAATCTTGGAAAGGAATGCTTCAATCCCAAAATAGAAAAATGCAAAGTTTGATGCATCCCACACACAATACCTAAAATCAATGCAAGAATAAAGCTTAATACAAATTACAAATTGAATAATCAAAACAATATGTAGTTACTAGTTAATCTAATTTACAATTAGATAAATTCAATTCAAAAATGGACTAATTCACAATAGATAAATTCAATCCAAATGGACTAATGTAACATAAATACAATGATTAAAAATAATCAAAGATCAATACAAAGAAAAGAACCAAAAACAATATGAATTGGATGTTTGTTTTAATTTAAAAATGATCTAATTTATATTGTATTGTAATATTATTATGAAACTTAAAAATAAAATTAAAAGTAATATAGGTCAATACATTATATATGTATTACCCAAATCAATTTAAAATGCAAGTGTAATGTAATTATAAAACAACCTAATCCAATCCCAAAATAAATCTAATCAAAACAAAGATCTTATATAACATGTAATTAAACCTCCAAACAATCAGAAATCCTGATTGAAATGAAGATAAAATTTCAAACTCTTGGATTATTTTCTAATGAAAATGTGCAACTTTTACAATTAAATTGATTTTAAAATAACTCATAAAACAAATTGCTAATACTAATACATTATATTTTATAATAATAAATATTAAATGAAAATATACCAATTATAAGTGGTAATACATTATATTTTAAATTTATAAAACCTAAAATGAAACAATACAAATACGTAATCTAATGTAGCTTATAAAAAGCACACAAGGAAAAATACAAGCAAAAAAAAATTTACATTGCTCAAAGCATCCACTCAAATCAATTTGATATGTAAATCAATATTAAAATAAAATAAATAATTTAAACATGACCTAATATAATTTTGAAAAGGCTTAATTAAATCTTTAAAATAACCTAATAAAAAATGTAATGGAATAGTACAAACACAATAGCTAAAAGCAATGTAAAAATAAATCTTAATGCATTATAAACTGACTATACTAAAAATAATATGTAGTTGAAATTTAGTGTAATTTACACATGGTTGCATGCAATAAAAAAATGGCCTAATGGAACATGATCATGTTAACCAAAAAAAGGTGAGATGAAAGCGCAATACAATAAAGGTGAAAAACGAAAATAATATGAATTGAAGACTTTATTCAATTTGAAAATGCCAAATATCGTAAGAGTCATGCAAAATAAAAATTCAATAGAGTATAAATTTAGTACCTGAAACATTATAGAAATAAAGACCAATATAATAAAAAAATTTGTAACCAAAAACAAATATGAAGTTGATGCTCCAATATTAAAATGGTCTAATGAGATGGTTAATGCATTGTTTTAAAGTCTCGATATATTTTTACTTCAAACATATTGTTGTTTGTCTCTTTGAAGTCAAAGGAGCAAATATATCTTGTTTTGAGATGGTTAGCAAGTGTAAAGCCTTTTCAACCATGTCCAAGTTTTTAATTACTTCCAATATATTAAAATTCACATCTCAATTACTTTCATTGCTTAACAAGATGACACAAGCTCTTTAACATGGAAATAAAATTCTAACAAATGTTAATGGTAAGTTTTGACATTAAATTGAATCAGTGTTATGATTAGTTTATTTTAAATTAATTGTTTTAAGTAGTGTTATTAAACAAAGGCACAATTATATTAAATGTATTTATTTTAAAAATGGTATATATATATATATAAAGCATGTTGATAAATATTAGATATCAATTTTGAGGTGTCATTTTTTATTTGTTATATATTATATTGATTAATGATATTATTACCATTTTCATGAATTTTAAGTTTATTGGTGATAGAGGACCTCAATCTAGTTGCAATATTTTTATCCTTAAAAAAAATTTAAAATGAGTTTCAAACTCCACTATATGTCTAAGATATTACGAACTTTTTATCAACTTCTCTAAAAAAAAATAAAAAAGTTTACATATATGATAGTCAAATGAATTTCGAATTTAAAGTTGAAATTATTACACGATGATGAAATAGAAATTAAATTCAAATTTGAATATTAATTATTAATATCTCAAGAACATTGGAATCCACCACCACTTCCAAGTGACACATATCAACATAATTAAATTACAAATAAAAACATAAGAACAAATGGTCAAGTTATATGGTGTTCACAAATTTTATATACTTGATGGGGAACTTTTCTATTGGTATTATCTACACTAGAAACATTTATTGAGAGTTTAAACCATTGAAATATAAGTATATGGTTATTATTTTTTTTAAATAAGGTTTTTTGACTCATGTATTTTGTTTTGCAAACAATAATTTAAATTATTTGGAGATCAATGAAATGGTAAGTTGAATTATTTATTGCAAAAAGACTAAGGTTATAATTTTTTTAAAGGTTTGATAGACGTGTTATTTAATTCAACTCATTAAAAATTAATAATAAAATTAATTTAATCAAATAAATGCAGAACCACCCAATGCTCTTATTATTTATCCATCATATTCTTTTGTCAGGAATAATTCAATGAAAATATGAAAAATATTCTTCATAAAAATCATCCAACATGGATGAGTCAAATTAGTTTATTGAGGTGCATATAAGTATAATTCATACTTCAAATCAAATCCATCTAAATATTAATCTATATTAGTAGATATTATCAACCACTTTTAACATTCAATATTATAAAGTCAATCAACATTAACAATAGAAATTACAATAAAAAGTACATTACAATTAGTTTGTGATGGAAAATTGGTTGCATGGCCTTGTCATGCAACCATCAAGGTAGATTGTATTTTGAAGATGTGAATTCTATAAAATATATATGTTTTCATTATCAAATCTATTCAAGATGTATAAAATATTATTTTATGAGTGATATTTATAAATTAAAAATGTTAAAGAAAGTGTAAAAAAGATAAAATATTATCGAAAAATAATTCATTGATAATTAAAATGTTAATACGTGAATTACAAAACATTTTTGAATTAACAAAACTATTAATATTAATAATTATTGATAAACTATTTCTTTTTAACTATTCCTATACATGTAAGATTATTATAACATACAACAAAATTAAAAATTGAAAATGAAAAAATTATATTGAACAAAATCTCCAATTAATGGGATTTGTCCTTTAGTTTGTACACACAATATATTTATTTTGTTAAGTCAAGGAATTTGGAATGAGCTATAAATAATCTATAGATGGATTATATACCTACCTTATTTTAAGAGCAGGGAGTAACAAAAATATTAGAACTTTTAATTTTAATAATATTAATTTTCATAAAACAAGAAATATTATTATACATGGATAGTTTTTATTTACAATTTATATAGTTTTTATTATACAATAATAAATTATTTTAAGAGTAAAGAGTAATAAAAATATTAGCACTTTTGATGTTAGTAATATTGATCTTCATAAAACAATAATTGTTATTATACATGGATAGTTTTTATCTATGACTTGATAGTTTTTTATTTATAATTATATAACGATAAATATAGTAATTTAAAATGGGCCCCAATATTTTATTTAAAAAAAGATTGATATTTATAATTATGTAATCATGTATATTATTAAAATTTTATCATATAACTTTTCTCAAAATATTAATAAGTTAATTTATGTCTATAATAAATTATTAATATAAAGAGTCAAGTTAAATATTTAATGTATTTTTTATATTTTAGTTTTAACCTAAATATCAAAATATAATTTTGATATATTTTTTAGACAAATTTATATAATATTAAAAATTAATTATAATTTATTTTAAGTTTAATTTTACAATTATTTATTATTTATTATTTTTATGCTTACAATTAATTACCTTTTATTTAAAATATTTTATAACTATTGATATATTAAAAAGAAAATTAGTAATGATGATTCACAATTATACTAAAGATGAATTACATTATCTGTACACACTAATAATTCCTATAAACCCAATGCCAATGGAACAATATCTTAAATTAGAAAATTAAATGTTAAATATTGTTATTGTTTCCATCCATGTTCTCTAATTGTGGTTTCCATAACTCTCAAATCCTCCCCTACATTAGTATACCTTAACTAATGATGCCACCATTTTTTAATTTTTTAAAATTGAGTATAAAAAAAAATCAAGTTAAAGATTTGACGCTTTCAAAATTTATAATACTAGTATGTATATATCTTAGATAAATATATGTCAAATATGTCAAGAGATATTATTATTGAAACGTCTATGTCGTGTTGAATTTGTGACATAAGTCATTTAGAAAATAATATATTTTGATATATTTTACATAGATTTATCCAAGATATGTATACTAATTTTAATATTTTTTAAAAAAAGAGACACTTGCACTGCTTAATAAAAGAATGACTTGATGGATATTCTACCATTATATTAGATGATAGAATCAAATAGTAACAAAATATTTAAGTAAAAAGAACCAATAATTAAAGGGTTTGATAGCTGTGAAGGTACACGTAAATTATATATAAATGATTAGATGTGAACCTCAAAGACTTGATTAATGGTTATATTACCATATTAGAATTCATGACAAGTATATGAATGCAAGGGACTTCATGTTTAAATATGAGAACTATGTTCGTGAGGTAGGAAGTTATTGTGGTGTAATAATATTGACCTAGTTTCTTTCTAAAAAATTAAATAAATATTAAATTTAAATAAATAAATATTAAATTTAAAGTGAACACATTCATTTCATTACAATTCACCACTCCCAAATATAATTATAAATAAAATATTAAATTTAAAGTGAAAATTAAAAGTGAATACATTCATTTCATTACAATTCACCACCCCCAAATATAATTATAAATTACCTTTTAACATAATAATAGATATAACTTTCACATTTTATTTCTAAAATTATCAACTTAGAATTATGTATTCAAAACCTTAAATAGATTTGTTATCCATAATAGAATAAGTAAGAGTACTTAAAATTATGCGTTCACAACCTTAATTTAATTTGTTATCCATAATAGAATAAGAAAGAATGCCCATGGAAATATGGATGCCATTAACAAAAGTAAACATAACCTATAAGCCAACAATTAAAAAGGGGTCCCTTGCCTACTCTAGAGTGGTCCACCTGAGGTTAGAGTTCAGAAATAAATTGGTTAGCTATAATGAATTATTTGAACCAATACATTATATTGTACCTCATTTTATATTATCTAGACAAGACCTCTCTATTTTACTAATGAAAAAACACTTTTAAAAAGTTTGAACGACAACTTATAATTAATTATATTTATTTATTTTTTAAAAGTAGTTATAAACATTTAATTCTGATAATTGTCATGTTAAAATTGTAAATAATTTAAAAAAAAAATAATAATGTACAAATCATTGAAATTTACAAATTAATTTGCATATTTGATATGTATATTTTAAAATATATTGGTGTATTTTTGATTGGGACAATACACCGTACACAACCATTAACTTTATCTAATTCATCTTAAGTCAAATTTCAACTTTACAAGAGATGTTTGTAGATTAATTAGGTCTATCAATTAGTTTAAATTTTGATATTGCAAAAATTATATCAAAATTAATCTAGATTAATTATCCTATCAAATCAAATTAAATAGCTAAGTAGAAAATCTATAGAAATTGTTTAATTTCTAATTATATTATATTAAAATATTCAACAAATATTAAAATAATGACATCATTATGACATCACTCAAAAAGTTGTCAAGCATTCGCATAAATAAAAGAAAATATCAAAAAATTGAATCTATACCTAATAAATGCAATCCCAAACCCCAAATATTAATGGCATTTATAACCCAAATTAGATTGAATTTTGGCCACACATCTTGATCTTGATCCGATGGCCATAATCAATCTAAAAAATCTATAAATACTAGGTTATTTAAGCATAATGACCAAGATTTTTAGTGCAAATAAACTCTACAAAAATATAAAGAAAACCTTCATCATTAGACCATTTTATTCTATTTTATTCAAGCCAAATCATGTGTAACCTAGGGGAGATGTTGTCTATATGAAGGTGAGACATTGATGAAGACTCCAAGGCTATAATCTCAAGCTCAACACACCATTAATCTATCTTGGAAAACAAATCCATATGGAAGGTATAACTTTTTTGGTCTTTGCGTTTGTTTATATTCTCCTATACCTTGCTCAAACTGAGGGGTTATGCTTGAGAAATAATGTTTTTTAAGTGTTTTACATTTTATCTTATCATACTTACATGAACTAACCTATCTTATAATCATAATCTAGATTAGCACACCTGGTGGGACTGACACACCCCACAATATTCTTGAGACCCTTCAAACTCCTTATTTCAAAAAAATATCATTTTAACCTTTTTCCATTATTTTAGATTGATTTTTTTGTCAATTCATTTTATACATTTTGATAATATCAATTTTCACATCGGTGGGAACACTTTCCATAATCATCGATGTGACTATGTTAATCAACGGTATCATTTTATGTTTTATTTTTGGGTTTTCTATGTTTTTAAGAAAATGGTAGGATAACTCTAAAAAAAGTGAGATTACTCTAAAAATGGTGGATTCATGACCAAAACAGTGGATTCATGACCAAGACTGTTGAATCATGACCAACCCAGTGGAATTACTCTAAATAATGGTAATATAGCTTATGTTATGTTCTTTTATATATTTTTTTGAAAAATGGCAATATTACTCTGAAAATGACAAGATTGCACTGAAAACAATAATATAACTTTGAAAATGGTGATATCACTTTGCAAATGGTGATATCATTCCACAAAATGACAAGATCACTAGGCAGTAAATTGCCAAACTTCTATAGGCTCATTTGGGGTCATTTAGACTCTTTTTTGATGATTTTGTTTTTAAAACCATGTATTATACCATGAATTTATAGAATATCTTGTTATTTTAGCTTCATGTTTAATATATTTTTTATAAAATAGAAATTATATGATTTTTAATTTTCTTGCTTACAGGCTACCCTTGAAGAGAACATATTGAAAATCTAACTTCTTTGTTACAGGTTTCTTTTACCAAAGACCACATTTCAAAATACTAACCTGTTTATTGTAGGTTTGGATAACTAAATAAGTGGAGTTAGTGACATAAACATTAATTATTTACTCACATTTTAATTTAGTGATTAACCAAATAACACACATTTCAATTGGAGCTTTAAAATGGTTATTTTCTTTACACTTACTTTCTTCGCAACATTTAAAGTTTGCATTGATTAATTTTTCTTTTAGATTAATTATTTTTTGGATAGCCTATTTATGTATGCTCTTATCTTACCCATTTGTGAGGTCCTGATAATAAGAAACACTTAGGTTATAATTGTATTTTACTAAAAGAACATTAACATATACTCTTCTCTTGCCCATTTGTAGGGTCCTAATAATAAGAAATAATGATTCTTTCCTTTTATTTTTAATGCGCATGATGGATTTCATCTATTTATTATTATTTATTTGAGTGTGTGATTGGTACTTCATTCCCCAATATACATACCAATCATATGAATTTTATGGGGTATATAAATAGAGGTTGTATTTTGTTGGTATTATTTGATTGGTTGCATGTTTAAGTGCATCTATGAAGTGAAGGGCTTTCATGCTCCAACATAAACCTCAAATCATACCCTTTGGGTCTTAGTTATTCCACTAACACTTCATTGAGACCTTTACAGTTGAAGTAAGTACAAAGGGACTAGACCCTCATGTGTTTCACATTAGGCTTTCACTTAAGATTAATTATGAGCCCCACATAATATAAGGTATATCAGAGACCATCTAGATAGCATTTTAAAACTTTAGATTAATACCATTGGATACAAATGATTTTGTAGTTCTACGGAAACCAATATTGACTACTTGATATTAAGGATTTTGTGCAACCAATCCATCACCACTTTCAAGTAAGGTAGTTACATGGATTACAATCATTTTGTGCACCTATCTTACTATTAAAAATAGGCTTCTCTTTTTTTTATATCTTTTATTGATTGTTTATTGTTATACCCATGTGTTACGTGTTACATACTTTACACATCAAACAAATCAATGTTATTCTAAGTCCAAACATTATCATTTTAAACTCATGCACGAAGGTGTTATGTTATCCACATTTGGAGTCATCCTTATGCCATTCTAAGAGTTACATTACCCGTTTCAAAACCAAATCTAAATCGATTCTGATTATGAGTTAATTCTAATTTAAATTAATTCTAATTTCAAGTCAATTCCAATTTCAAATTCAAGTCTATTCAAATTTCAATCCAATTCTAACTCCAATTTCAATTTTAGATCCTGTCACAAACTAAATCCAAATCGATCAAACATTTTAAAAGTCAAATTTTAAATTCAAGTCAAAATCCAAATCCAAAATAAGCCAACTTAGGCTAAACTATTAATGTCAAACACTTTTCAATTCTAAAGACAACATTAAATTCATAAGTAAAGCTTTATATGCATTCACATAAAGTCAATTCAAAAATCTTATCTTAAATCCAAAGGAAATGTCGTTAACTCAAATATGTCTAAATACACTCATAGTGGGGTTTCTTATGTTCCACTTTGAATGATGAGATATATTATGATGTAATTGGGTATATTTAAAGTAAAAAAATTGTTGATGACATGGATGAACACTAAACTGTATATAAAGAGGTGCCACCTAGTGTAGGATATAGTCAAAACCAGTATGAGACCATGCTTCTTGAAAGTAAAGATGAAACCCTTCTAATATTCTTAGAGTCTGAATTCAAACTCTCACTTGAATTTCCCATAGAATAATTGCATAGCCTTGTTTAGAGAGTAGAAATACCTCCACAATAAAATTCAATTCAAAATCAATATATTATAGATCCATTTCTAGTCAAAATCATGTTCTTATAGACCCATCCACTTCTAGTCAAAATTAGGTTCTTATAGACCCATCCACTTCTAGTCAAAATCAAACCCTTATACAAAGTTCAAATCAGGCCATTGCATTATCTATCAAAGGAAAAGGTCATCTTTTAGACCCATCATAACATAACCAAATCATTACTTCCACGGTGTAATAGGATAGTCAATTATTTATTGATCACCTCATAGCTAATTTAATTACTTCTCTATTAGTTAATTAATTAAACAATTCCCAATTTATGTACCAAAATATCCCATTAGATTAACCTTTTTTTGCCAATCCTACATTTGATGTAGACCCATGGGCTAAATCTGAGTAGATGTTTCTAATGGATCCATTGCAGCAAGATGAAAATAATCCACAACAGACCTTTTTTAATCATCAATAATTCCTTTCTAATTTGTATCATATTTTTATACTTCGTAACAAAAACCAAACCATTTGCAATTTCCAATTACTAACCCACCCACATAGCAAGTGGTGAACGATTCACAAACATTGTGTAATTTGTAATAGGTTCCTTCTCATTCATAGTAGGTACCTACCATTCAATAATAATTTCCATATTTATAGTAGTAACCTCTTAATCAACAATGCATTCATAATCCACCTCTTAATATGAACCAAGGTCAAGTACCCTATCAACAATATGATCCCTATCAAAGGGTATACATCCCTGATAGAATAACTAATAAGGTTCCCATTTAGACATATGCTAATTCAAAAATACTTGTTTATTCAAACTAATTCAATCAACCATTCAAATCCTAGTACAAAATTCCTACCATTCAAAACTTGAAGGAGGTGAAAATTATAATTTTAGAACTCCAAGCAGGTAATCAGGGGAAAAAGTACACATTTGATAAGGTATGCCCATATCCATTCAACATGAGTTTAATTTAAGTACCTTTCTTGTCTCACTTTGAGGTGCCTAAATTTGATAATTACAAAGGGAGAGCTGATCCAAGAGATCATCTATAGACATTATTTGTTGCATGCCAAGAAGTATCTTATAGTAGTATCTACTTGCTTCACTTGTTTCCATGTAGTTTAGGTAGACAAGCCTTGGAGTATTTCCTACACTTGCCAAAAGGATCAATGACAACTTTTGATGGCCTATAAAAAAAAATTGTCAAGCATTTCTCATATAACATGGAACATGAATTAACCATGGTTGATTTGTGTAATTATAAACAGAAGGGTGGAGAAATATTTTATGCATTTATACAATAATGGAGATCCTTGACCAGCATATTTGCACTTGCCTTTTTAGACAAGAAATTAGAAAATATCTTTGTTGCTAATCTTAATACAGATGTATCTTATCATTGTCAACTTCAATGTGCTACCACATTTAAAGAGATTATTGAAAAAGGTGTAAAAATTGAGAAGGATCTTATTAACAAGATCATGATTAAGTTTTATTCTTATAATCCAACTCTAAAACCAACACAAGCAAAATCTATTACATCTGAGAAGCCAAAAATATTAAATAAAAATAAGCATATTATAGATGATGGAGTCACTAAATCCAGACATGTACAGATGGTGCAACCACCACCTGTCTGAAACACTTCACTTACCTAATCACTTGCATTATAAAGACTACCTCCGCTAAGGAATCAATATCAATGAATATTCTTCACTAACTTTGGTGAGCCTATTGAGGCAATATTTAAAGAAATAGTTGAGGTAATCATGGTTGTTTGGACAATTCTAAATTCTTTTCCAAAAGATTAACCAAAGCCTTATTGTTACAAAGACAATGAATATGTTGATTACCATCGATTTAAAGGCCATAGAGTTTACAAGTGTATGCAACTTAGACACTTTATTCAAGATTTGCTTGAGCAAGGCAAAATCAATCTCATCGGTGAGGCTTCCAATTCCAATAAAAATATAGATATATACAAATACCCCTTTCTAAAACATAATCACAATCAACATCATAATCAAAATTAGAATCATAATCAGAATCAACAACATAATAATCAAAATCAAGGTCAGTATTCCCATTCCACCCAGATTGGTTACCACATGTCCCATATGACTATAATAATATTATAGGTCATGTTAAAAATAATCATGTGGACACCATTAGAATCAATCCATGTCCTAATAACCCTCTTTTGACATGAAGTTGCATTTGATTTGAATCATCATCTATGGGTTATTCTTCCCAACCTATATTTAGTCCTTATTCTAGTAACCCTACTCATGTTAGAGATTGCATTGTCACAACTTGACATCCATGGGTTACCCTTCAAGGTCCTCCATCACTTTCCAATAATAGTCTAGTTTAATACACCTTGCCTTCAAAATTCAAACCATCTCCTTCTACTGGCAAATAATAAGACCTTGTGGAATAATTACACAAAACATCGACACAAATTTATGAGGATATTAAAAAGATATAAGAAGAGAATGTGCATGGAGATAATATTTCATAATGTGTACTCTTGGTGTTACATCATGATTCCTCGCTAAACAAACTCACTAGATTATTTGTAGATATTTTTAGTTAATGATTTGATTTTTGTATTACTAGCTAAATTGTAAGTCATATGATGTTATGGGATAGTTGTATGTTGCTTAGATTTCATGATTTCATTGCTACAAGTTAACTATAATGTATATTCTTTACATTATGATCGTATTGATTTGTTATTTCAACATTATTCTATGATATACATGCCATGATGTAATGGACTATCCGCTTGTCGTGAGTTGGATGTATGAGAGATTCATCTCTCAGAGCATAACAAAGGGAGAGCATCATTAGAGAGGATAATATAGATAGAGTTTTTGGGAGATGACAGAGAAATGGTTAGAACCCTGCACACACCACATTAGTTAGTACATACTAGATGCATAGTAGAATTATAAATGTTATTATGTTTTGATGATTAAGTACATTTGTAATTATTTATGCATGGCTAGCTTAGTGTAACAATTATGTGGAATAGATTTTGTGTGATGTGAAATTAATCTTATGCATTGTATAATATTTTTATGAAGTCACTATGTCCAATTATTTGTATTAAATAGTTATTCTAATAAATGTATAAATGGGGAAAAGCGGAAAAAAAAAAGAATAAATAAATAAATAAAATTATTTTATTTTTATAATTAGAGTAAATCTCCATAAGAGAAATAAATCATATAAAACAATGAGATTATAATTAAAATAGGCAATTGTATTTTAATATACCAAAGAGTAATTTAAAAACAATAAAAGTAAAGGAAAACAAAAATAAAGAGAAAAAAAATCATAAAAGAAGAAAAGGAGAAAGCAGTGGCACATTCTCAGAAAAGGAAAAAAAAGTTAAAAGGAGTTGGGAGGCTCATTTGAAAGGGGGAAAAACACATAAGATAAAAAGGAAGATAGAGGGCGATGTGGAAAGAGTAGGGAGAAGGAGCAAGCAAAGGGCAAAAGTCATCCTATCGTGTCATTTCAATCAGAAAGTCTCTATAGGTAGGTGATCAGAATGTGTTTAAATTCTGAATTTCAAATAATGTAATTATTGTGATTACTTTTAGAAATATTGTTACATATTTTCTTCATTTGGAGTATTCAGACACAAATTATTGATTAGAGAAGCCCTTGAACTGGCACCGTACATATACATGTGATATATATTTGATCTTATGAGAACAATGATTCAAATGCTATATATAAATTATCTTATAATCAGGAAACATAAGTAGAAGGGGACACAACATTAGCTATGTAAAACTAGGAGGCGTGGATTTAAGTGATTCAAATAGTTAAACATGGTGATATCTTATATAGCGCAGAATACAGTTTAACTAGAATGAGTAGCTAACATAGTATTGAATAAAGCATATTACCTGAGTATTAGTTTAATCTAAAAGTCAGTGATATATTTAAAACTTAGCGATATGGCTAAACTCAAAAATATACTGTAGAATGAGTAAATTATCTAAATTTTAGGTAAACTATGTGGTAAGAGTAAAACCAACGATCTGTATAGTTAGATCGGCAACAATGATTAGCAACATGTATAGTCCTGCAGAAAATTTATTTTTTATTCAGCAAATCTGATGCTTGTAGGTATGCAACTTCTTATAAATAAGCAACGACTTATAAAAATATATGCAGCGATCTTTAGATATAGTGAAAACATATATATACCTACTGGGAGTATATATATAAGTAGTGAAAATTATATCGGAATAAGACTTGTAAATTATATACAACATGTGGTATGACTTCTACATAAGGCATCTGATATGGGTTTGTAAATATGACTTGTAAACTAGTCGGATGACTATAAATTATAAGGTCATGTGCATCAAAATTTATATGTAGTGAAAATTACCTGCAGTGACTCATACTGAAAATGGATTTGACATGCAACGAATTTTTTAGGTATGGGGCGATAGGTGTAGATTTATGACTGCTTGATTTGCTTGGATAACGACTTGATGTGGTTATACAATGATAACTTAATAGTCTATAATTTGATCTGTAGTAAGGTAGCGAACTGGTATTAATAGGTGACCTGCAGGATATACATAGTAAGTCTTAAGAGCTATGGCAGATAACAGTAATAGCGGCTTATAAGCAATGATAATTATGACAGTGATATTAATAATCATTTGGCTGTGTAATATTATATTGCAAGTCTATTATATTATATGTTGATTGCCAATAATTTAATTGGCATATACCGTAATTGAATAACCTGCCACTTTATTCATTGATAGTTGATTGTTACATATGACATGATTATCCAGACAATAATATGACTTATATAAGTCGCAAACTCAATTAACAGCTCATAGTCCGAACAACAGTCGCTTTTTATATATGCTATTGATCAATAATGTATTTAATTACTATTCGTAGTTGAGATTTATCATTCTCGTTTGGAAACAATTATGTATTTTCTGTAGGCATCAATAAATGTAATTTATATATTTGATTGTTATTCGTATTATTGTATATTTACCAATAATCGTTATATAATTAGTTATTTGCTTATAATATGGAATATACGGTTTGGAAACAATTATGTAATAATTGTTACAACAAATAACTCAAATGGTTGTGTTGGAGTAAATTAGGGATATAGCATTGTCTATTTGTACATGATCAACTGATGTAATTTATGCCAAGAGATGTCTTCATGAGGAGATAGTATATAGATATAGGGGTATTTATAGACATGTATATCCCATATATGTATAGCATTATATATATAGTAATATATTTTATAATGTGGTTGGAGGCTTTAAGTTTGAAGACAACTGTGTCAAACTTGATATATATTTATGGGTGTTTGCTTATTACATCTTTTTTGTAATAATTTGGGAAAATAAAAGGGAATAAATCCTTACATCGATTTTGATGTCTTTTTTCATGAAAATTTTAATAGTTGTAGAAGTACATATGTTTTTTTTATGAAGAATATTGCAAATATGGCAAAATAATGTGTATTAAAACATAAGTATTATGTAGCATACGCTATGCCAGGTACGTAAAAATACAAAATATGTTTATATAAGAACATAGTACTTTTGTACATACATAACTTATGTATATATATACATAGGGATGCATGCCTAAAAGCATCAATTTTGACGAGTATATTGTCATGGTTTTGATAATTTGTATATCTATGTATTTCATAAAAGTTTTGTGTATCATATAAGAGCAATTTGTATATTGTCAAATACTTATATGTGAACCATAATACAAAAGTCTAAGTTGTCTTGAGAACTACTGTATAGAGTTATATACATTTTGAATAATTAGGATGAAAATCTATTTAGTTAGGGATAAAAACTATGGAGTTTTACATTACTAAATCTTTTAAGGATTGTCAATATATATTTGGGTGAACATGAAAGTTTTAAGGATTGTTGAAATCATAGGGAGTTCTTTATTACGAACTATAAATGAACTTTGATATAGTATTTTCATATCATTTGAGTACTCCCATATGATACAAATTGTGATGTATAAGTACTCGTATATAAAAAATATACTTATAGTTAAATTGATGGTTAAAGTGAGTCATGAGGTGTCTGAGAGACTAACACTATAACCATATGAAAACAGCGTTTTAAAAATGAAATTAAGTTGTTTAAATGAAATATTATGGTATAACTTGGTTATGAGTTATCTGACTCTTTAAAAATAATATGACCGACTGTTGATATATATATATATATATATATATATATATATATATAATAATGAAAAATGATGAGCAATACATATTGTGAGTAGATTAAAAAGTACAAGTGTTTAGTGATATATAACATATATTAGTGCATCATGATGTGTGCTTCTAAGTTATATTTATTTTGATTATTAAATGTAGTTTAAACATAGGATATACCTCGCTGGTATAAACTGTACTTGCTTGCTTATTATTTATGCTTAACGATCATTTGATTCTTGTAATTATAAGATTGATTATTCGTGATTGAGTAGTATACTTACGTATAATTAAATTTGATATTATGGGATGTCATAGAGTGTATTTTATTTAAATATTAAAGTCTAAATGTATGTTATACCAGGTGGTACAAACTATATTTGATAGACTAAATGTAGGCATTTGATTATTCATGTGCTTAACATGTTTTGTGATTACTAGTAGGAAGTAATATATATGAATCTATTGGTTATTTATATAAATCAAATTTTGCATTATCGGTACTGATTAAGTAGTGAGACAAACTTCACTAGCTTACTAGCATCACATTTCTAAATAAAGATAATTTGATCAATTGGTGTGTATGAAATTGACTGATCTTAGAGATCAATAACTATTTGAAAAACTTGGTCAGATAATGTTAGTAATATATTATCATTTCATATGTATGATTCAAATGCTTGCGAGATATATTTTTATAATGGGTTTCTTTATGATACACCACATGTTTAGTTTTAGAAATCATATAGCACATGGGTACTAACTTATCTCTCTAGATTCTTGTACCATCACTATCTAATCATCCTAAAGGGAGGGTTATTTCCTGATGGAAATTGTGTGTATGGTTCATGATTGATGTGAAAAATCCGTTGGATGATGCTCTCCCTTTCAACAACAAATTTTTTGTGGAGATGACACTTGAAATTGCCAAAGATACCGAAGTTCAAAAACTTATGCTCCATGGAGTTTTGTATCTTGTATCTTGTACATTGTATTGTATTTATTATTATTGAGACATTAATCTGAAAAGATATGATTATTTACTTATTTATAATTTGGTAGCAATGGATCTATCATTGTACCAGTAGTGGTTGGGTATTGGTAATTACTTTCCATATTTATTTAGTTGTCACATGCTTATTGGGTTAGTTGTACTGGCTATGTTTCGTATGTTGTTAGTGATCAGTGATTGTTAGTTGTCACATGCTTATTTATAGTTAACATACTTAGAGTGTCATAACTAGATCACTAATTAGATTCTCGTGGTAAATTCTAATGAAAAAATGAGTATATTTTTAAAAAATCATATTTTTCTAAGTCAAACCCAATGGGATTGTTACACTTGGTGTCATAACCCAAGAGTTTCTCATAGAGTGAAATATAAATACATGATGTGTGTGTGTGTGTGAGAGAGAGAGAGAGAGAGTGCTGAAGTAGCTAACACACAACTGTCATAGTAATCAATTTGGGTTCCTAGACACTTGTAGATGGAAGGCTCATTAAAGAAAAAAAAAAAAAGTTTTCTCAACAATCTTTAGCCATTTCCCTGTCTAAGTATGAAGAAAACAAAGACAAGAATGATAATGATTGGTAGTCGGTACCTAATACAACAAATTTCACTGTTGATAGTCATTAAAAAAAGATACTGGAAGAACCAGAAAAACCTCACCGCTTGCGTAAACTTGGGAGGACATTCCTTTCGTAATACAGTGGCAATTCCTTTCTTTCACCAGCTGTTGGATGGTTGGCGGCCATGATAAAAGAGAAGCAGGATTTTCCAGTACAGGCAAAGTTTGCACACTTGGCAGTTGGTTGTTTTATGAGAGCGCCGACGGTACGTGATGATTCTGAGTTCTCCATCATAAGACGTAAGCCTGCAAAGTGCAAACGACATGTCTTTTCTTCAGTATATTTTTGTCCGTCAGTATGCTTTGAATGTTAAAATTTTTGCTGTCAAATAATTTTCAAATAAAAAATTCGTTAGAGCCATATTTCGAGTGCTATATTTCAATTGTTAGTTCTTATATTTTATGATTATTACATTGGAATAGTCATATTTTATTGCATACAACATGCAAGAGAAATGCACTTTTTGAAAGAGCTCGCAGAATATTACTCAATTGAATTTTTAAAAAAAATAATAAGAAGTAATAGGAGAGTAAGGGAAATTATTGTGAGTTCTCAATTTTTATTGTGTGTAGGAGAGTGAAGGGAAATTATTTTGATTAAGTAGTTTTATTTTTCATGTTTAATTATTTGAGAGATTATATATATATGTATATGTGTATATATATGTGTATATATGTGTATATATATATATATATTGAATTTATCTTTTTTAATTGAAAAATATATCTATATTAATATAAATTAGTAATGTTATAATATTAATTATATAAAGTAGTCAATTTGAGGTTTAATTTTTTTTTGAGATTACTAATTTAGTAGATGGTCAATAATGACCACTTAAAACAAAATATCACATCAACAGTGCATAATAACTAACAAGATATTTATAAAGGTATAAACCAATAAATAAAACAAATAAGTTTTAGTAGTGCACATAGGGCCGAAGGAGGCGGACCATGCAGTTTGTCACCCCATCCCCTTTGAACAGGGGGGTCATCATCCATAAATAAGGTATCTCATCCATCATTTTGCTTAGAATTAGTGTTGTCATCTTTATGTCTATCAGGGAAAATAGAAAGAGCCAATTGTAGATACTTGTTTTGCAAGGAGGGCCCCATTCCCTTTTGTCACCTCCACTTATGGAAGAGCCACAAGGCCAATCATGCTACAAAGATGAACAATGAGGAGAGAGGCTCTTATGTTTATTCTTGGAAAGTTATAGGCACAAGACACACCCTCACCCATGAGGAGGTGACTGCAAGCATGGTAGATCTGGGGGTTCTCGGCTGACTACACACAAGGCATTCCCTCAATGATCAAGCAAACAATGGAGGTGATTAAGCTCCAAGCAACATTGTCAATTTGGCTTTGAATCTGGAGAATGGCCAGTATTTTATTAGTAACAAAAAAATGACATTCCATTTCCTCATCTTCCATATTTGAAAAAGAATATCCACATGAAAAATCTGCCAAAATATATTGTATATTGCAAGAAGAAGGGATAAGTCCCCCAATAGAGCCATCTTCCATTGCTACATAGACTGAGCATGGAAGGAAACCCAAAAAATATGTTTGATAGTCTCAGGTTGGCAGCATGCTAGGAAAATAGGATTTGGAACTCTGATGTGCTTAAGTTGGTCGCCTATTGGCAAACCCTGATAGAGAATACTCCAAAGAAAGTGACCCTTCTTAAGCTCAATGGGAGCATCCCACACAGTGCAAAAACTTCTAGACCAGACCACATGATTGGACTAAAGGTTCCATCGATGATAAAGAGTATCATCTTGAATATACTAGGGGGTTAAAATATTATACCCCAAATGAGGAGAGTAATGAGTAAAGGGAGTGGTCATAGGCCAATGCCAATCCTTCCACCAAGGAGTAAGGGAATTGACTCCAATCTTGTGAAGGTACTCATCAGGTATGGAGCCTTGAATTTTAGTAATAGACTCAATATTTGCATTTTTTAGATTACATTTATTCTGAATTTGTTGCTAAGAAAGCTAAGATTAGCTAGATCAAAGCTCTTATTTTTCATGAGTAATCCTCCTTAATGGAATGAAATGCTATCTAAAAAATATATGATGATGTCATTTTAGGAAACTATTCTCCACAACTCCATATCATAAACCACCAAAATCATCATTCCTTCATTTTAACGCTTGTGGATCCTTGTGAATTTAGTTATTCTTGCTTTGCAAGATACACTATGCCAAAGTGTCTTCCAACCAAATTAGACTTGTGTTTAATTTAGGATAGGGATTTAATCACACAATAAGCCACATCAATGGTCTATTACAATCTAGTTGGTTAACGTAGTTGACTCTCACCTCAGAGACCCGATTTCAGGTCTCGACAATGAAACCATAGTTATCAATGATCCATGGAATGACCCATCAGGACATGTTAATTTTTGTAGTCTGCAAGGTATTGCTATAAGTACTAAATTTTATATTTAATTTTATAAATGGTTATCGCTAAGAGTAGTACAATTCATTTTTCATTAGAGTTTGTTCATTTTTACATATTTAAACCGTTTAGAGACTTCATAATTGACAACCAAGATACATTCAATCACAAGGAAGATGCAAGTAATTGAGGGAAGATCTAAATACACAAATTATATTAACACAAATTACTTGAAGGAAAACCATGTATTGATCTCTATTGTATTATAATTGTGAAACATAAATTACCAATCTCACTTTAGGATCAATCTTATACTCTTTACAAAATTAGAGTATTTATAATATTGCGAAGAGACTATGACTCTTCGTCTTTATGACCTTTCACTTTCTAGATTGAAGGAATTTTGTTAGCTTTTAATATCCTAACAAAGACCATACTTTATCCAAAATATAATTTATCACCCAATTATTGTAGATATTATTTATGAATTATATAGCATCTCAGTCATGTACATTTGGTAAATACATATCATGGATGTACCTTTAACTTCTAGACCTTTATTGATAGCAAATGATTTTCATACATTATGTCTCTATACCTAATTGATTATCTCTTACTCTGACCAATGTTATTCTAATGACACAGGTCTTATATCTTACCCAAAATGTTATAAACTTGATTATCTTCCATCTCTACAAGCTTTGGAACTGTGTCTATTTTCTAATTGCCCATACACTTGTGTCTTAGTTAAATGCCTATGTAGATGTAAGTGTCCTACCCATGCATCCTAGAAGCCAAATGAAAAATTTGACTTTAGGCCATAAATTGTGATGCCATAGTTGTTTAAAATTTTCTTAAGAGGGTGAGCTAAGTATTGACAAAGAGAATAATAGTCATTAGCCAATGTATAGTTCCCATTACTCTAGTCTCCCCAAACTAGTAAGTTGTCCTCATCAGAACAAGAATGATCTATGTTTTTAAAAATATGAAGTAGTTATAATTTATAATCTAAATAAATTAGAATTGACCAATCTTTAGGAGAAATCCACTCTCTTTCAAATGCCCACTCTCTACTAGGCTGATTAGAATTGTCATCAAGTGTTATCCAATATTTTTGATGCAAGTGTTCTATAAGATTATGAAAGCGGAGATATTGTTCAACAAGAGGGGGATGACCCTCGTAAGAGCCAGCCAAAAAATGGGCCATTTTACCATTCTTGATTGTGAAAAATAGCTTATTATTAATTATAAACTCCCCAATTCTAAGAACCACCACCACTGGAAAACCTTTCAAGGGAAGGGAGAAACGAACTATTTGATTAGGCAATTTATTTTTTATATATTTGACTATCAAAGTTTATGCCCAAAGATGTGAAGGAAATTGAGGAAGACGCTAAAATTAAACCTTCTATAATAAATTAAATTTTTTCCAATTACTAAACTCAACTTTAACCTACTTCTAACATGTAAAATAAAATGTAACATGTAAAATATAAAAAATAATAAAAATAAATACTCAACCACTTAAAAAAAATATTTTACAAACAATATGTTCCCACAAAAACCATTACTCTTAAATTATATTTCATTAAATTTATGCTTTATCTCTATATATATTTATATTTGTATATACATTACAAAATGATTTAAATTACATTACACAGTTAATTCAAAGAATTTGAATAATAATACCATACATCCCATGCAAATTTTAATACACATATTTATAAAGAACAAGTTCATTACCTCAAAATTGTATCATTTACCCATCAAGAAAGGAATATACATCTCAATCTTAGAGGCATTTATTTATAGAATAATTTCATTACCTCAAAGATGTATCATTTACCCATCAAGAGAGAATATACATCTCAATCTTAAAAGGTAAACCTAAGACTCTAATTGAATTTCCTATATTCACAACTTATAATAATGGGGCCTCCTCCATTAAACAATTGACTTTTTATACTCCAAATTATGATAATGCTTCGAACCCTACTCTAAATATTAGATTATAAAATCTAAAAATAAAAATAAAAAAAATAAAAATCATATAAAATATATAATGCAAACTCAATATTTAATATCATATAACTTTGAAACATACTAAACTTAAAGAAATGAAGTTGTTCATATAGAAATACTATCGACATAATACACCATACTATGGTTTTTATTCTAAATAAAAATAAAATCAATAATTTTAAAAACTAAAATAAATTTATAAATTTGAAGGGAAAATCTAAAGTATTACTTTATCATAAACTTTTTAAATCAAATTGCTTCATTCACTCTGGTTCCATACTTCCCACCTTTTATAAACAAAATTAAATTATACTAATTTAAAACCATATTTTAAGGTTAAACTATTTTAAAAATAAGAATAAATGAAGAAATTAATATTATTTTTTTAATTACAACCTAAAAACATAGAACAGAAACCCTAACAATAACAAATTGCAAATGAAACAAACAAATTATGACATAGAAACCAACTTAATATGACATCATCATAGGGAGAGGTTAATTCTATCCATCTTTAATCTCTAACAACCACCAGGGTTGGGGGCTTAAATCAATTGGTTCAAGTAGTCTAATTAGTGGAAATAGCTCAGGAGGACGAATCCCCCTGCCCTTGTGGAATCGGAGGGTGTGTCAGGTCAGTGTCACCAATCACATTTAAAAAGTTTGAAATCCAACTTGGAGTTTATAGGGGTTCACACCGATTCTTCTAGGTTAATTAGAAAAAAACACCAATTGAAATTTAATGAGAGATGTTTTGTAAATGTCACTCTATTCATCATCCGAAATCTCTTAAAAGGCAAGAAAAATAGTTAAAATTTTTGAATTTAAAAAAAATATATCTAAAAAATTATATTGTAATTGGTAAGGATGATGATTTATTATAAGATTTTATTTATATTTTATGTAAAGAATAAAATTATATTCTATTTAATTATGAAATTTTAATTTAAAAAAAAAATCAATAATTTAAAATAATTTAATAATTATTTTTAATAATAATAATTAATTTAACTAAACAAATTATTAATAATTTATATAGATCAATTTACTTTATATATAAATCCACAATATTATATGAGACATGTATGTCTTAAAATTAAAATGCATGTTTAAAAAGATGTATTGTGGGATGTATTGTTTATGGGCTTCAAAATCCATGAAAAAGTCTTGGTCTTTAAATATAATTATGAAGAAGATTAGAGAAATTGGTATTCAAGGTTTAATGTATCTAAATATCATGTTTAATGGTCACTAGTGAAATATTAAAAAGATAAATTTTATTAAGGAGCTCTTAGATATGATTATAAAAATAATTTTATTTTATTTGTTTGGATTATGTTGATGGACATAACTTTAAATTGCAGTGAAGGGTGGTGGTGAAGTGTAAAAGGATGAGATGTCAATAAAACTATATGTTTTTAAATTTGACATCTTTTTATTTATCATATAGAAATTTGCATTTTTGCTTGGAGAAGGTTATTAAAAATTCATGATATCTTAAGCATATAGTGGAGTTTAGAGCTCTTTTTTTGAAAATATTTTTTGACCCTGATACGATCTATAGATGGAGGCTATATGTCACTAGTCAATGGAAAATTTATGATGAAAATAATGGAGTGATTAATCAATATATTATGTGATAAATTCAAGTTATACACCTCAAAATTGACATCTCTTGATATTTTTCATATATATATATATATATATATATATATATATATATATATATATATATATATATATATATATATAACCTATTATAAAATTTGTAGGTGGTGGTGGAGTATAATAGTGTTAGATATTAAAAAAAAATTAGAGCTTGAATTTGATATTCATTTGATTGATATTAGACAATTTTGACCTTTAATATGATGCCCATTTAATCATCATTGGACAGTTTCAACCTTTAATTTTATGTCCATTTGATCACTATATATAATTGTTTCTTTTTTACTTAGAGAAGGTGATAAAAAAATGATATCTTTAACATATGATAGAGTTTGAAGTATTTCTTTCCATATATTTTTTTTCAAAATCAACACAGTGATGTAACTAAATTAAAACTATTGTTATCTAATTAATCCAAAATTTATGAAAAAAATAATAAAAATTTTAATTAATACAATATATCACAAATCTATATATTAGATCAAAATTGATATCTCCCAATTCTTTTCAAATAAATATATTTAAGACATTTATAATAGACTTATTATCCTCATCTATATAGACAAAGATATTGCATTGGCTTTAATTTTATCACACATTATTTTTTAGGTATAGGATACATAGAGGATTCTTATTTTGTAGAGGTAAATTGAATATAATAACATTTGGTAAAGTGGTATGTTGTTTTAAGTGAAATCTACAATTATATTTCATCGATGCCCATAATAGTGTGGATAAGTGAAACCCTTTCCGAGATGAGAGTTAAACAAGGCAGAGAGTTCACGGATCCTACTGAAGTTAATGGAATACATGAAAGTGATAGATAACTTAGGAATAATATTTGGAGTGAGAAGATATAAAGGGAGTGTAAAGAGTGTAGATTTAATTTCACGTATGCCATCCTTAGTTAGAGATGTAAAATGCACTTATTTGGTAAGTGTGTTTATTAATGTTGTTTATTGTATTGGCATTATTTTTGTATTTCAATGTGATTTTTAATTTTATATTATTTTTTTTCAAATTTTATTTAAATTTATTTATGAAATGATGAAATGAATATGTATTAATTGTAAGTTCAAGCTAATATATTATAGCTTATGAGGATGTAAAATGAAGTAATGTTAATACTTAACCAAATGTAATTTATAAATAGTATCAAACGATAAATGTAATAAGAAAATTTTGTATCATTCAAAATATGTATGCAAAAGAATTTGATATGTAAGATTAACTCAATTTCAAGATGGTCAAAAATAATTTTGAGATGGCCCAAATTAATGTTATAAAGGACTGTTGCAATGTTAAAAAGCCTAACCCAAACCCTATTACAATTCAAACATATTTCCTAAAAGCAATGTAAGAATAATTGTAACCTATTTAGTGTATGGCTCAAGCAAAAATTAAAATTATTATACAATGTATTTGATATGTTGTTTTTGAAAGTTATTTTTTATGTTGAACATAATTTTTCAATGTAATTTATTTGTGTATATTGAATTACATATTTTTATCTATTATTTTGCTAGTAATTAAATTTTAATTTGTATGTGGAAGTTGAAATTTGTTATATACAGATCATATTATGATATGCATACATATATTTCATTGACTTGTATCAACAACCATGTGAATATTACATGAAAAGTAGATAGAGAGCTTAAAAATCTAATTCATTGTAATGTAAAAGTAAATAAACATAATACATTATGACATTTTAAATTTATTTTACTTTGTTTTAGGGATTACATATTCATAGTAAAAAGCATATAAATATTTTTCAAATTTATTTAATGTTATCATATTGTCATAAAAACAAAGAATTTATTGGAAAATAAAAGTATTATGATGTGTTTTTATTTTTATATAATTATAAATTTACAATATAAAATCATAAAAATATTGAGCATGTTAGAGTATGCATTTATCATGTTTGCTAAGCTATAGCTAGGTATTTTATCTTTTTCCTAGTTTGTCTTATGTGATGATTTATTCCACATTACTTAATTAAGTTAGTTTCTAGTTTTGTCTTGCTTACTTATGCAAGAGCTTTCTATTGTACTAGGATGTCTTATTCTAAATAATATATGATTTGTCTTGTTTTTGTATCTCATATCTAAATCATATTTTGTAATATTTTTTTTCTAACTCTTTAGATCTTGGATTTTTGAAATGTTTTTACCATTATTAACATGGTATCAGAGCTTTGAGAGTTGCAACCATCATTAGCTTGCAAATTTTTAAATAATTCTAATTCTACTTCCCTTACCAATCATCTTCAGCATTCTATTCATTTTTCAAATCTGCAACGACATTGGAAAGTTTAGAGAAGCATTGGAAGTTTGTTTTTTTCTCTCAAACAACATCCCGTCTTCTTTAGACCAATGTTGGGTCTTCTAAGCAGAGGCATTGGTATGTTGTCCTTTGTGGAGTGTTGAAGTAAGGTGCACTTCTTTGTATTAGTGTGATGGAAAGGATTACTGTTCTTCTTTGGGTGAAGCATTAATTTCTCTCAAGGAGAAGGCATTGGAAGAGGAGGTGGCATGGAGAAGCTTCCTAGATAGGATTGTGAGGAGTGCTAGAATTTTTTTGTCTTTTTTAGATAAACGTTGGTGGATGAGAAGCACTTCATATCTGAGGACTCTATTTTTATTTCATCTTACTATTTGCATTTAAGGATCTCTTAGATTGCATTGGTAATTGGAAAGATTAAAACTTACAGGTTAGAAGCACTATTGTGAAGTGAGCATAGAGTTTGGAAGGGAAGCACTTTTTTTTTTGGAGCATTGATAGCCCAATCCTGAGGGGAGACTTTTATTTTTTGAGCCTTCAAATTTGTAATTGAAGATATCAGCATGGATTTTTTGTTTCCTAGATTTGACAGGAGGCATTGGATCATTGAAAGCACTACCTTAGACTATTGTGTGAAGCTTTTTGCCTTCTTGTGGACTATAGGGTGGGAGAAAATATTGGACTTGGAGGCACCTATAGACAAGTGTCTAGCCATTCTTTCATCTCTATTCTTATGGCACCTAAAAAGTATTTTCTTTACTCTAAAAAATAGCTAACTATTTCATTATTTTATTTTATAAGCTATATTTTTGCCTCAAAAAGAAGTACAGTTCACTCTTGCAAGCATTGGTGTCACCAACATATCTTTTTTCACTTTGGTTGGATTTTATAAGTCTTTAGTTTGATTCTGGTTCAAATGAGTAAGTGGAATCCTACCTTGAATTCCATTTTGGTCACTGAAATCATTTTTAATGTATTTTTTTTAATTTTTGACCCATTTATAAGAATTCATAAAGCCTGTAACTTTTGAACTATAACTCAAAATTTAGTTCTATTTTTTTGCAAAAGTGTATGGTTTTAAATTCTCTATATATTAGTGTAATTAATTTGTAATAACAAGCTAATTTTATAAAGTGCTTAATTAGGCATACTTAATACAATATTTTGGGGGGTTGACTTGGTGCCAATTTAAGCACCCTTTTGCCTTATTTCTGCTCTATAGTGATTCAATAGCATGGATTCTACTTCTGGTATTTATCAGTGTAATCCTTTTAATACACACAATTAGCATACATGGAGACCTAGAATGGAAATAATTATAAAACATAAAGGACTATGGTCCTTAATGAATGAAACTCAACCATAGTTCACAAGAAAGTATGAAGAATGTAATCACCAATGTAATTTTAATGTGTGTGTGAGTTTAATAGGGACTTATGTAAGTGATAGTTTGTTGTTTCATTTGGATGGGTGTGATACTCCATTCAAAATGTGAGCTAAGCTAAAGGGTTTATTTGAAAAAGTATATCACATGAGAGCTATGTAGATTAAAGTGGAGCTTACTTCACTAAATTCCAATGACTTTGTCATTATTGTAGACTACCTCACTAAGTTTAAGTTTTTTTTGACAGAGTTGAAGGGGAGTGGATGAGATAAGAAAGATGAAGAGTGTGTGTACTCAATTTTTTCTAAGTTCAGTGGTCCATTCCAAATCTATTCTTCTATCTTTTTCTTTAGCATGGATGCCTTATGTGACACATTCAAAATACCAAATTTAGAGTTATTTTATGAGACTTACTAGAGAGGAATCCAAATTGTCTCACCTTGATTCTTTCACATCTTAAAAAATATTAGAAGCATCACATCCTAAGAACAAAGGAAAAATAAAGAGTCAAAAGAATAACACTCCTCCATCTCAAAATGCACCTAAGCCCAACACTAACACATCTAAACCTAAATCATCTTCCAAATTCAAGAATAAGTCTAACCTATCATGTTATTATTGTGGGGGGACTAGTCATGAAGAGTCTAAGTGTTTTAAGATAATGACAGCCCTAGAGGATGGTGTTAGGAAACACAAGATTTCTATCTCCACTCATTCTTAATATCATGAGCATGGGAAAGCACTTAATGTTATCAGGAGATTACAATCATCTATTTCAGATAGTTGTGTTCTAGATTATGGTGCTTCACACCACATGTTTTCTTTTCGAGAGTCATTTTTATCTCTTAGATTGAGTTTTATTTCCAACATTGAGGTTGTATATTCTTTCTTTATTTTTGTTAAGGGAAATGGTGACATACATCTAGATGGTGGCCACATCAATGATACATTATATGTTCTAGACATCACCACCAATCTACTTTCAGTTTATCAGATTTACCATTCTGGTCAGGGTAAGATAATGACATTCACACCACAGGGTGTTGAAGTTCAAGATTTGTTATAGCCCCACACACTAATTGCACATGGTATTGTTGATCATAGTTTTTAACTCTATTACTTTGAGGATTTTGATGATATTCCTCCTCTAAGGATGTATTTGATTTCTCATGTAGATTCTAACAGTAGGCTTTGGCATGATACATTTGGACATGTCAATTATAGGTAATTGACATGGTTGAGCACTCACAGTATGGTAGAAGGTCTTCCTATAATTTCATGTCTTGATGGAATTTGTCCTAGTTGTTCATTAAAAAAACAACACCAAGATCCATTTCCTAAGGGTATATCCATAAGAGCTTATTCACCATTTGATCTTATACATAGTGATTTAATGGTCTTTCCTACTTTCAATAGAGCTAATAATTATGCACTTACTTTCATTGATAATTTATCAAGGCATACTTGGGTTTATTTTCTTAAGCATAAGAGTGATTTCTTTTTTCACTTCAAAGTCTTTAAGGCTTTGGTCGAAAAATAGTCTTCTAGTTGCATCAAGAAGCTTCACACAGATAATGGAAGGAATACTTTAGTTGAGAGTTATCTAATTTTTTGTTAACTCCTTATATTATTCACCAACATTTTATTTCCCATACTCCACATCAAAAAGGCTTTGTAGATTAGAAGAACTAAAATTTGAAGGAGATAGCTAAATTCATGATGCATTCATGGGATTTATCTCCTATCTTTTGGGAAAAGGTAGTTAATTATATGAACTACAATCAAAATTGCACACCACACAAATCACTTGAGCATTTGACTCCGGAGGAGGCTTGGTCTAGAACAAGGCTTGATGTATCATTTTTTAGATTCTTTGGGAGCCATGCTTGGGCGTTTATTCCAAAGAAGAAAAGGAAAGAATTGGATAATAAGAACAAACCTTTATTTTTTTATAGGGTATTGTGAGGACATGAGAGCTTGTCATCTTTTAGATCTTGATACTCATGATGTTAATTTTTGAACACATTTACAGTTTGATGAGCACTTCAAATCACATGACTCTTCATCTTATTTAATGTCTTCTTCTTCTTCTTCTTCTTCTTCTTCTTCTATTGTTGATTTTTCACCTCTTCTTGAGGATTCATTCTTTAAGGAACTAGTTTAGGAGGCCCCTGAGGAGGTTATAGAGGTTGAGGATCCTACTCACATTGATGTTGCTAGTAAGTCGAAGTGGTCCCATACTAAAGTTTCTGAGGTAACACCTTTTACACAGGATCTTCCACCCACTCACTATTGCCATGCACATTCTATAGGTATTATACTTTTATGTCAGGAATTCTCTAGGGATCCACAATATTTTAGGATATAATCAAATGACCTTCCACCTTCACAAACCTCATTGATTGCTCCTATATTTATTTCTTTTTATTTTTTATCTTTGTGCCTCATGACTATTTATCAATTATTTTTTAGGATATATTCAAACTTTTTTGATTGAAAACATGTTTGTTTTACCCTTTTCTATTTTTTTAAGTTAAAATAATAACTCTCTTTATCCTTACACTCCTTACAATACATTAGATATGATAATATCATATCATACCATTCATTATTTTATAATAATAACTATATATAATCTATATCATTAATAGAAAGCACTATTCAATTAGAAATGAAAAGATTGTTTTCAATTTTCCCACAAAATACTAATCCAAAAGTTCTCGAACACATTGCTTTACTCCATTCTCACAAGTTGAAAATATCTTTTGATCTGATTGTTTATCTGGCAATTAATCTTTTGACCTTGTATGTCAAATTTGGAAGTTCTAAGAATGCACACAACATGTTTGACAAAATGCCATATAAAAAATACATGTCGTGGGTTGATTGGAGTACAATTTTTGCTTAGAAGTCATCTTATGTTGAATCTGTGGAGTCCACTTGAGCTTTCTAAATAGTTGTTATTGGCTAACATAAAGCCAGATCATGGATACATTTTGATCTCTATTCTAAGTACCTATGCAAAGTTTGGAACCTCAGAGCTGGAAACAAATCTTTGGTTGTTTGATTAAAAATGGATTTGGGTCGAAAGTTAGTGAGAAGAATGCCATTGCTATTGTATATGTAAATTGTGGGAACACAAAGGATGCCTCTAAAGTGTTCAAGAGAATCTGCAAGAGGATGTTGTGCAAGGCAAAATGATGGTTCTGGGATTTGAACAAAGTGAACAGGATGAGGAGGCCAAGGCCAAGAGAGATAAGGATGGGAACAAAGAACAAATTGCGATAATGTCATGTTATCAAAGACTAAGGAAAGGGTAAGCTTGCGAAACATATGACAAAATGAAGACATGTTATTTATTTGATGGAATGACTCCAGGCAAACACATTGGAAAGGATAAAAGTGGGTATCAGATAATGGTCCGTTCTCTCTAGTAAAACCAACTATTTCTAGGTACAACCATCAGACCTTGTGATTAAGGTTAAGCAATTTTTGGAGGTCTCAAAAGGGATTCCAGTAGAATATTAATACCTTTTAATTGAGTTCAAATAATTGGATGATTTTACTTCACTAGCGGGATATGAAATAGGCAAAGATTCCACTCATTTTTTGGTGCTGAGATTATGAGGAGGAGTTGTGGGTGTTGGGTTGCCATCCTCGTCCAAAATAGGGTCTTTCAAGGAAGCAGTTAATAAATCAACTTCTAAACCTAGTGTTCTGAAGCCTTCAACCATCATAAGTGCTTACATTGTGGACCCTGCTGAAGAGGTTCCGACTCTGGAGATTCTAGAGGAAAATGTATTAAAATATAAGATAGAACTAGAAAAAGGTGCAGTGATTTGCAGATTCAATGGCTTTTGGCTAATTACATTGGTGTTGTTCTGATGGATTTATTCAAATTGGACCAAGAATTGTGAGATCTCACTTTGTTCCAAGGATTTTTTTGTTCATTTCTTTGAAGAGGAAGACTATTTACGAGTATTAGTGGAAGGCACTTGGTTATGGGAGTTTGTTGGATGTTATTTTAGTTCGTCTACCAAATCTCCCTCTTCATCTTAGTAGTTAAAAGAGATAGGAAACTCTTTGGGAATTTTTATCAAAGCTGATTCTGAGATAACAACATCATGTTTATGCACTTATGCTCGCATGTGTAGAGATTGATCTCAGCAAAGGACTACTAGACAAAGTGTACATTAAATGTGAGAAATATCAACATTTTCAACCACTGGACTTTGAGAATATTGCTCCAAAAATAAGGGAGCGAAACCTACATACAAAAGGTGGAGCTCTCTAGAGGAAGGGGAAGATGAGGAAGAAGAGAAGCAAACAGAGGTAAATCAGTAATCAACAAAACCACAAAAGAATAAACTTGGAGACCCAGAAGCCCAAAGGGAGGATATTGTTCTTGCTACAGTGGAAGGAAATGAAGAACATAATATATCTACAAATAATGTTTTGAAAGAGAATTCATTAAGGGAAGTAAAGAGAGTTCATGATTTAGAGTCTTCATAATCAGATAAGGAGCAGATAGCCCATACGACTTCAGAACTCTTGACTACTAATCTACATAAAGATAATCAAAACACGGATATGTAAATGGTCACAGTTGAGCCCTCTTAGGGAGTTTGACAAGGGGGAAAAAAAAAAGGAAGGTAAAAAACATAGAATTGAAGATTACATAGAACTTAGTTCTCATTTAAGTCTCGTCTTTAAAGGTTGGGCATAAAGGTATTTTTTATTTAGTGATGACCTCTCTTTTCTATGTTGTCCTTTCCATGCCATGGAGGGTTTTTTGGTACTATTTCGTACTCTTAGAGTATCTCACGGGAGGCTCTTCCTTAACTTTGATTTGTTTCCTTGAAATACTGATTAACATCTACAAAATTATTTTCTAATTTTAATTAGTATAAAATTAGGATTTTTTTCATAGAAAAAATAAAATATATATATATAAATATACACTATAAAAATGAATGAGGCCGGATCAGAAACACGCATATTATACTTTTTAAAAAAATAAAAAAACAAATGCTGAAAAGACTAGAAAAACATCACCGCTTCCGTAAACTTCCCTTCGCAGTACAGTTCAAATTCCTTTATTGCACCAGCTGTTGGATCAGAAACATTCATGATATCTGTTTTTAAAAGATAAAAAGAGATACTGAAAGGACTAGAAAAACGTCAGTGCTTGCGTAAACTTGGGAGTACGTCCCTTTCTAATTTCTTGCACCAGCTGTCGGATGGCGACCAATGGTTAAAAAGAAAACCTGCAAATGTTTTAGCCACACATTTTCCAGGTGGGTACTGTATAAGAGCTCTGGCGGTACATGGCGATTCTGAGTTCCCAATCATAATACGAAAGCCTGCAAAATGCCAACGACATGTCTTTTCTTCAGTACTTTTTGCCTGCCAATACAGCTCCGAATGTAATAAATTTTGTTGGCAAATACAGCTCCTAGATCTTTGGCAGGAGATTTCAAAAACAAAAGGAGAGACTGTTCATGGAGATAACGATTTCCCGAGCTGTCAAATGGTACATAGAAAACATGTTCCATCAGATTGTCTCAAAGAATATATATATCACGGAATTTGGAATATATTTTGTACAGGAGGCTACACATAATCTATAAATGGACTCTATACCAAACATTTTTGAAGAGGGAGGAGTAACTTTTAATTCTAAAAGTAATTAGATACATAATCTATAAATGAATTTTTTGCAAAAGTAACAATAAATGATGATATTAACGAAGTATTTTTAATATAAATTGTGAATATATTTTTCGATTTCAATTAAATTTTATGTGGTGATTTTAATATGATTGAATTTAGGAAAAAAGAAGAGGAACTCTTCTAAATGCAATGATGGACTGATACACTGATGAAAGAAAGGCATAATTAAATTATATATACAATAAATTCCAAATGTTTAATCCAAGCCACCACCACTAGCAATCCCCTTGACTAACCCTTAGTCTACTTAATCTAACTTTAGAAAAAGTGGTGATAGGGTGCATAAAACATTAAATAGAGTACCGTTTGAAAAGCATAACCTTTTCACTTTTTCTAACAATTCTTATTGCCCTATCATGAAATTAAAATATGAATTTTATCTTAGCACTCATCACTTCTAACATAAATGGACTCATGCTTTATATCATTAGAATTTGGAACCTTACTTCTTATTTTGTTGGAGAGTATGGTTGTACTGAATATTGAGAGGGTACTTTCTCTTGAACTATAAAATTCTTTTATATCTATAATTATCATGGGGATGAGTTTCTCTGTAAACTCTAGGATGTGTCATACTAAAATATGAATACATATAATCTTCATAAAATCTTGAGATATCTCATCTCAATGTAGATTTGAAATTTGAAGTTACTAAATGGATACATAAGGTTAAGGTTGATAAAATCTATCAAACTCGTAGTGCCCAAATCTATGCTCATATGCACTAGTTGAAATTTTGAGACCAAGATTCCAAATATTTTTTTTTCCCTTTTTCATTATAGTTAAGCTATAGATAGGTTGAAATCAATTTGTGAGGCCAATAAAAAATTAACACAACTTCATGATATTTTGAGAGCTTTTGTTCCTCATTACCATTGGGTTTTTGCAGCTTAGATGTCTATGCCAACTTATGGGGAGGCTCTCATAAGATTTTTTCAAGTTGTTCCTTATAAAATATTTGAGGACCAATGAGTGAGATGTGATTGATTATCATCATCAGCATAACTTAAATGAAATAACTCATCCCCTGGAATTGATCGATTTCCTTATGAATTTTATCAAATTTTGTGGGATATTGTGAGTCTAAGCTTGCACAAAGTGTATTTGGAGGTTGTTTAGACCAACTCCTTCAAAAAATTCATCAATCAAGATAACATTAATTTCATTCCTAACAATGGGGAGCCAAAACTCGTTACAAGCTGGTGTCTAATTAACCTCTTGAATGTATCCTACAAGATAATTACTAAAACCCTTGTTATTAGGGTGAGATTATTGAGATTATTGAGGATGGATAATTATTTATGCTCTTCATGTCAGAAACCTGAGTTAGTTAAGCATATTTTTTGAGTTTGCAAGTATGCTCAATGTGTTTAAGGGTAGATTCATAACGTTGTTCAACATTTCATCCATAATTCATCACGTACTAAATATGGTATATATTTCATTTTGAAATCCTTTTTCATTTATGAAAAGAAATAAAAACATGCAATGTTTAACTATTTAGTTTTTTTTTGGTTATTAGAACAAAGTGCAAGTGATCTGAAATATTATGCTGCAGATTCAAGTGCAAGTGGAGAAGGTCTGATTGATGGTTGAGCACCTCTAAACTTTATTGGAGCATTGGATAAGTTCTTCTTGTGACTTTGGAGATCATGATAGGCACCATTCACATAGCAAGTGCTGAAGTCGCTGAGTCACAACTCTAATATTAGTTAGCGTGCATTTCCATACTCTCCTGTGTGGAGGGCTTTGTAAAAAAAAAGTTTCCTAAAATATCTTTAGCCATTTCATCGTCGAGGTATGAAAAAAACGAAGACAATAATAATAATGGGTGATAGTCAATACATAATACAACAAATTTTTCGCTAAAAATGATTAACATTAATATGACAATTCAGATGACCTTCCACAACTTGTACTTAATTTTTGTGCTTTATTATTTTTATGCCTCAAAATTACTTTTTAATTTTTTAAAGATATATTCAAACTTTTTTTTTATTGAAAAAATACCATTTTTAAGTTTTTCTATTTTATAAAAGTAAAATAATAACACACTCGCTCAAATATGATTGTATGATATCATTCCATTGTTTCTATTTTGTAAAAGTAAAATAATAGCACCCTCACGCTCAGATGTGATTGAGTGATATCATACCATTCATTATTTTGTAAGAATAACCATATACAATCTATATCATTAATCGAAAACAATATTCAATTAGAATTGGAAAAGACTGTTTTCCATTTTACCACAAAAATACCAGTTAAAAAAAACGAAAAAAGAGCATCCATATCATGCTTCGTAAAAGAGAAAAATATAGATGCTGGAAGGACGAGAAAAACGTCAACTTCCCTTTCGTAATACAGTTCCAGTTCATTTATTGCACCAGCTGTTGATTACATTGGCGACCGTGATAAAAAGAAATTCTACATAGCTAAGTTTTAGTCGCACACTTGGCAGTTGAGTCTTTATCAGAGCTCGGACGATTCTGAATTCCCTATCATAACACGTAAGCCTAAAGTGCAAATGAGATGTCTTTTATTCCCTATATTTTTGCCTGCCAATAAGCTGCGAATGCTATAAATTTAGCTGTCGAATACTTTGCGAAGAGATTAAAAGACAGAAGAAGAGACACTGCAAGGAGATAATATTTCGTAGTGTGTATTCTTGGTGTCGTAACTCAGGAGTAGTTCACTTTAAATATACGGTTAGAGATGGTATTTCCACAATTCCTAAGGTAAGAGATAAATATTTTTGAAATAAATCATGTTAATTTTTTTAAATTAATATTTTAAATTATTTTTTTATGAATTATTATTATGATTGAGAGAATACTGAAAGTTACGATATCAATATTACATGGTGTTAATTATTAAATATTAAAAAATAATATTATATTGTATATTTTTTAAGATGTTATGCGCACACATAAGTGAGAGCGCTGTATGTAATTCGAACTCTCTTATAAATATTGGAACATAGCAAATATTCATCTATTTGAAGAGAATGGTTAGAGACAATCCAAACTAAAATAATAAGCCCTATTTCAGGGCATCTTGCAGACTATCAAGCAAACACATTTAGGGTTTGGACAAAAGAGACATGATACACGGATTTTAATGTAACACTAGGGAGGAGTGCACACAAAGAGTAACATTGTAGGTGCAGGTGAAGGGCTTCCAGAATTATCAGAACCCCATTATACATAGGAATACTATCAACCAACCCTGATAGTGTCGGTTGTCACAAGTGGATAACTTTGCCAACATCACCTAGGGAGGTTTTTAACTCTTATTTATGATTTGATCAATTAATGAAGCACACATAGAGCATTTATAGATTCAATGACAACTTCTATGAACAACAACAAGGCAAAACCAACTTTGTCCTCTTTAAAGTAAGTGGAATATCTATCAATTTGTTTCAATCCAGATTTGTCTACCTAATTACATATTTTACATAATATTAATTAGTGCACAATTTTCCTTATTACATCTCTTAGGTGGGTGTGTGTGTGTGTGTGTGTGTGTGTGTGTGTGTGTATGTGTGTATATATATATATATATATATATATATATATATATATATATATATATATATATATATATATATATATGACATGATGTGCTTACGCAAACCATAATGTGATAATAAAAATTTAATATAATGAAATGAAGCCAAGGCAATAAAAACTCACAAAAACATGAGGGATAGAATCGAGAGTGCACTAATTTTGTACTAGTAGGAAATGAAGCTCATAATGGAGATAAGACTTATCTTAAAATAGATGACTAGGATCCTAAAGTTGGAAATAATCTAACATGAATTTGAGGATATCTAGATGAATCAAGGCTAGAGAGACTCTAATATTGGTGGAAAGGTGTTTGAAATTATCTAAATGTACATAAGTGGATCAAGAGTGGAAATGCATGAAAAAGACACTAGAAAAGGGTAGCAGACAAAAGTTAGGGTGCCATGAAATACTTTGTAATTTTTGTGAAGCTTCTGGATCTATTCAATGGAAGAAAACCCATTGTTATAGATAGTTTGACACTCTCATCCTGACTTTTTTCCAAAATTTCAAGGGGTACTGGATTTAACTTGAAGATTAGTTCAAAACCCTAGGCATGCCTTTTTCTTTTCAGGTATCCCCTTCAAACCAATGGAACTATGTGGTAGAGAAGATGTAGAATAAAACTTCCTTTTGGATCACTAGACCTCTCTCCTTAGCTTCTAAGTTTTAGGTTTGTTTTAAAGTCCTTGCAGCCACCCATATTTATTATTCTTGTCATTGGTAACCATCCAAGGCTACATACAATAAACTTGAACATCTTATTAAAGACATTATTTTGGCCAATTCTAAAGGTTCTAATGGGTTTCACATAGTTGCATGGGATATTTGTTGTTAACCTAAGAGATGGGTGGTCTTGGCCTTTTGGATGCCAAACTCCAAAGCACTATAATTATTCATTCCATTGAAGGAGAATAGACTGAATATTTTGATTCACCATTGCATAAGTGAAGGGAACCTTTTTGGCTAGCAACCCTTGAAAGGTCTAGGTATTCAACTATTATAGCTCACTCAGGTTCTTGTCAATATTAAGGGATATTCTGTGTCCCAAACTATATAGAAAGCTTTGAAATTGATCAAACCTCACTTAGTTTGAGATGGAGATGGTTTCAAAACAAGGTTCTCTCTGAATTCTCACTCCATTTGGTAGTCTCCAATTCTCTCTTATCATGGTGTTCCCTTTGCCATAGTTCCCTAGATTAAGAGCCTCTAACTTTTTAAGAAGAGATTATGGCAATTTAAGACTGTTTTACAATGGGTTCTAGGATCGACTACCTTAGCTTATTCTACATGATAAGTTTAAGCTTTATCCCAATGATCTTTCCTCGATTTCTAAGGTGCAAAAATCCATCTTAGATGAACATCTCTCAAAAAATACAGTTCAAACACTCACCAGATGGTGCATTGTCTGGAAGTGCCATGTGGAAACCCCCTTCCACTGATATAAACTCTAGCTTGGTTATTGCTTGATCTCCCTTCAGCACATTTAAGTGGATTCTTTGAATACTCGCTAAAATTTTAATTCTCCTACAATGACATGGGGGTGAAGTTTGACAGAGTATGGAAAGAAGACATTGAGCTCAAACGTGCCCATTTCCTTTGGTGCATTTTGCATCAAGAATTTCCTTTTAGCAACAAATGTGTCCATATGTGAGTGGATAATTGCTTATGCCCTTCATATCAATACCTTGTGTCACTTAAACATCTATTTTGGTTTTGTAAGCATGCTCATGTGTCTAGAGGTGGATTTATACATTTTTCAACAATGTCATCAATAATTCTTCCATTGCAAAATGGTGCTATGAAGAAATTCAACCATATTACTTGAAAAGTACAATAAAATATGGTATACATTTTATTTTGAAATTCTTATTCATTTATGGAAAGAAAGAGAAAATGTAATGTTTAACCATATAGCTATGGGTGTTTTTTTCCCTTCTATTGCTAACCTTTAGTGAAAGTAATATCAAATATCACTTTACACATTTAAGTGTAAGCAGAGAAGCTCAGATTAGAGATTGAGCACCTCTAAAGTTTATTGGACTATTAAGGAAGTTATCCTTGTGCAATTAGCTAGGTCCCACCTAATTCTTTACGTTAATAATCATTTTCTCAAGATTGTGACTTTGGAACTCATATTAGGCACCATTCACATAATAAATGCCGAAGTGACCAACGCATAACTATTATAATGATTAGTTAGCAATCCCAAACACTCATGAGTGAAGGGCTCTTTAACCCAAAAAAAAAAATTTCTTTAACAATATTTAACTATTTCTCCACTTACATATGAAAATAATAATAATAATAATGAGAATGGATACTTAAAACAGCAAATTTCCTTATTGATAGTTACTAAGATTAAAATGGAGTGATAATTTAGATGACCCTCCACCGTAACTAATTCTTATCCTTTGTTATCTTTGTACCTCTGGACTATTTATCAATTTTAAAAGATAAAAGAAAAGATACTGAAAGGACGGAAAGAAACGGCACCGCTTGCGTAAACTTGGGAGGACATCTCTTTGTAATACAGTGGCAACTCCTTTCTTTCACCAGCTGTTGGATGGTGACCATGATAAGAGAGACTCAGAATTTTGCAGTATACATAGCTAATGTTTCTGCCACACATTTGGTATGAGAGCTTGGACGGTACGTGGCGATTCTGAGTTCCCTGTCATAACACGCAAGCCCGCTAAGTGCAAACGACATGTCTTTTCTTCACTATTTTTTTGTCCGCCATTAAGCTGCGAATGCTACAAATTTTACTGGCAAATACAGCACTGAGATCTTTGCCAGGGGATTAAAAAACAAAAGGAGAGGCTGTGCATAGAGATACGATTTCCTGCTGTCAAAGGGTATATTTTGTTTTTGTTTGTGGTGGATTTAAATAAGGCCTTTTTTATTTATTGGAACGTTTCAGATTATATTAAAAAAATATATAATTACATAAAGTAAGTAGTCTGATACATCAGAAATCATTTTTTTTGAAATTCGACTTAAAAATAATAAAGCACAAATCATGGATGGAGGATTATCTGTAAATAGGGCATTTTCTCTTCAGATCTTTACCGGCAGATTAAAAAACAAAAGGAGAGGCTGTGAATAGAGATACGATTTCCTACTGTCAAAGGGTATATTTTGTTTTTGTTTGTGGTGGACTTGTCCTTAAAGAAGATAGGGCATTTTTTTCTCTCTTTCAAAGGAGCGAAGGATAAATCTTCTGAATTTATTGATATTTTTTTCAAAACATCAGAGTTACGTTAATGTTTAGAGAGAATATGTGTATGCAAAGGACTTCAAGAAGATTGTTTGAGAATATAAATATGAGTATTGATAAATTTACTTGATGGAGACACTCAAATTTTGCATTTTTGTTTGTTGGATATTTTGTTGTATGTCTTTGGACTCTTAGGATTCTTGTTTTTTAGGTTATGAATGCCAACTAACGATTTTTTTATTATATTATTGAATTATTAAAACATTTTTAATAAAAAAAATGTTTATGTTATTAGATCATTGAATTTGAAATGTATTTTATATAAAAAGCTTTTAAATTAGTTATAAATAACTTTATACTTAAATTATTTGAGGAGTGAGGTGTAACTTTTAATGTGACAAATATCAATTTTGATAGTAGAATAAAATGAATCTTGATAATTAGTATATATATTTTAGAAACTATTTTTTCCCAGTATTGTTATACATATAAGATTATTAACATATAATTACCTGAGTTAAAAACTAAAGTATTATAGTGGACAAAATTCTCAATTAATAATATATACTTTATATGTCACTTAGTTTGCAAAGAGAATAAATGTTTATGCAAAGAAGGATTTCCACAACATTGTCTCTCATAATATAAATATAAGTATAGACATATCCATTTGGTTGAGACACGGAGTGGGTTGGTTTTTATGTTAAATTTTGTATCTTTATTTCTTTGAATCTTTTGAATGGGATTTTTATATTTTATTGTTTGTGTCTCTAAATTTTTAAAAAAATTTACTCGTTAGATCGTGAATGCCAACCAACTACTGTTTTTATTATCAATCTCATATATTTTAGATTAATTGAATTGTTAAAACATGTATTTTGCTACATCATCGAATGTATCTTGTATAATCTTAAGACTTTTAAGTTGCATTATTTAAAGAGGTAAGAGTGACTTCTAATCTAAAAAGTGTAAAATAAGTTTTAATAATAAAATGAAGTGATATATCTTAAAAATAAAGGGTGATATTTAAAATTATATAATCATATACATTATAAGTAAATTTTACTATATAAATTTTATCAAAATATTAATAAATTAGTTTATATTTATAATACAATTTTAAATAATAATAAAAAAATAAGATAAAAACTAAACTCTTTATTTACATAAAAATAATTCAAAAAATCCTTTTGCTAATATTTAAAAAAAATCTTAAAGCCTTGCTTCAAATATTATTTTATTATATCAATTGTTATTTATTATATCTTATGATCCCTATTTAAAATGCTATATTATCATATCTTAGAGACTTATTTAATTGTTATTTATCATATTTTATCATTATTACATTACAATGAGCATATTTTATTGCATACAACATGCAAGAGAAATGTAAAACTTTAATTTTGGTATTGTGATGTAAAAAAGTTTTCAAAACTTCTTTTAGTTTGATGTATTTTACATTCTAAATTATAATTTATTCTTTTTATTTTTTTAATAACCAACAAACTATTATATTATTTTTATTAATAAAAGTGTATTTTTCAATTTAAAAAAAAAATCTATTCTTTTTATTGTTTTTATGATGTATTGCTATTTTATATATTATTTTTAATATTTTTTATGTTATAATTTATATGCATTAAAAAAAATTGTATAACACAATAAGAAATATAAAATATTTTGTATTTAAATGCTATCTATATTTTAAAAAATCATAAAATAAATATTTTATAATTATATCTTATGTAAATCTATAAAGTGAATGGTTTTTTAATTTATTCATGCAAAGATATAATGAAATATTGACCAAAATATTATTATTCATTTTTTCACTTATTTTTTATATATTTTTAAAAAGAAGTCTTCACATTGCATTTTACAAATTTTCTTATTTAAGATTAAGTTTATAAGATTGTCATTGTCTTCTTATTTATGAAGCTCTTGGAGGATTTGAATAGATTCCTTTTGATACTTGTAGTTTTGTAGTTTGAAATATATTTTTCCAAAAAATATATCTTCTTTCAAAATCAATATTTATTTAGAAAAGATATATAAATTCTATTATGAAATTGATTTGTTATTAACTTTATTTATTGATATATATATATATTTTTTAGTTTAAAAAATTACATTTTTTCAAAATTTTAAATATTTTCTTTTTTAATAACAAAAAATTTAGATTTTTTTATTACAATTTCATGAGAGCTTGATTTTTCTTAGAATAATGTCCTGCATTGATTTACTTGCAAGATAACCAACTTGGTTTTAAATATGAGAACAAGTTTAGCATGGCATTGAGGACCTATCAAAGGCATCTTATATTGTAGGTGAGCAATGTCTTGTGACTTAATTGAAAATGTTTAATTTAAGAGAGAATATTTAATTTTTTTACGTGAAGAAAAATCAATTTGGTGAGATGGTTTGTTTATTTCTACACCTCTTATTTTTTGGGGGTTGAGGTTATGAATATTGAGCTTTTAGTTTAAATTATGAGCTTGATAATCATTTTATTTTATTTTATTGATTTATTATTTTAGTTAGGTTGATAGGTGTGCACTTACTAGACTGAGCCTTGTCTTTTTTATTTAATTGATGGTCCACATTAGATTTTGTACAATGAATATAATTGAATTCTCCTCTTTGAAACACTTGTCATGCAATTGAGTGGTTGTGTGGTAGTGTCAAATATGGTCTACGATGTTATAGTTTTTGTTGGATGTGTCATTGACATTGATGCATTAGAAAACATTAACTTTCCTACACTAAATTCTATCAATTTTTTTTCCTAAATTTTAGTGTGTGAGAGGATGTAGAGGTTTGCTTGATATATTATCCACACAAATAAACATAGACGTTAATAGCCTCTTAGATCCTTATGAAAAAAAAATAGTTTATATACAAGGATCTAATACTTGAGAGTAAGTTTGATACCGCATTGAGAGAGTGTAGAAATCACCTTCTTATATAGATAAACCTTTTTTCTGTGATAATTCTTCATTATATACCTGAGATACAAAAAATTTGTATTTTTTTTTTTTTTAAAGTTTTTTTTTTTAAATTTATTTTTATAATAGAGAAAATTTAGTTTATTTATTTTAATCTATTATATTTGTCTAAAAATATATATTGGAATGGAAAAAAGGATGGGGAATAATTTTTTTCAAGTAATTTCCTTGTTTCCCATGTATCAATGTTTTACGATTATATTTACAAATACAAAGTTTATCCCTTAATTTATAAACATGAAAATCATTTTTGCTGGTTTGATTTATAATTTTAACTTCTTGGAAAAATCTCGACGTTATTTGAATGCATTGGGTAAGAAAATGTTATGAGTAACATGTTAAGTTTGGTGAGAGATTACTTTTTTTAAAATAATATTTCATTTTTTGCATTTGCAGCTACTTAATTGAATATTTATATTTTATATAATGGAGTTGGTAATGAATGATAGTGTAATTTATTTCAACTTAGATCTCTTCACTTATGTATTTGAGTATCCTTTCAAAAAGCTTTATTATTTTAATTTTCATCACAATTTGTTTGTGCTCATCACCATTAATATATTTACATATTTATCCGAGTAGCCTTTCAAAAAGATTTATTATTTTCATTGTTTCTATAATGTGCCCCTATTTTACATATTCTTTTTAATGTTGTTTGTGTTTTAACTTTTATAAGTGGGAGGATGATTTTTATAAAATAGTAAAAATCACATAGATATATTTTACCTAAACGCCTGTATCTTCATAAATAAAAGGATGATTTATGGTTATATTTAATGTGTTGAGCACAATTTTTTATCTAATCATGCAAAGATTTTGTGAAATCTTGACCACATTGTTATTAGTCTTTTTTAATTGTGTATATAGAAAGAGAAATAGAGAGAAGTTTATTTAATGTGCATTTTACATTTACTTATTTATGATCAAGTTTTCAAGAATGATGATTTTCTTCTTGTTTATAAAGATATTGAAGGATTTTAAGAGAATCCTTTTGACACCTATAGCTTCAAATAATTTTTCTTAATTGACATATCCTTATTCAAAATAGTTATTTATTTGAAAAAGATACATAAATTAATTATGAAATTATTTTTTTAATTTGTTTAATTGATATTTATTATTTTAATTGATTAAAATACCATTTTTTTATTACAAAAATTTGGCTTTTTATAGTGAAAATTTAGATTTTTGTGTTAAGATCATTTAGTTCCAATGTGGTTGAGACTGCTCTTGCTTAGAATAGCACCCTACATTGGTCTACATGTAAGTAAACTAGATTGGTTTCAAACAATGAGAATAAGTTTGGTGTGGCACCAAGGATGCACCAAAGGCATCTTGCATCATAAGCATTCATATTTTCCATGGATATTTTGATCTATTTTGTGTGAGTAAGAATTGTTGGTTTATTATTTAATAGGTTTATTTTTTAATTTTCGAATGATATGTATAAGGATTGGTTAAGTGGGTTGGTTGTGCCCATCTCCATGTCAGGGGATCTGCAGCTCTACCAATTAGAGCACAATTGATTACTTTCTTATATGCAATTAAACATGAAATTATACCAGAATGATAAAGCAGCTAGAAACTTGAGACAACAAAGAATTTGAGAGGCAATACACACTCTTTGTATTAGATATTACTAGAAAAAAATACAATAAGGAAGATGCCACTTCTTCCTCCACCTCAAAGGCTTGCCACACCTCAAGACCTTCTTCCCTCTCTCTCTTGCTCAACACAACAACTCTAAAGCCTGAGTTATTATCCCTCCTTGAATGCTTCAGTTGATCTCCTTGACCTTGCTAGCTTCAATGCTTTTACTTGCCTTCTTGCTTAATTACAATACATGCCTTATGGGTCTATAAATAAGATCCCATGCTTACAAAAATAGAACTCTAGTTACAATAATTAGACACGCAACTCGTGACTATAATTAGTCGCTTGACATGCAAACACTCGCTTCACTTAACTGACTGTTCGTCAACAGTAGTTTCGAAAATACACAGACGACCGACGCCGGTCCCTGCTAGTCTGGTGCTGCCGACGTCAGTCGACTCCCTGCCGTCGTCGGTCTCCTTCTCCACTGCATCTGACCGACGTCGGTCATACTATCGACGCTGGTGGCTCTGGTTCTTTAGCATCCTTCCTTGTGTTTACAAATAGTTGAAGCTTTTAGCTCCACACCTTAACAATCTCCCACTTGGAGATAAATAGCTGCAACTTGTACCTGTACCTGTACACCATCTATTTTATTCTTTAGGCTCTATATCCCTCTTCAACGTCACTCTTGAAGACCAACCACCACGCAAACCTGTGATGCAATACCTGTCTCTTATGCCACAAGAATTTTGCTGCTCCCAAATTCTCCATGACATACTTCTGAACCAACTCTACCCTTAGCTCAGAAAACTCCCTGTATGTGAAACCCTACAACAAGTGACACAATACAGTTTCAGGATAATGTAGCTAATATTATCCAACTTGTTAAAGATAAAATACAATGGTCAAACCTCCATTGTTCTGCAGCATAATCAAGACCATATACCATAGCCTTCTATCTCATGTGTCCATCCACTTTCTTCTCTAAAATGAGAATCCATCCCTCTATCCAGTGCTTCCTTCCAGCTGACAAGTCTACTGATAAATACTTGTTTGGTTCTCTAAGGACTCACACTCCTTATCCATGCCAAGCTCCCACTGTTTTTGGATTCTACCTGCATTGCTTCTTCCATCCTCCTAGTTCATGACTATCAATAAGCAATATAAAGAAGGTGAACAACGAATATGAGGTTCACATACCTTTCCTGACCTCCACATGGGTGTTTGAGACTTAGTAGATTCACCCACTATCCATTCCAGTGACCGATCTCGGCCATCTCCCAGTCTGCTCTCGACCGATGTCAGTTCCCTGCACTGACCTTGACTGTCGACGTCATTTCTCTGGCCGACGCCGGTGTCCCTCCTGCTGACGTCGGTCCTTATGATCGATGTCGGACTTCTCCTGTCCGACCTACCAACCCTGCTGGTTTGTACATGACCGATGTCGATATCTGGATGACTGACGTCGGTGCCAAGCTACCGACATCAGTGTCTATGTATTCCTGTAAGTGATGAAATTTTTATCTGCGAGCTCTTCTTGGATCATACCTCTGTCCATGCTGCCCTGCTCAGATTTATTCAGCCCCTGTGACTGATCTCTGTCCTTCATCTCCTCCATAAACACCAAGGCTTCTTTGTTCCTGTCAAAAACATCAAATTTCCTCTTTCTATAATGAACTGTATTTATGCTTTCCAAATTTGAACACATACCTTTTGAGTCAAGAACTTCCATTCCCTTCCTATTCTTATGACCAAGCCTATTAGGCCACATCTTTGAATCTACACCAAAAGTAGAATCAGTAATACAAGTAGACAGATAAAGAGTATCTACTTTCTTACCTCTTGCTAGAACAAGTGCTCCCTTGGTAACCTTCCAAGAATCTGCTGTGAGGGTTATTGTGCATCCCTCATCTCCCAACCTTCCTATAGAAATCAGACTCTGCTTCAAAATTAGAACATGCATGACCTCTTTCAACACCTATGTGTTGTCAATCTGCAATCTCAACTGCACTTTCCCTTTGCCAACAATCTGACAAGGCGTACCATCCCCTAAATAGAGCACTCCAAAGTCTCCCTGTTCATACTTATAGAACAAATCTCTGTTTGGGGATGCATGAAAAGATGAACCAGAATCTAAAATCTATGATCCTACCTGACTATCCGAAGAAAGTATGAGAGCATCCTACATCATGATATTTGCATCCTTCGCTTCTTCCATACCTGCATGTTGATTCTCTTTATCTCTCAACCAACACTCCTTCTTTGTATGTCCTTTCTTTCCACAAAACCAGCAGGTAATACCTTTGGACTCGGATCTCCTTCCTAACTTTGATTTCCCTTGCTCAACCTTCTCCCTTTACCTTCCCCTGCTTTCTACACTTAGAGCATTCCCTGATGATTCACCTGTGCTTCTCCTGTGTATTTCTTCATTCAAGATCACACTCACAACATCATCAACTTTTAAGATTTTAGAAGCAGATACAAAATTACTTACTGCCATAACCATACCATTCCAACTTTCAGGCAAAGAACATAAGATCAAGAGAGCCTTTACCTCATCATCAAAAACAATATTGATTGAAGCTAGTTGGTTTACCAAACCATGGAAATCACTGAGATGAGTATGTACTGATCCACCTTCCTGCATTTGCAAAGTAAATAGCTGCTTCATAAGATATACCTTATTAGAAGCCGAGGGCTTTTCGTATAAATTCGCCAAGGACTTTATCAACTCTTCCATTGTCTTACACTGTGATAAGTTGGAAATCACAGACGATGCAAGGCTCAACCTTATGGAATCGAGAGCCTTCCGATCAAGAACGTTCCATTCTTCATCCTTCATATCTGTGGGCTTGCATGCAACCCCACCCAACGGTAAGTACAAATCCTTTTGATACAAATAATCCTCAATTTGCATCCTCCAATGTTGATAATTCTTGCCGTTAAACTTCTCCATTCGTAGCCTACTTTCTTCTGCCATTGCTGAACTCCCACTCAATCAAAAAACCCTGTGAATGACCTATAATAAAAAACAATACCCTGCTTCCTGCAAACCGTAGCTCTGATACCACTTGTCAGGGGATCTACAGCTCTACCAATTAGAGCACAATTGATTACTTTCTTATATGCAATTAAACACAGAATTATACCAAAATGATAAAGTAGTTAGAAACTTGAGACAACAAAGAATTTGAGAGACAATACACACTCTTTTTATTAGATATTACTAGAAGAAAATACAATAAGGAAGATGCCACTTCTTCCTCCACCTCAAAGGCTTGCCACACCTCAAGACCTTCTTCCCTCTCTCTCTTGCTCAACACAACAACTCTAAAGCCTGAGTTATTATCCCTCCTTGAATGCTTCAGCTGATCTCCTTGACCTTGCTAGCTTCAATGCTTTTACTTGCCTTCTTGCTTAATTACAATACATGCCTTATGGGTCTATAAATAAGATCCCATGCTTACAAAAATAGAACTCTAGTTACAATAATTAGACACGCAACTCGTGACTATAATTAGTTGCTTGACATGCAAACACTCGCTTCACTTAACTGACTGTTCGTCAACAACAATTTTGAAAATACACAGGCGACTGACGCCGGTCCCTGCTAGTCTGGTGCTGCCGACGTCGGCTGACTCCCTGCCATCGCCGGTCTCCTTCTCCACTGCATCTGACCGACGTCGGTCATACTGCCGACGCCGGTGGCTCTGGTTCTTCAGAATCCTTCCTTGTGTTTGCAAATAGTTGAAGCTTTTAGCTCCACACCTTAACACTCCACTTAGGTTTAAATCTTATAGGGTGTTTGTATGTCAGATATAGTCATTTATGTGGTATAGTATGTTGGTTGCAGCCACTTAAGTTGAAATAATAATTTTGGTGGTCAATGGTGGCTATTTGAATTGATTTAATTCTTGAAGATTGGGTTTCAAGTTGTGAACCAAACCCAATTCATAGCTCTAGGCTCTGAAAAAGCTACATTACCTAGTATTTTTTTAATTCTTTTCTTTCATTTCCTTTAGTGTCTCTATTTGAAAAAAATAATAATTTAGAAGAGATTTGGTGATTTGGTTTCTTTTTTTTCCATGTCTCCTTTTATTTTTGTCGAAGCTATGAATATTGACCTTTTAGCATGAGTTGAGAGCTTGGAAAATATTTTGTTTACTTGTTTCTTCTTTTAATTTCTAAGAGGAAGATTATGTTGATTTAAATGTCATTGGTGAAAAAATGTTGTAGAGAGCATATTCATTTTGACTAAAAGGTGAATGTATTTAAGTTTTCATTTTTTTACTTTTTCTAATACATAAATGTTAGTTTATCTTATTTCTTTAATCACTTATGTCTGAAGAAAAAATTATTGGAGTGTAGGAGAGTGCATTTAGTTCCTTTATACGTTGGAAAATCATTATGTTGGGTTGGTTAATTTATTTTTGATGCCTCCCTTTTTTTGGATTATAACTATGGATAGTGAGTTTATCCCTTGATCTATGAGTATAAAAAGTTTTTTTTTTAATTTTTTGTTTATTTAGTTTCTAAGAATAAGTTTAATGCTTATTTGAATGGCTTAGGTGGGAAAATGTTGTGGGTAGTAAGTTCAATTTGGTGAGAAATTGCTTACACCTTAAATGTGTGTTGCATTGATGTGCATGTAAGAAAACCAAATTGGTGAAATGGTTGACTTGTAATGGATATTTCAAAACATGCATATACTAATGGGGAAATGAGGAGTGAGCTTTGAAACTACATGAACATGTCTCTATCAATTACATAAGGTAAGTTGATTTGTGTTCCCTAACACTATGATTTCCATAGTAGCTCCTATTTATTTGAATGGCTCACACATGTATTCAATATTAAAGATACCCCTTTTTAAGATTATGAGTTAGCAAAATTTACATTTAAAAAATATATATATTTTTTTTCAAAGTGAGTATTGGCATTTTATGGATTATAATATTAAATTTTAGATGTGATTGTAAGTTTATTTTTTGTTTAGTTGGACTTATCATTTTTTTGGTGCAGATACCATCATATTCCTATGGTAAATAAATTAATTTATTATGGAAATTATACGTGCTAATTTACTATTGTATTGTTTCTAGTCACCACTTGGGTCTACAGTGCTACACTATGCACTTGCCACCATCTTTAGAGATAATCAAAACTATAAAACTACATATCCTTTAAAGTTTTATTTTATCTACTTATTCATATTAATTATGTCACATTTTTATTATAAAATATAACAATTAATATTTTTTTAAATTAATAAGTTTAAGGTTTAAGATTCCTTTTAAGCAAACATAAAAATTAACACCTCGTTTTGATGTTCTCACCATATAAATAGTTTAACTTTTGAAAATATCTCATACTAATGAATGCTTAATAATAATATATATTAGTTTATTATCTATCTTATTTATGGTGAGTGACTAATAAGCATAAAATAAATCTATATTGATAAACATGTATAGTTAGAGTTGGTCAAGTTTAAAATTTAGGAAAGAAGACAAAGGTATGTCATTTGAAAAAATCATTATTTTTTGACAGTTTAATTTAATGTTTGATATCTCTTCTGTTATGCCCTCAAAAATATAGTTTATATAAGTTGGTTTTATCATTATATTGTTGGAATTATTAGTGAATGCTAGATAATAATACATTATTCCACCCAAAAAAAGTGACCAAGGTCTTGATATGGGATAACATATAGATAAAAATATTTGAGTGTGTATCAAGCCTCAAATTTGTTTTCTCTTCTATTCATAGTGAATGCTAACCTTCTAGATAAAATAAGCATTAAATATTTGATGTTAGCAGTCTAAATATAAACATATTTCTTATTGTGTACATTTCCCTTGGGTAATAGGTCATTTCCAAATTTTTTTAATCTTAAAAACATTGCATCTTGTCATACATACCTTCATGTGTGTTATCAGTGTCATTAGTAATTTTCTCTTTTTACAAATCTATACTAAAAATGTGAAAATTAATGCACCAACATGTGTGTGTGTGTGTGTGTGTGTGTGTGTGTGTGTGTGTGTGTGTGTGTGTGTGTGTGTGTGTGTGTGTGTGTGTGTGTGTGTGTGTGTGTGTGTGTGTCTATGTATATGTAAGGTGCATCTGTAAAAAAGTGTAATTATATAAACATCTATGTTGATGTGAGTTATAAGAGTAAACCTATTATGTCTTCATATAATGTGTATTTATACAAATGTACTTATTTATGTAAATCATGGAAGTAAATGATCCTACATCCTATACAGTTAAATGTAAAATATAGATGCCATAAACAAAATTTAAGGACTACTCTAAAGTACATGCAAAATTAAACCAAATGTACACATTTCCATTTTACTCATTTATGTATTTCCAACAAAACCTAAAAAGATCTGAACTTGGTTGTACTTTGCATGTAAATCCATGGATAATCTCCTTTAAGTAACCTAAAATGCAAGATGAAAAATTGTTATCCACCACACACAAGAGTTTCAATCAAGGTTGAATCACAAAGGGAAAAATCTTGAAACGCTGTGTAAACCATGTCATTATGTTGTAAACTTGCTTTGAGGGGAATGATTGAAGGGGCATGGAAACTAAAATGTTTAACTAATAAAGTCATTTATTCATTTTAGGTGCATTAATATACTTATTTAATTAATAAAATCACACACACACACACACATTAAATTTCTTGATGTAATGTGTTTTCACTTAGATTTTATTCTTGATTTCCATGCAGGGTAAAGTTGTAGTTAATCGACCCTTGGGTCGTGTTGATGTATAATGACCTGATATTGAACCCAATGTTAAATCCATATTGATCATTTCATTTTTTAATGTAAAATAATGTATCATTCATACATGGTGAGTGATGTTTTTTTATTGATAGAATCATTGATACATTATCAATTACTTGTTTTAATATGATCACATAGATTTTTCCTTGATGCATGTATGAGGAAAAATTATAGCTAATTAAAACTTATATTGTGTTGAAGTATAATATTTTGAGACTAAACTCAGAGACTAATCATTATTAACTTGAAAGGATCAATTATGCATGTGATCACACATATTTTTATGGCATTTGTCTCTTCACATGCATCGTGTTACATATGTCATATGTGGGATTTTTTAATTGAAATAAAATCCCAAGATTGTTATCCCATATTGATACTCATTATCTCATTATCATCATTAATTTAACACCACACCATCCATTAAATAATTGATATTAATCCTAATATATAGACTTTGATCTATTATTACTCAACAAACCTTTGGCTTAGACAAATCTAGGTAAGGGATACATACTTGGCCTATGCCCTGCTACATTAAATACATCAATAGTCAAATATGTCTTTACAACTATTACAGGCTAGAACAATTGTCCTGTAGTTGATACATACTAGTCATGACAACCTATAAGATGTTATGGGCCAGTCTCTAAAGATTGCATTTTTCCAATCATTATAAGTTAGCTTTACCTAGTTGCTATTGGTTGGGTCTGTCTAATAGGTTTAGATTAGTACTATCATGTTTGCTATTATCTATCACTACTAGATTGTTATGCATTGTCACTACCCAAATTACTATGGGATATTCTTGTTTGCTCAATATCTTAAAACTCATGATATTAGAAATAAAACAATATAGTAAAGATAGTCCATAATTCATATAAATCAAAAAATAAACCATTTCATTCATATAAACATAAAGAACATATGCATCATATTTATTTAGTGCTATTGATAGGAAGAATGTTCAACATAGATTTTTTTATCTAATAAGTTTGACAATTCAAGGGTCAAGGAAAGATATAAGAACCTCTATGGGATTGTATTTTAATGTATCTAATTTATTATTCAATGGTGTGTATAACATATAACTTTACCTCCTCCTAAATTTAAACTTGTGAAATTGATTATAGAGTAAGCATATTTCATTTAAATTTGAACTTCTAACTGGATTGTATAGTACACATTACTTCACCATGTAAAATACTAAATTCTATTTTTTTTAATAAAATTTTATCTTGCATCAACCAATCAAGATGGAATTTGAAATACGTATAAAAATACATACATCATAAAATGATAAAATATTATTCATATATATAATATTTTTTATTATAATGCATCATAGTATTCATGCATTTTTATAAAAAAAATGCATATCACAAAGTAATAAAAAATAGTGTTAGTTAAAATGGCTACACAAGAAGAGCATCAAAACAACATATCAAAAGATAATGACAAGTGTACACATAGAATACACACAATGACATTATAGTGATGACACATATATCTCAATAATATTGAGTACTATCTATAGGATCCAAAGGCACCATAATACCCTACCCTAGTGATCGAGGAACCACAATACCAATTTGATCAACACCTTGCAACAAGACAACCAACATAAAATTTAACACTAAGAACAAGACAATAAATAGGCATGTATTGCATATATAATAAATCTTAATTAACTTTATGCCATAAAAATAATGTTAAATACAAAATCCTAAAGATCTTAACACCTATCATAAATTATAAGTGTATTCCTAATGCCTACTTATGTGGCACTTTGACCTGTTGTTCCCATGGCCTAAAAGGAAGTTGTAATTACATATACATACCCAATTTCATATTATTAGGATTCCTTTTACCACATGATACACATCCCTTTATGATCTTAGAAACATCAAACTACATATTAGGCCAATAAACATACATCTGTAAATGTGAAACATTTTTTGTAACACCAAAACTTCTTGCAAGTTTTGGAATATGTGATTCCCTTATTATTTTAACTCTTCCCTTTTTAGACACACAAATATTACCTAAATTCTAGAGAAACACATTTTGGAATTAATATTCCCCTTGGGGCTCAAATCTTACAACTTGGGACCTCTTTTATTGAAGAAATGGCTCCCAAAAATCTTTATCAAGGGCATATTCTTATACATAAGATACACATAAAAGGATCAATAAGAGTTATGGTTCCCATGGCTGAAATTAAAAGATGTATAGATAAAATATTATCTAGTTTCTTAGTCACACCTTTCTTATATTCGATAATCAAATGAAATTATTGAAAAAAACCATCCATCCATGGTGTCTAGCTTGCTAAAGTTTTTTTTTGTTCTTGCCAATATTGGAGAGGTTGGTAATCCATGTGGAAATAAGCTTCCTTACCCATAATATAGTGTTTCAATTTATTGATTAATGGAATCAGAGCATACGCTTTATTATCATATGTACAATGATTCAAAATTTCACCATGAAATATATTTGAATGGTGATTTATGCACTTACTTTGTTCGACTGAGATAACCCCCATAGCATAGTTACTAGCATCCATTTCCACCTCAAAATGCAAATGCAAGTTAGCAAAATAAAATATCATAACATGGTTAATCTTGTGTTTGAACATATCAAATTATTGTTGTTATTTTTTTACCCAAAATAAAAGTCTAACCATTTTTTGTAATGGCATGCAAAGGTGTAACTATGGAAGATAAAATCTTGATGAAGTTCTTAATATATTAAACTACATCAATAAAACTCTATGTTTTGGTCACATTGGAACTATTTGGCCATTTCATTATGACTGATATCTTTACATGATCAATTATCAATTCCCAATCTCCAACCATATACCCCAATTAGACAAGTGATTATTGAGAAACTAACATTTATTCTCATTTAACAATATGTTGTTCTCCTCTAGAACTTGTAAAACTTATTTTAAATGATCAATATATTCATCAATTCTTTTGATAAAACTAATAATATCATCTAGATACACAATGAAAAAAATGTCAATAAATGGTCTCATTACCTAATTCATCAACTACATGAAGGTAGCTATTAACTTGTGTAGCCTAATAGATAGAACCAAACATTCATATAACCCTTTCCTTGTATTGATTGGTGTCTTCAAAATGTCATCATATTTTATTCTCACTCGATGGTACCTAGATTTCAAATCAAGATTTGTAAAATAATTTACATTTTAAAGTTGTCTATATATAAGTTCATCAATCCATGGAAAAAAGTTCCTATTATTTTTGGTTAGTTTTTAAAGATCTCTATGAACCACACATTCTACATGAACCATATTTTTAAGTTACTAAAAAAATAGGAGAACAACATGGAGAATTACTAGGATGGATTACACCTTGATTAATTAAAGATTGTAATTATTATTTTACCTCATTAACATCTTTGAAGGAATGTGTATACAACCTAATATTTAGAAGTAGATTATCTAATATCAACTAAATTTCATAATCAATAGGCATCATTGGTAGCAACCTTATGGGATCGTGAAAGACTTTGTTGAACTAATGCACCAACTCTCCCATACGATTTTACTCTTTTTTAGTAATTGTACCACAAGAAGTTTTATGTGTATCCATTTGTTTATCTTTAATATATTTCAAAATATGTAAAGAAGGCTACCCACTTAAATTAATAATCCTTTAGCTTGAGAGGCAATTACCAAAGATATTTTAGAATCACATTTTAGGTTTAAACGATGTAGCTCTTTCCATACTCTAGAGAATGGTATTGACTGGCTCTCCTCATGACTATATAAAATCAAATATGAAAATAAGGGCTCCCAAACACTACACCACACACATTAAGAGGTGTAACATCCATTATATCTTCATCAATAATGATGTAGGGGCATCAAGCAATGATGTACATTTGGTCATTTGACAATGTCCTTGGTCTTAACACATGCCTTATAAGGCATTAGAGTCATTAAATCAGTCTCTTTGTGTGTCTAGATAACACTTTGGCATTTTCCTGCCAAAATGGGCATTTGAAAATTTTAATTGGGGTTAGAATGTTAAGAGTCTTTTTGAGAAGTGTCTACGAATGGAATGTCATCAAATGTTGGTCTGATGTATTAAATAACTCTAGATAGGTTTGGTAAAGTGTTTCACATACATGACATGAGAAAAATGGCAAGCACCTAAGAATTTGAGTGTAATGTCTATTTTGAAGGTAGTTGCCAAGATAGTAGTTAGTTAGGAAGGTAGTTTTCTTGTACATATGAAATGAATTTTTGGATTGAGGAGGATGTTAGTATCATAGGGAGAGTCAATAAGTAGTTAGTATTTTTTTATGGGTTAGTTATAAATTGTGATAGGTATAGGTATGAAGGTAAAACTTGAAGGAATGAAAACAAACTACAAAAAGCCTCTATATTCTATCCTTGTGATAAAGTAGACTTTGTAAATAAATGAATTCAATAGAAGTGGTGATTGAAGTAATACCTTTTGTATCCCTGTAATGATATTATTTTGTGATATTAATTATCTATGGCAAATCTTTAAACCTTTAAGTCTTCTTTTATGAAAATGGTTAAGAATGTTAGTCTACATGTCTGTGATTAAAACCACATGTTTGTTCATTGATATTATAATCTAGTCAGTGAGAATCTCTTCAAAATGAAGTATAGTAGCATCTGAATGATCTTCAAGTATTTAATTTGGTAAATTGACATTTGTGCATATGTATCTGTATTGGATTATAATAAAGAATCAAGGACTAAGATAATCTAACTTTGTAGATTCCCTATTTTAAGACTCAGTCAATAACACCTTGCTTGGATGAATGTAAAAGGAATATTATATAATTTTTTGTAGCCTAAAGACAATGGAAAAAGACATAAAAATGAGTTAGAACTGTGAAAGAGTTTTAACATACCTCAAGTAAGATAACATATGTGTTTAACCCTATTTTTGTTCACACACAGACTGACTATGTTAAGAAATACTGTGGAATTCATGTGTTGATGGTGTTAGAGGTTATACCAAAGCATTTAAATATTTTGAAAATTTGACCCCAAGTAAATTAATCCTTATGTAGTTTTTGAAAGTTTGAAACTAAGAAAAACTTCATATAAGTAATTTTAAGCCCTCTCAGGCATAACAAACTTAGGGAACCCTAACCTAGGGTTAAAACAAAAAAAGGCATAACTGACATTCCAACCAATTAAATGTGATTAAAATTGGTGGTTAGGATGATTTTGACATGATGAAGGATGTTTTAAATATTTTAGTATGGGACAATTTGGATCTATTACAGGTGATTGTATGGTGAAGTGGGTTTAGGAAAGCTAATTAGGTTTGTACCAATGCTATAAATGGTGTTTAAACTGTGAGTTAGACCACAAAACATTATGGAGAGATCAAAAAAGATAGAGGGTAGTTAAAATGCAAATGGTTTTTCAATTACTATTATGTACCATATGTGCCATGAGGATTTGACAAAAAAAAGGCTAGTAGAGTTGAAAAGAGATTATGGTCTTGGGAAATTGAGAAGAAAACTAAGGTTATAAGGGGAAATGACATGAGTTGAGACATGTATATTAAGCTAATAGAGATAATTCAAGGTCAATATTGACTATATAAGAACCCTATTCAAATATTGATGTAGTTTGACCAAGAGAAGCTTGAAACCTAGTGAAGCTAGAGAGGGTTGGATTCAAGATGATCAAGTGAGATATGATTAAATAAACCTATATAGGACTCATATATATGGCAAGAAGTATAGAACAAAGATTTAAGTGCTTTGGGTCTGAATCTTATAGCCTAGAGAAGGGTAGTTGAGAGTGAGATGAACTCAAAAGAGTTAGCATGTGAATGGAACAAGATAAAAAGATAAGTTGAGAGGAATAAAAAAGTGATAAGATAGAGTGTATAACATTAAGAGGCCTAGACAATAGATCTTGAAAGAGGAGGACATCAAACAAAGTAAGAGAATTGATAGATAAGGTAAGATGTTGAAGATGAGTGCAAGAATCATTATGCATAGGTGTTAGAGCTTGGATTAGGTAGGGAATGGGAAATATCTCTACATCATTTGGTATCAGAGAAGCAAAGGGATTGGGACAAGGAGAAGTACATCTATCAAGCATAAAATGTACATGATTTATTTAATTTTCATTTAATGTTTTTGTTATGTTTTTGAGATAGCATGAAGTGTGAATGAAGATAAGAGATAGGTAGCCATCCCTAAAGTTAGTGAAGGCTTGAATGAGAGAAATATCTATTAGAAAGATCAAAGGAGAGATCTAAAGTGAGCTTGAGGAGAGAGAATAAGTCCTAGTGAAAGGAGTAGAGAGAGAAGATAGACCCAATGAGAGGTGATGAGAGATTGAGATAGACCCAAGTGAGAGGTCATGATATGGCAAGTGAGAGAAGGCTTTTCATAGAGAATAGGTCTAGATGAGACCAAGATATTGATACACATATTAAATAAGATGAGGAAAGAGAGAGAAAATGGAAAACAATGCATGAAAGAAGGGCTACCACAAGAAGATGGTGCAAGATGACACCAAGAAGAGAGAGATGAAGAAAGAGATACAAGAGATGAGGCAAGAACTAGATAATTTGATGGTCAAGATAGAGTAAATAAAAGAGAGTGATTACCCATGTTGTGGATGGGTCATGAGGAAAAATACCATTAAGTGGTCAATCAAGCTAGTGATGAAGAGAAGATGGATTCAATCTATGAGAGAGGAAAGGAATCAAAAGAGATTGCTTTGTAAGAAACTCAATATGGAGATGCATAAGATTTGGTTGAGTGGGAAACACAAAGAACAAATGAGTGAATAACACTTTGAAGATAATGTGATGCATTTGAGTGAGCATAAACAAGATGATTGTAGCCAACTATGTGATGGGAATGATGAAGAAGGAAGAGATCAGTTTGAAGTCTATTAGAAGGCTTGGAAAATGAAGTATTGGTGAAGGACAAAGGCTTAAAATTTGGCTATAAATTTTTATATGAGAGTTCAAATCGGTTATAAATAGATAAGGTAGCCTTGGAGAGATCACTGCATGGTTACAAGGTGAAAAATGAAGAATAAGTAAAGGTTACGATAGTTGAAGAGCTTGTGGATGAAGACAAAGAACTTGAAGAAGAAGCAATGATAGCAGCAGTGAAGCATAATGAAGGCATGAAGCCTTCTGAAGGTTTGAAAATCATTGAGATAGTAGGTAACAAATATTTTATTTTTGGTTTTTTTTGCAAGTATATAGTTGATAACTAGTGCAAGAGAGAAAAAAAGTGAAGAAATAATGTTTTGGGGTATATACAACCCATACAATAGAGGTGAAGATTAATTTATAAGTCTACAATAGGTGATAGATGATACAAGAAAGTATTAAAAGAAAAGAGGAAGGTTAGTTTTCGACAAAAGGAAGATTAAGAGAAAAGTAGAGGATCAATTAAATCATGAAGGAGAAGCAGAAGCTAGAGATGATCTAAAGATCATGATTGGAAGTCACGAAAGAAGCATTTAGTAATCCATTGGAGCTCAAGTTCTTTCTTCCTTGAATGTATGTTGCAAGGGTATTAAGCAATGATGTAGATTTAGTCATTTGAAAGTGTCCTTAGTCTTAAAACATGCCTTAGAAGGCATTAGAGTCAATATATTAGTCACTTTGTGTGTCTAGCTATCCCTTCGGCATTTTCCTGCCAAAATGGTCATTTGAAAATTTGAATTGGGGTTAGAATGTTGAGAGTCTTTTTCAGAAGTTTCTAGGAATGAGATGTTGTCAAATGTTGGTCTAAGGTCTTAAATAAGTCTAGATAGGTTTGGTAAAGTGTTTCACATACATGACATGATAAAAAGGGCAAGAACCTAAGAATTTAAGTGTAATGTTTATTTTGAAGGCAGTTGCCAAGATAGTTGTTAGTTAGGAAGGTAGTTTTCTTATGTATGAAATGAGTTTTTGGTTTGAGGAGGATATTAGTCTCATTGGGAGAGTCAATAGGTAGTATTTTTTTAGGGGTTAGTTAGCAATTATGAGAGGTAGAGGTATGAAGGGAAAACTTGAAGGAATGAAAATAAAATGCAAAAAGCCTTTATATTTTATCCTTGTGACAGAGTAGACTTTGTAAATAAATGAATTTAATAGAAGTGGTGATTGAAGTAATCCATTTCACGTCCCTGTAATGATATTATTTTGTGATATTAATTAGTTTTGGTAAAATATTTAAACCTTTAAGTCTTCTATTATGAAAATGGTTAATAATGTAAGTCTACATGTCTGTGATTAAAACCACCTGCTTATTCATTGATATTACAATCTACTAAAGAAAGATTCTCTTCAAAATGAAGTATAGTAGCATCTAAATGATCTTCAATTATTTCATTTGGTAAATTGACATTCATGCATATGTATTTGTATTGGATTATAACAAAGAAGCAAGGACTAAGATAATCTGACTGTGTATATTCCCTATTTTAAGACTCAGTCAATAACACCTTGATTGGATGAATGTAAAAAGAATATTATAGAAATTTTTATCAAATTGGAGCTGATCAACCCCTAAATAAAATTTTATAGTCAAGTAATTAGGTTGAAGGGGCTCTAAATAACCCTAATTTACTTCAGATGCACAATTAGATTGGTATTCCAAAGGCTAAGTTTTGGCTATAGGTTTAAAAATGCATTTTCTTACATCTCGTGATAAAATCAATTATATCATAAGAAATGTATATTTATGGTATGGAGTGGGCATTAGGGAATAGGTATTACAATTTATGTTTTAGGGATTAGGGATTAGGGTATAGGTTTTAGGTTTAATGGCCTATATATAATGTCTAATCACTCTATGCCATGTGAACCTAATTCTTACAACAAAAGATGTTAATTGGGACTAAATTGATTGGTAAATAGGGAAAGCTTATGGTTTATAATTTAGGGTATAGTGTTTAAGGTTTATGGTTTAGGGCTTAGGTTTTAATGTATATATGGTTTAGGGTACACAAAGTCAATCTCAAAGATAATTAAGGACAATTTGAATCACTTGGAACCATTTTTTACTATATAATATGTTTTTGGGTTGTCATTATACCCCATGTCATCATGTAGATTAAGTGAATTAGTCAAATAGGGCAATCAGTCATGTGATTTAGGTGAAACTAAGCCCTGTGAACTTAATTCTTAGTCTAAATGATGTTAATTTGGGCTAAAATGGTTAGTTCAAGGTTTAAAGAGTTTATATTTATGGTTTAGAGTTTAGGGATTATGAAATTTAAGGATTAAGGCTTAGGGTATAAGTTTTAGGGTATATAAAGTACAATCATGAAGGTGATTAGGGTAAATTAGAGATCCTTGAACCTATATGTATGAGTAAAGAATGTGAATCAATTAGACCCCACATCATCACATATTGATCCAATTAAGTCAATTATGGTTTAATGAGTGATGCAATTTATACCAAGTTCATCCCTATGAACCTAATTCTCACTATATATATAAAGGATGTTAATTGGGGCTAAATTTATTGGTTTAGGGTTTAGGGACTAAATTTTAAAGGGTTTGGGGTTTATGGCTTATTATGTAGGGTTTAAGGCAAATGGTACAGGGTTTAGGGTTAAAGTTAAATGGTATAGGGTTTAAGATATCAGATATAGGGTCCAATCACTAAGGTAATTCAAGAATATTTGAGCTACTTGTTCACCTATTTATGAAAATTACCTTCATGTTTGCATTTTTGATAAAAGTAGGGTTAGTTATGCCATGTACATGTTACATACATGTTATTTAATCGATTGAGCCATAAACTGGTTTAGGGGCTCAATTTTGCCCATATCATGCCCCTAATTACACAAATTGACTAATTGGATAATTTCATGATAGAATCGATCTTTTCATTTTTCCCTAAATCATATCTTGCTCTTGAAGGGGTTCAAATTGGCCTCAAATGCCTCCTTGATTAAATGAATCAAATATTTGGTTAATTATATATGACATGAAATTAGGGTTAATTTAAATCCAAATCACATCATATAAAATTTAAAATAGGTTCATGTGGCTCATTTTGACCTTAGTTGCCTCCATAATTTAACTAATCAACATTTGCTTTCATTACCTGATGATTTCAAGTTTATTGATCTCAAAACCACATTTTGTATATTGAGAACTTGCATATAAGCAAATAATGTTTCTTTGATTCAATCAAGCTAATGAAATTGGAGCTAGTAAACCCACAAATCACATTTTATAATCATGCAATTAGGTTGAAGGGTCTCGAAATAGCCACAATTTACTTCAGATGCGCTACAGGATTTGTAATCTAAAGGCTAAGTTTTGTCCATAGGTTTAAAAAGTGCATTGTATGACATCTCATGATAAAATCAGTTTTATCATAAGGCATGTATGTTTGTGACATGCAGTGCGCATTAAGGCATAGAGCTTATAATTTATGTTTTAGAGATTAGGGATTAGGACTAGGCTTTAGCTTTAAGTTTAAGGACCTGTATATTATTACAAAGGATGTTAATTGGGACTAAATAAATTGTTAAATAGGGAAAGTTTATGGCTTACAATTTAGGGTATAATGCTTAGGTGTATGGTTTAGGTCTTAGGTTTTAACGTATATATGGTTTAGGGTACATAGGGTCAATCACAAAGATAATTGAGGACAATTTGATTCACTTGGACCCATTTGTGACTATAGAATTTGTTTTTGGGTTGTCATTATACCCTATGTCATTGTGCAAATTAAGCAAATCAATCAAATGGGGTAATCAATCATGTGATTTAGGCCAAACTGAGCCCTATGAACTTAATTCTTAGTCTAAATGATGTTAATTTGGGCTAAAATGATTTGTTCAAGGTTTAAAGAGTTTATATTTATGGTTTAGAGTTTAGGGATTAGGGCTTAGGGTATATAAGGTACAATCATGATGGTGATTGGGGCAAATATGAGCTCCTTGAATGTATATATGTGAGTAAAGAATGTGATTTTGGGCTTAATTAGCCCCTACATCATCACAGATTGAGCCTATGAAGTCAATTATGGTAATGAGTGATGCAATTTTGACCAAGTTCATCCTTATGAACCTAATTCTTACTATATATAAATGATGTTAATTGGGCCTAAATTTATTGGTTTAGGGTCTACAATTTAAAGGGTTGAAGGTTTAGGGCTTATGGATTAAGGTTTAAGGTAAATGGTACAAGGTTTAGGGTTTAAGTTAAATGATACATGGTTTAGGGTTTAAGATATCAGATATGGGGTTTAATCACTAAGGTAATTGAAGAAATTTTTAGTTGTTTGTTCACCTATTTGTGATAATTACCTAAACATGTTTGTATTTCTGATAAAAGTAGGGTCAGTTAAGCCATACATGTTACATATATGTTATACAATTGATTGATCCATAAATTTGGTTTAGGGTTTCAAATTTTCCCAAATAATGCCCTTTATTACACAATTTGACTAATTAGATCAATTCATGATAGAATCAAACTTTTAAATTTGCCCCAAATCATATCTTGCTCTTTAAGGGGTTCAAATTGGCCTCAAATGCCTCCTAGATTAAATAAATCAACTCTTTGGTTAATTATATATGGCATGACATTAGGGTTAATTTCAATCCAAATCACATTGAATATATAATTTAAAATATGTTCACATGGCTCATTTTGACCCTAATTACCTCTATAATTGAACTAATCAATATTTGTATTCTTTAGTTGATGGCTTCAAGTTTATTGAGCTCAAAACCACATTTTATGCATGTATAATTTGAATATAAATAAATTATGTTTCTTTGATTCAATTGAGCTAATGAAATTGGAGCCGATCAACCCCAAAATCACATTTTATAGTCATGCGATTAGGTTGAAGGGGCTTGAAATAGCCTCAATTTACTTCAAATGCACAACTAGATTGGTATTCCAAAGGCTAAGTTTTGGTAACATGTTTAAAAAATGAATTTTGTGACATCTCATGATAAAATCAATTATATTTTAAGGCATGCATGTTTGTGACATATCTAAACTTGATAAAAGATGACTTCTTATATGCAAAAGAGGGTATTAACGCATTGATATACCTTGAAAATAGATCCTTATATAACTTTACTTACTGAGTCAAATAATCTTATCAGAGACTCATACAATACTTCAAAGTTTATAAAAGTTTTTAACAAGTTCCAAACATCACCAATTATCCACAAAAACTAACGTAGTCTTATTTAACCAAATTCAGCCTCTTTTAGGACTGTATAGACTCTTGACACAAAATATAATGGCCCTTGATTTATTTTTTGTTGTTTCAAAACACTATTTTAATATTGTGAAGAATATAAATTCCTTTTCAAATACCAAATTTTAAATAACTAATCCTTAAACATTTATAATATCACTGAACTCTCTTTCAAACCTAATACTCTAGGTCCATTCGTACTCAATTAGAGGATCCATGTACTCCAATTGATTTTTGGACAATATAATTTATTTAATCATGTACAAAATGAAATCTAAATCAAATCTACCAAATTATTAGTTATTTGGATTAGTGGATCACCAAAAACCAACTTTTGACTTCTTGACCTTGTCTAGGATGATCTAGGACTATTTTTATTTTAAGGAAGATTAGATTTATGTCAAATGAATAATAACATGATTCATAGGTTAATAAATATCCAATTATAATTCAATGTTATCAAATCTTGACAAGAACATTGGTCCCAAACAACAATATTAATCAACCAAACTTTGTTCTTAAGACTACTAGGCCCAATAGCTCCTTTAATAGGTCAAAATGTAAACTTAGGTTTTTGAGTGTTGTGAATATATAATGCAATCATGTTATTAAGTAACACAATCATGTTACTAATGTAGTTAATTTAATGTGACAACATTAATACAATAATTAAGTTATTAAAGTGATCATGTTATTTAAATTTGAATTCAAATTCTATACCTTTTGGCAAGGGAATGGCTTAGATTCTCAAGCCTAAGACTTGGCCCTATCAATCTACAACCAAGTCGGAGAATTATGATAAAAACAAAAAAAATCAACTTTGATCTTTAAATACACTATGAATTTCAATGTGAAAATTGAAAAACTTAATTTCTTCACAATGATCACGCTCTCCTCTTTCAAAAAATATGATTTTTATAATTTTTAGACTAATTTAAGGTTTCAAACTATGTTGATTTTTAACTATACCATTTTTAGGCCACTACATACCGTAAACATACATGCCTATACATGTTCATGTAATTTGTCTTTCATTGATCCAAGTGAAAAATAACTTATATGGTCACAAACTAGGCCTAATTATACACATATTAATTATAATTTTTTAAAAAAAAAAAAAAAACTGATTTTCATTTTTTTTTAGGTAGTTAGGTGCATCACACGGACGCCTATCCATTTTTTTTTTTTTTATCAATTTTCAAGATCTATTTACTTGTAAAATTCATAAAACTAAAAGTATTCATTGAAAAAGTATAAAAAAACATAGGTAACAAACTATAAGATCTTATCTAAATTTTCTCCAAAGGGTTTAAAATAATATTAAACATTGCTCAAAAAATGGTGCACTACACAGTCGTTTATCTACTCTATTTTCTTAAAAAAAAGGAGTTCCTCTTCAAATTTTAGATGTTTGACCTAGTTATACTTAACCATTTTTTTTAAAAAAAACAGTGTTTTGGAAATTAGACTCGAAATTATACATTTCATGTTCTTACACCATCTTCAAATTTGGAGTGTAAATATCTCAAATTATCTACAAAAGTTCAGATTTATAAAATTTTAGAAAAATCCTGTTGACGGTTAGGCCACTTTTTGTCACCCAACGTTGTGCACTTACCCATAATTCTGAATAATTTGTATGATGATTTAATTTTGGTAATCTTATTATTATGTGTCTGTAGTTGTTGAGGTTTCAAAGGTTTTTTGTTGCTCCTTTTGGCCTTATTATCATATTTAAATGACTAAAATTCTACCCCCAAAACATTTACAATACAGATAAACTCAAACATAGGGTTATCCAATGAGCAAAACCAAGGCAAAAAGAGGAACAAAATCTTGTGACATTTAGATTTCAACTTGTTGTGGCCTTCATTAAAGTTTTATATTGTTAAACCTTGTAAGTTTTCTCTTCCCACCATCATATTTTCTCTTCCCATTCTCCCTTACATTAATCACTATTGTAAGAATAATATCTCTAAATTTACATTTAATGCTTCTTGGTCAGGGTTTGATGATGAAACATTTGGAAGGCTCATTTGACATCCATTACTCAAAAAAATCCCTTGCTTCAGCTCCTTTGCTTACTCCTCTACCATGAATTGTTTGAGCCCTCTAAACCATAAGCTTTACCTTTAACCTTCTATTATTGGGTGTGTCTAGGTTATCATTCATTTTTTCTTGTTATTTTGTAGCTTGTGCATTTTCCCTATGTAGAGAGGGCACTTGTGAAAAAACATCAGATTACGAATATAGATGTAATTGTCAACAAGGATGTGAAAATCTTATAAATATTATGGGAGACCCATGCATCAAGGAATATAAACTCTCATGCCTTAGTTTCTTTACTATGTGGATGAATCTAAGCCATCCATGTGGCAAACATAGATCCAATATAGGGACAAATCTAAATTCTCTTTCTCCCAGTAGAAATGCCTCTGATGTAATTAAGTGCAAAATTTAATTAAAGTGGAGTAGATATAAAAATGACATAATCAAGTATTCATGATGAAATTTAGGTTACTACAAGATCCAACATCATTTGATGAAAGTGTATTTGTTGGAGTTCTACATAACAATAAAAATGGCATAAAAGTGAGCCAGGTTGTTCATTTTGAAAGAATTTCTCAAGGTAACAAACAAACACTTTGCATTACATATTTACCAAATATGGTTTTAAAATGTTATGAACTTGACAAAAAATGTCATTAGTTTGAAAATTTTACTTTGGTTGTGTACTTTTTTGGTCATATTAATTCTAAGAATATGCTCAAAACCTAGGTGAATAACAATTGGCAATCTCGTGATGTTAAGTTTGAGGGTGTTCAAAACCTAACCAAATATTTTTTTCATTTAAAAATTTAAATTATGAGAAATAAAAAACAATTTTTAACCATGGCCCTTGGTTTATTTGAATCACCCAAGTCATCTTTTCCCATTGGTCGATTTCATTGTCTCTAAACAAGCCAAACTTAAAATACTAGTCTGAATAAAGTTTCTATGTCTTTCTTTGCCCCTTTGGGGTTTCATCAATTAGTTAATAAAGTGATTATTTTGTTTCATTTTCCATGAAAATAATAAGTTCTATGTATCTAGATAGTAGAGACAAGTGTGTGTAGAGCTTGATCATTTGAAGGATCTAAAATAAACCAAATATATTCAAATAGGAGACATGTGTATCTTGCTAGTATGTTGTATATTAACATGTAGAATACCTACCTTCAGCATCATGCCATGGACCATTTGATACGTGAGTGCCCTCTTATGGATAAATCATAATTTTTAGTCTTGACCAAAACCTCTCCCAAGGTGAACAAAATTATGACTATGTTTAAAAAAGTGAGAACTATGGTCAACAATGTAAAGCCCAACTAAAAATCTCATGGAATGAACAAAAATAATAATTATTGTGTATAAATACACAAGTGGTTCTTTGGTAGCCAAAAATTAATTGGCTTAGATGCCTCACAATCAACACCATCTTTTTATGGCACTCTGAAAGGAACAACAATTTTATCAATTTATCAGACCTAAGTTACAACTTATCAATCATCAAAACTTTTTTTGGAGGTGAAAGAATTGGGCTCAGTCAATAGCATAATTTTTAAAATTATTTTCCAATTTCCTTGAAATCCATCACCAAATCCCAAGGATGGTGAGTATGTTCAAGAAAAACATCATATTTTCTACTTAAGTGGTTTTATGTGTGGTAATCAAAGGGCTTACTTGTCTACTAGATTTTCTACTTTAGATAGGGTGGATGAAGAGTCCAACATGAATCTTGATGTTTCATAATGGTAGTTTACTCTTTTAATGTGCGAGGCCTCATTGGCACATCCCAAAAAATTATGGTAAGGGATGCTTGTTAGTATTTTGATAATATGAAGATTTTGTGTTTGCAAAAAGTTAAAATATCTATATTTTTACCTCATTCCACCATTAGATCTATTTGGATAGAAGTTGTTTTCCAAATGTCCAATTATTTTAAAAAATGTGGGGGAGTGGTGAAACTTATTTCAATGATTATATCTTTGCACACCATCAATTAGGGTTCTGACCCCACACTTCAAATGGTGTGGTCTATTTTTTATTGTGGTGGAAACTCCCTTATTATTTCCAAACGTCACCGCTTGCGTAATCTTGGGAGGACATCCCTTTTTAACACATACTATTCCAGCTGTCGGATGGCGACCATGATAAAAGAGCAGCAGAATTTTGCAGTATACATAACTAATGTTTTAGCCAGACATTTTCCAGTTGGGTATTGTATGCGAGCTGTGTCGTAACATGGCGATTCTGAGTTCCCTGCCAATAAAGCCTGCAAAGTGCAAACATGTCCTTTCTTCAGTACTTTTTGCCCGCCAATACAGCTCCGAATGTAATAAATTTCGTTGGCAAATACAGCTCCCAGATCTTTGGCAGGAGATTTCAAAAACAAGAGGAGAGACTGTGCATGGAGATTCGATTTCCTGCCTCTGTATCGAATAGCAAGTTGCATTTGATCATTGTGTCATTGAAATTGAATTGTTAACATGAAATAAGTGAAAGTAAATTTTTTAACTGAGAGTGTGAAAAAAATATGAAAATTAGTTTCGTATGTCAACTAATATAGAACTTAATAAAATTCAAGTGATGATAGCACAACTTGTATATGAAAGAAATAAATGCAAAGTATAAAAACTTGTAATAAGGTACATGTGTAGACAGTGGTTTTATAACAATCATCGAATTTTTTTTATACATCCTAAGAAAAAAGAAAACATAATATAAATTAGATAACTAAACACCATCCACAAATGAAAATGTATTGAAATATAATCAAAATTTACAAAAGTGAATCATATTTCTATGCAGATTGACAATAGAAGGGAGATATTGTATGACTCCAAGATATGAGTCTTCCATAAGAAGAAGAATTATTTATCTATGCAAGATGAGACAACAAATAAAGATTCGTTAAAAATATATAGTTTGAAATATGAAAAAAAGGTTTGAAAATAAATTATATACCTTAATTTTTGTTCACTATTGCAATGTGTAGAATGAATTTTGTGGGATTAATAAATATCTATCTATCTAGTATACTGTCCCTTGGAGTTGGGATTGAACCCCAAATCTTATCCTGCACATAGGTGATAGGACGACACTTTTACAACTTGATGAAGGTAGACTAAACTTTTGGCCTATCGCTACATAAAATATATGCTGACATGCCTATTGGTAGGCTTGCAGATCAAATGTCGACTATTGATTTCTCCCATCAAAGTATTGACAATGCGCATTCCTCTCCAAATAAGCATAATTGGATCATTGTATGTAAATTTACAATGTAAGTTTATTATAACAATGAATTTTATGTAGGAAATAAAAAAATAAATAGAGAAAATATAATTATCTATGGGAGAAGAGTAGTAGCTAATTTTTGTAACTTAAAGATATTAAGTACATAAAACTAAAAAAATGTTGTCAATATTTTGAACATGCTAAAATGCAAATATGAAAAGTAAGCAATGAATAACAAAGTAGACAAAAAATCAAATGTAAAAGATAATAGAAATAGGCATAGGAGCTATATTAATGACATAAAGGATAATGAACAATGTTGCCTTGAGGTTGTTGTATAGACTCAATTACGAAGTTGCATTTATATTACACAGATAAGTCAGGCTATAAAAGGGTGATTGTGGCTGTATGGGAAATTATCAATTTGAAGTGATTACCCAAAAGTACAAGAAGCCATTGACAAGCTTTTGTTGTTCTGTTGATATGCATGTTACACACATGCAAAGTGTATGTTTCAATATGTATCTTACAAGAGTGAAATATCTCTTGATATATATCTTAATATAATATTAAACATTGCTAAAAAAATGGTGCATTACTCTATTTTCCTAAAAAAAAAGGAGTTCCTCTTCAAATTTTAGATGTTTGATCTAGTTATACTTAACCATTTTAAAAAAATAGTGTTTTTGAAATTAGACTCAAAATTATACATTTCATGTTCATACACCATCTTCAAATTTGGAGTGTAAATATCTCAAATTATCTACAGAAGTTTAGATTTATGAAATTTCAGTAAAATCATGTCCACGGGTAGGCCACTTTTTGTCCCCCAACTTTGTGCACTTACCCATAATTATGAATAATTTGTATGATGATTTAATTTTGGCAATCCTATTATTATTATGTGTCTATAGTTGTTGAGTTTTCAAAGGTTTTTTGCTGCTCCTTTTGGCCTTATTATCATATTTAAATGACTAAAATGCTACCCCCAAAATGTTTACAATACAGATAAACTCAAACATAGGTTTATCCAATGAGCAAAACCAAGGCAAAAAAAGGAATACAATCTTTTTATGCCTAGATTTCAACTTGTTGTGGCCTCCATAAAAGTTTCATATTGTTCAACCTGGTAAGTTTTCTCTTCCCACCATTAGATTTTCTCTTCCCATTCCCCCTTACATTATTCACCATTGTAAGAATAATAACTCTAAATTTACATTTAACACTTCTTGGTTAGGGTTTGATGATGAAACATTTGGAAGGCTCATTCGACATCCCTTACTTGAAAAATTCCCCTTCTTCAGCTCCTTTGCCTACTCCTCTACCATGAATTCTTTGAGTCCTCTAAACCATAAGATTTACCTTTAACCTTTTATTATTGGGTGTGTCTAGGTTCTCGTTCATTTTTTCTTGTTATTTTGTAGCTTGTGAATTTTTCCTATATGGAGAGGGCACCTGTGAAAAAACATCAGATTACAAATATAGATGTAATTGTTAACAAGGATGTGAAAATCTTATAAATATTATGGGAGACCCATGTGTCAAGGAATATAAACTCTCATGCCTTAGTTTCATTACTATGTGGATGAATCTAAGCCATCCACATGGTAGACATAGATCCAATCTAGGGACTAATCTAATGTAATTAAGTGTAGAATTTAATTAAAGTGGAATAGGTCTGAAAATGACATAATCAAGTATTGATGACCAAATTTAGGTTATTACAAGATCCAACATCATTTGATGAAAGTGTATCTATTGGAGTTCGGCATATCAATAAAAATGGCATAAAAGTGACCCAGGTTGTTCATTTTGAAAGAATTTGACAAGGTAACAAACAAACCCTTTGCATTATATCTTTATCAAATATGGTTTTAAAATGTGATGAATTTGACAAAAAAATTCATTAGTTTGAAAATTTTACTTTGGTTGTGTACTTTTTTGGTCATATTAATTCTAAGAATATGCTCAAAACTTGGGTGAATAACAATTGGCAATCTTGTGATGTTAAGATTGAGGGTGTTCAAAACCTAACCAAATATTTTTTTCATTTAAAAATTTGAATGATGAGAAATATAAAACAATTTTTAACCATGGCCCTTGGTTTATTTGAATCACTCAAGTCATCTTTTCCCATTGGTATAGAGATTTCATTATCTCTAAACAAGCCAAACTTAAAATACTAGTCTGAATAGAGTTTCCATGTCTTCCTTTGCCCCTTTGGGTTTTCATCAATTAGTTAATAAAGTGATTAGTTTGTTTCATCTTCCATGAAAAAATTATGTTCTATGTATCCAGATAACAGAGACAAGTGTGTGCAGAGGTTGATCATTTGAAGGGTCTCAAATAAACCAAATATATTCAAATAGGAGACAAGTGTATCTTGCAAGTATGTTATATATCAACATGTTTAATGCCTACCTTTAGTGTCATGCCATGGATAATTTGATACGTGAGTGCCCTTTTATGGATAAATCATAATTTTTAGTCCTGACCAAAACCTCTCCCAAGGTGAACAAAATTATGACTATGTTTAAAAAGTGAGAACTATGGTCAACAATGTAAAACCCAACTAAAAATCTGGTGGGATGAACAATTTTTTTTATTGTGTATAAATACAGAAGTGGTTCTTTGGCAGCCAAAAATGAATTGGATTAGATGCTGCATAATCAACACAATCTTTTTATTACACTTTGAAAGCAACAACAATTTTCTCAATTTATCAGACCTAAGTTACAACTTCTCAATCATCAAAATATTTTTTGGAGGTGAAATAATTGGGCTCAGTCGATAGTATAATTTTCAAATCTATTTTCCAATTTCCTTGAAATCTATCAACAAATTCCAAGGATGGTGAGTATGTTCAAGAAAAACATCATATCTTTTTACTTAAGTGGTTTTATGTGTGGTAATCGAAGGGCTTACTTGTCTACTAGATTTTCTACTTTAGATAAGGTGGATGAAGAGTCTAACATGAATCTTGATGTTTTGTAATGGTAGTTTACTCTTGTAATGTGTGAGGCCTTATTGGCACATCCCAAAAAAATTTGGTAAGGGATGCTTGTTAGTATTTTGATAATATGAAAATTTTATGTTTGCAAAAAGTTAAACTATCTATATTTTTACTTCGTTCCACCATTAGATCTATTTGGCTAGCAGTTGTTTTATAGATGTCCAATTATGAGAAAAAATGTGCGAGAGTGATGAAACTTATTGCAATGATTATATATTTTCACACCATCAATAAGGGTTCTGACCCCACACTTCAAATGGCGTGGTCTATTTTTTATTGTGGTGGAAACTCCCTTAGTATTTCCAACAATTACACCTCCAAGGATGATGTTGAAAGGATGATTTTACAACAGATTATGGACATGATTTTAAATTCAAACTAACTTCTGTGTTGTGATTTCAATATATTGAATCTAAGGAAGACAAATAGGAGATCTTATCGATGCATTGGTGCACTAATGAAAGAGAAGCATAATAATATATGCACAATAGACTCATGTGGTTTGATCTAAACCACCACTTGGGATCCCCTTGACCACCCCTTAATTTACCTAGTCTAAATTTATACAAGGTAGTGATAGGGTAGATAAATTATTAGAAATAACACTTTTTTACAAGTAGAACATTTTCACCTTTGCCAAAAAATTTGATTTCCCTGTCAATGTCATCATAGGAGAAATTCTTTCAGAACACTCCCATTAAGTTTGGTATTGAATGGTTTGTGCCTCAAGTCAATAAAGTAAAATCCCATTTCTTGGTATTATTTACCTATAACATGAATGGAATCATGCCTATGTTATTATAATTTAGAACCTTTTTCCTCATTTTGGTGGATAGTGTGGTTTCACTGAATGGTGATAGGCTACCATCTCTTGAATTATCAAATTACTCTTGATCTAAAACAAGCAAGGGGATGAGTTTATCTATAAATCCCAAGATGTGTCATATAGTGAATACCTGTATTATTCATATGATCTTGAGATATCTCCTCTTAATGAGGATTTGAAAAATGAAGTTGGTAAATAGAGACATAAGCTCAAGGTGGAGAAGGCCTATCAAGCTATTGGTGTCCAAATTTTCACCTGTATGCACTATTTAAAATTGGAGACCAAGATTCTAAATAATTTGTATCCCTTTCTTTGTTCCATGTAGGTAGTAGATAGGATGAAATCCATCCATGAGGTCAATAAAAATTAGACACAACTTCATGATATTTTGTGGGGCTTTTTCTCATCACCATGGAGATTTTGTACCTCATTTGTCTACCCCAGTCCATGGGGAGGCTCTTATATGATTTTTACAAGTTATTCCTTATAAATTACCAAGGGCCAACAAATAGGATGTGATCAATTATTATCATAATCATAACTTCATGAAATAACTTAGAACATGGCTTTTGACAAGGCCCTTGGAATTGATTGGTTCCCTTGCAAATTCTACCAAGTTTTGTGGGTATTGTGAGTACAAACTTGCATAAAGTCTATTTGGATGTTTTCTAGACCAACTCCCTTGAAAAATACACCAATATAGGTAACAATAAATCCATTCCTAACACTGGGGATGCAAAGCTCATTACATTTGGCATCTAATTACCCTTTTCAATGTATCTTATATGATATATGTTAAATCCATTACTCTCAGGGTGAAATAGTTGTTGCATCTCATTATCATCCCAAACAATATTGGTTTATTCACAATATGTAAATTCTAAATAATGGTATTATGGTTTGGGAAGGGATGGATAAGATTTTTCCTCAAAACAAAAAGCTTTTATCATCAAGATAGATTTATAAATGCTTATGACATAATTGAATGACCCTTTATCCTTGCCATGTTTTAGGATATAGGGTTTGGATCAAGATTTGTGCAAATAGTTAGTATGATTTATTAGGATTTTGGTACTTGTGTAATCATTAATTGAGTTCAATCTAAATGTTTTGTCTAATTAGATCCATTAGGCAAGGTTTCCCACTTAATCCCTCCCTTAATGTTTTGGCAACAAAAGGGTTTAATTACCTACTTTTTACTAGACTTCTAGAGGTTTGGTTAAAGGAATTACTCTCCGTCATTGTTATAATCAGTTGGTAAATGGACACTTTAATGATTATTGTTTTCTCATCCTTGCTAAAGAGGAGATATTTGTCAGCAATGCCTTGAAATGTTTGGAAATTTTCTATGAAGACTCTAAATATTCTATTCAATGGAAGAATAACCATTGTTACAAATAGTCTAACACTCCCATCTTGAATTGGTTATAAAATTTCAAGTGGTATTGAATTTAGCTTGGAGAATAATTAAAATTATTGGGAATCCCTTTTTCCTTTTAGGCATCCACTTAAAACCAAAGGATCTATGTGTTGGAGAGGGTGTAGAATAAAATTACTTTTTGGATCACTAAACCTCTAAATGCTTGGCTACAAAGTTTCAGGTCTATTCTAAAGTCCTTGAAACCACCCATGTTTATTACTCTTCTTGTAACTCTAGTGGAATAATTTTTTTTCTTATATGTAATAAAATGAACCATATTATAAAACTATCTAAATTAACAAAAAATGAATCATGACCTCTCTGTGTGTTTGGTAATCCCAACACAAAATCTATACTCAAATCTATCCATGCTCCTCTTGGAATCGGTAATGACATATACAACCCTATATTTTGTGCATGTATTTTCACCACCTGACATATTTTGCACCTTGAAACATATCTTGTCACATCTCTCTTCATCTTTGACCAAAAATATTTCTCCTCCACCAAAGCTATTGTCTTTGTCTTACCAAAATATCCAATAAAAGCACCACTATGCAATTTTTTAACTCTATTATCTCTTAGAGAACCAATTAGAATACATAATTATTTCTATTTGAAGAGATAAAAATCTTATATATGAAACTCATCATAAACATTACTTTTATCACTTGTTAATGTATTCTTGCATTATTCAACTATCTTTCTAAAATTTGGATCAGTATCATATACTTTCTTAATAAATTCAAATCCAACTACATTACTCACCATAATAGTTATCAACCCCACTCATTTGCTTAAAGCATCATCTCCTTGATTTTGTTTTCTTGATTTATGCTTAAAAAAAAGTATAACACTATAAGAAAGAGACCCACTTTGCATGTCTATTAATTAACTTTTTTTGAGTGTTCACATACTTCAAAGCTTCATGATCAGTAAACAGGGTAAACTCCTTAAACACTATGTAATGCCTCCAATGCCTTAATGTTTATATAATAGTATAAAATTCAACATCAAACATATAATACTTCGTTCTTACCTCATTTAGTTTATCATTGAAATATGTTATTAGCTTTTCTTATTGACTTAACACAACACCAATTCCCACAAATGAAGCATCACAATCAACCTCAAACACTTTGATAAAATATGATAATGTTAAAACATGGTTTTATATAATTTTTTTATTCAACAACTCAAAGCTTTATGTCACTTCCCTTGTCCATGTAAATTTTTTCTCATACAATTTGTTATCGGTGCAACAAGACTACTAAAATTCTTAATAAACTTTCTATAAAAAGTTGCTAAACCATACAAATTTCTTACCTCTGTGATGTTTTTGGGATAGATCACTCAACAATTGTCTCTACTTTTCTTCATTCATCTTACACCATCTGCTAAAACTACAAATCCCAAAAATACCAAATTATTCTGCATAAACTTGCACTTATTTAAATTCACTTAGAGCTTAAATTTTATTAATAATTCTAATACCATTCTCAAATGCTATAAGTGCTCTTCTTTAGTCTTAATGAATACTAAAATATTATAAAAATAAACCACCTCAAACTTACCACTATATTCTTGTAGCATTATGTTCATCACCATCATACATGTGCTAAGTGCATTATATAATATGAATGACATCACCATCCACTCATATAAACTATCTCTAGTCTTGAATGCTTTTTTTTATTCACCTCTTTCATGAATCCAAATTTTATAATATCTACTCCTTAGATCAATCTTGGTAAAATATTATGCTATTACAAGAACATCCATCATGTCATCTAAATAAGGTATAGGAAACTTGTACTTGATTGCTATACCATCCACTCACATCCTCCAACCTCCATCTTTATTTGGATTAATTAGTGATAGTGTTGCACATGGATTCATGCTCTCCCTTAATACACCCTTCCTCTCCAATTTAGTAATTTGCTTATTTAATTTTGCATGTTCTATTAGACTCATCCTATAAACTGCTTGATTGGATAGATTTGATCTTGGAATCAAATCATTTGATGTTAAATATATCTATTTGGTGATAAACCATCTAGTAACACATTAAATATAACACTTGCATATTCTTTCAACATTACTACTAATTTTGCTAATACTTTCACCACTTCTATGTCTTCTTTCTTCTCTACTAATATATAATAGTAACTTGTCATCTTCATGTCTTTGATAAATTCTTTTGCAATCAGCATGCTTTCAGCTTGTCCTTCTTCTTTAAGAGGTAAACAAAATTACCTTCATACCACCTTTCCAAAAATTATATGTGTTCTTTGACCTATCATGAATTGCTTTTCTACCAAACTGTTATGACCTTTCCACTAACACATGGCATGCATCCATTGGTATAACATCACACCATATTTTATCCTTGTAAATTTTACCTATAGAAAATTTTATTAATCAAATTTTATCTATTGTAACTTCATTCTATTTATTAAACCATGAAAGTCAATAAAGATTAGGATATTTTTCACACTATAAACCTAGTTTCTCAACCATGTTATTAGAAACTATATTTTCACAACTACTGCCATCTATAATTATTTTATATATCTTACCTCCTGAAGTACATCTTGTTTGAAAGATGTTTGTTTACAACCATGCATCACCACCTTCTTTATTATGCACATGTACTTTTCTTGGATCAATTATTGTTCTTTTCATCATGAGATTTTCTCCAATATCTATTACTGCAAGTTTAGTATTTTACTTTTTTGTTTTAGCTTCAACTAAATTCATTCTTGGGTAATCTTCTTGCCTCCTTTCTTGATCTTGGTAGAGTGAACACTCAAATGCTCTATGACCTTCTCCACATTTGTAATAAATATAAAACCTACGTTGATTTAGAAATGTCGTCTACTGCCACCATAGCTTCATCCTCTCTAAAATCCTTTTCCTCTTTGCTGGTATTGAAACCTTTGTCTATTATCTTCTTATCTTTCTGCGCCACATGATGATTCTTTTCCAATGGCATTAAACCCAACTCTATTATTTTTAATGAGTTTTACATGCAAGTGCGCATAGCTCTAAAAATCTCCAAAAATAAACTAAACACTAGAATTAACTTATCGGATGAATATAGATTGAAGTTCAAGTCCGGTTACAAAAAATCTACAATTTTTAAATTTAGAAAATATAAAAAATAATATTAAGTTGCGATTTCAAACTCTCAAACGGTCATATATGACTTTCGAAAAATATCAAAAATATCTATAATCAATAAGACGGATTATGATTACACTAAATTTATCGAAAAGATCATTTTAACATGAAAATAGACTCAAACAAAATTACAGATAAAAAATATAACATTTGAAAGTTTAACCTGTTTTACGATATCATTAATTATCTTTAACCATTTCCTTACCTAAACATGAAGAAAACAAAGACAATGATAAGAAAATACCAATCCAAAAAAAATACAAATGATGAATGAAACTGGATGGGAAACATCCATAATTTGCTTTTCTAAAAGAGAAAAAAAGATACTGAAAGGACTAGAAAAACGTCACCGCTTGCGTAATCTTAGGAGGACATCCCTTTCTAACACATACTATTCCAGCTGTCCGATGGACATCCCTTTCTAACACATAAAAGAGCATTAGAATTTTGCAGTATACATAATTAATGTTTTAGCCACACAATTTCCAGTTGGGTATTGTATGCGAACTCTGGCGTAACATGGCGATTCTGAGTTCCCTGCCAATAAAGCCTGCAAACTGCAAACATGTCTTTTCTTCAGGACTTTTTGCCTGCGAATACAGCTCCGAATGTAATAAATTTTGTTGGCAAATACAGCTCCCAGAACTTTGGCACGAAATTTCAAAAACAAGAGGAGAGAATGTGCATGGAGATTCGATTTCCTGCCTCTGTATCGAATAGCAAGTTGCATTTGATCATTGTATCATTGAAATTGAAAATATGAAAATTAGTTTTGTATGCCAACTAATATAGAACTCAATAAAATCTAAGTGATGATAGCACAATTTGTATATGAAAGAAATAAATGCAAATTATAAAAATTTGTAGTAAGTATATGTGTAGACAGTTATTTTATAAAAATCATCAAATTTTTTTATACATTTAAAAAAAAAGAAAACATAATATATAAATTAGATAACTAAACACCATCGACAAATGAAAATGTATTGAAGTATAGTCAAAATTTACAAAAGTGAATCATATTTTTATGCAGATTGACAATAAAAGGGAGACATTGTATGACTCCAAAATATGAGTCTTCCATAGGAAGAAGAATTATTTATCTATGCAAGATGAGACAATGAGTAAAGACTCATTAAAAATATATAGTTTGAAATATGAAAAAAAGGTTTGAAAATAAATTATATACCTTAGTTTTTGTTCACTATTGCAATGTGTAGAATGAATTTTTTGAGATTAATAAATATCTATCTATCTAGTCTAGTGTCCTTTGGAGTTGGGATTGAACCCCAAATCTTATCTTGCACATAGGTGATAGGACGACACTTTTTTTTACAACTTGATGAAGATAGACTAAATTTTTGGCCCATCGCTACATAAAATATATGCTGACATGTTTATTGGTTGGCTTGCAGATCAAATGCCGACTATTGATTTCTCCCATCAAAGTATTGACAACGCGCATTCCTCTCCAAATACGCATAATTGGACATTTGTATGTAAATTTACAATGTAAGTTTATTATTGCAACGAATTGTATGTAGGAAATAAAAAAATAAATCGAGAAAATATAATAATATATGGAAAAAGAGTAGTAGCTAATTTTTGTAACTTAAAGATGTACATAAAAATAAAAAATGTTGTCAATATTTTGAACATGCTAAAATGCACATGCGAAAGGTAAGTGATGAATAACAAAGTAGACAAAAAATCAAATGTAAAAGAGAATAGAAATAGGCATAGGAGCTATATTAATGACAGAGAGGACAATGAAAAATGTTGCCTTGAGGTTGTTGCATAGACTCAATTGCGAAGTTGCATTTATATTACACAGATAAGTCAGTCTATAAAAGGGTGATTGTGGCTGTATGAGAAATTATCAATTCAAAGTGACTACCCAAAAGTACAAGAAGCCATTGACAAGCTTATTTTGTTCTGTTGATATGCATGTTACACACGTGCAAAGTGTATGTTTCAATATGTATCTTATGAGCGTGAAATATCTCTTGATATGTATCTTACACATGTGCAAAGTGTTAGTGCTAAACAAGTAATTGTTTTTCAATTTTATACATATTTAGATTATTCTTTTTTAATATTTTGATTGGTACTACAAGGCACATGATTGTATTTACATTTTTTCAGTACAACAATGAATGATATGTAATGATTAATTATGCTTAGTTATAGACAAAGTATTATTGATTGGACTGAAAGTTATACTTTTCCAGCTTTGGTGGGGAATAACAAGATGTTTGTTAGCTTTTGTAGACTAGATAAATATTGCATTCAAATTCATTTTTATTGAACTAAACGTAACAATTATAACTATATTTGAAGGTGGCAAAAATAGTTGAAATGTAGAGAAGCTACATTGAAAGCTATAGGACAATAGTTAGGTGATGGGTATGTGGGCTTCCGTATATGATTATTTTAAAATAAATTTAGATTAATTATAAGCAAATTTGATAATATTTATGAGTTTTGAAAAATTAAAGATCACATAATAATGAAAATTTAATCCACACCAATTAAAGAAATACTATAGAATGATAAATATATCATAAATCGAATTCTTACTAAAAATTAGAATCACATTAGACCACTGATTATATATTCACATTATCTATCTACCCTAACATCTAAGTAATATAATGAAATGATATTCAATGACATTTAATGTTTTATATTTACAAACACCCTATATTAATTTTTAAAATATTTTAAATTGCATTATTTAATCACTTACTTGGCATTTGGATATAATATGAATTTTAATCATATTAAAGATGTTACTTTAACGGATATTGGGCAGTACGAGTATGAAGTAGAATTGATTTAAGGGTATGGCGCCTTCTTTCTCACATACAGCCGCCACACGTATAACCTATGCTTGGCAATTAAAAAAATAAGCGATTTAGGATTTCTAACAAAATATGTTGTCCCTATTTTAAGGTAAAAATGTTGAGGGTTTTTATGGATTTTCTATGGATTTATTTATCATGTTCTTTTATATAATATTTTATTTAATATTTTGAATTGCTGTTAGTATTAGTTAATGTTGGTGATGTTAATGAAGGGATATTCCCAAATATTATTCTTAACATATTTCAATTTTTACCTCAGGTCAATTTAGTTTTCTATGATTTAATGTATTTATTTTATCATAGCGGTTTATATATGACCTCATTTTATATTTTAATATTTAAGATTGAGAATATATAATATAAATACATTAAATCATAGAAAACTAAATTGACCTGAGGTAAAAATTGAAATATGTTAAGAATAATATTTGGGAATATCCCTTCATTTACATCACCAACATTAACATTAATTAGATCAAATAATATTTTTAAAAATTAATTTTAAAATAAAAATTTATATAGAGAAAATTTATTTTCCATTGAAACATGAAAAAAATTGTCATTCATCAAAGATTTCATTAGAGTCTTAAAAAAATTAAAAATGTAATTTATATAACTATTCATAACATATTTAAATTTTAAATAATTTATTAAACCTCAATTTTAAATATGTATTAGAACTAGTATACATATCTTAAATAAATCCATATAAAAATATTAAAAGATATATACATAGATTTATCTAAACTATATATACTAATTATTAAGACTCATTTTATATTACTATCAAAATTAATATTTTCTCAAATTAAAAGTTACTCTTCACTCTTCAAATAATTTAAGCATAGAATTATATAAAACTAACTTAAATGTCTCTTTGTATGATATACATTTCAAATTTCATGATATAACAAGATAGACATATTTTTTCGTAGAAAATTATGTCTCTTATCATGGTTCTCATCACTATTATTATAGAATAGTCGAGTATATCCCAAATAAATTTAATAAATAATTTAGAGGCACAAAGATGGCAAAGCATAAGAATTAGGCACAAGGACAATTACCCAAGCTAGTTAAGGTGGAGGGTGATTTAAATTGTCACTTTAGTTCTAGTGATTATTAATAGAGAAATTTATTATATAAGGGAGTGACTCTTACCTCCTCCTCATCATCATCATCATCATCATCATCATCATCATCATCATCATCATCATCATCATCATCATCATCATCATCATCATCATTCTTAGCTTCATACTTAGGTAAGGAAATGACTAAAGATTGTTGAGGAAACTTTCTTTGCTATAGAAGCTTCCATCCACAAGTGTCTGAAAAAGCAAACCGACCATTATGATAGTTGTACATTGTCTAATTTGGCACCTACTATGTGAATAGCGTCTAGTATGAGTTTTAAAACCGAAACATTAAGAAGGTGATCGCTAATGCAAAGAATCATATAGAACCCAGTTAACTGCACATAGAAAAATTTCCCAATAATCCAATAAATTTTAGAGGCGTTCAATCCTAATCGAACTTTCTCTACTTACACTTAAATATATGACATATCATTTAAGATCACATACACTTTCTTAACAAAAAGAAAAAAAAAACCAAAATTATATAATTAAATATCATATTTCTTTCTTTCCATAAATAATTTTTTTTAAAATAAAATATATACCATATTTTATTATACTTTAAAAATAACATGGTTGAATTCTGTCAGAACACCATTTTTCAAGGAAGAATTATGGACGAAATATTCCTTTTTCAATATGAAAAAAAAATGTTGGAAGGACTAGAAAAACGTCACCGCTTGCGTAAACAGAAGCCAAATTTTGCAGTATTTCCATCAAAATATCTTTCTTTGTTGGTTGTTGGACTTCTATATTTTGTTGTTTGTGTTATTTTTTTGTTTTACATCTTTGGATTTTTAGGACTCTTACTTGTTGGGTCGTAAATGTCAACTAATGATTTTTTTTTTAATTTTAAATCTTTTATTTTTTTGACTAATTGAATTGGTGAAACATTTTAAATAAAAATGTTTATTTTGATATATTATAAAATTTAGAATGTATTTTGTGTAGGAGAATTTTAAGTTAATTATATATAATTTATAAATAGAATCCATACTTATTTTATTTGAAGAGGGAGGAGTAACTTCTAATTTGAAAAGCAAGTAGAATCATATAATTTTTAAATGAACTCTATGCCTACTTAATATGAAGAGAGAAGAGTAATTTGTAATTCAAAAAGTATCAATTTTAATAATAATGTAAATGATGATGTTGAAAGTGAATTTTTACGATAAATTGTGGACATGCTTCCAAATTCTAACTGAATGTTAAGTGGTGATTTTAGTATGATTGAATCTAGGGAAGACAACAAGAGGCTCTTCTCGATGTAGTGGTGCACTGATGAAAGAGGCATGGTCTAATACAAACCACCACCACTAGGGATCCCCTTGAGCAACCCTTAGTCTACTTTCTTTGACTTTAGAAAAGGTGGTGATAGGATGTAAAAAATATTAGATAGAGCATTTTTTTTTGATGAATCATTGCTTTACATGGTGATTTTTAGCTAAGAGCCAAGGAATGAGGGGTATCCATTTCGCCAAAGTCATCCGGGGCACGATCCCAACCTCATCCCTTTTCATGTGTCAAGGTTTGCTAGTAGCAAGAATTGATCCCTAATGGGCTCTTTGTGAGCCATGCAACTTCACCAGTTGAACCAACAACCATTTACTAATAGAGCACTTTTTTAAAAGCATAACCTATTCACTTTTTCCAACAATTCTTATTGTCCTATCAAGAAAACAAAATATAAATTTTATCTTAGCACTTATCACTTCTAACATGAACGGGCTCATGCCCATATCATTAAAATTTGAAACCTTGCTCCTCATTTTGGTGGAGAGTGTGGTTGGATTGAATGGTGAGAGGGTACCATCTCTCAAACTACAAAATTCCTGTATATATATAGTTAACAAGGGGATGAGTTTCTCCGTAAATCCCATGATGCATCATACTATGAATCCCTACATACTTCACAGGATCTTGAGATATCTCATCTCAATGTGGATTTGAAATACAAAGCTACTAAATGGAGACATAAGGTTGAGGTTGAGAAGACCTATCAAGATCCTAGTGCCCAAATCTATGACCATATGCACTAGTTGAAAATTTGAGACCAAGATTCTAAATATTTTTTTTCCCTTTTTCATTCTAGGTAGGTAGTGGATAGGGTGAAATCCAATCCTGAGGCTAATGAAAAATTAACACAACTTCATGATATTTTGAGAGCTTTTGTTCCTCATTACCATGGAGTTTTTGTAGCTTAGCTATCTACCCCAACCTATGGGAAGGCTCTCATAATATTTTTTCAAGTTGTTCCTTATAAAATATTTGAGGGCTAATGAGTGGGATGTGATTGATTATTATCATTAACATAAATTTATGAAATAACTCATCCTTTGTAATTGATTGGTTCGCTTGTGAATTATACCAAGTTTTGTGGGATATTGTGGGTCCAAACTTGCACAAAGTTTATTTGAAGGTCGTTTAGACCAACTCCCTCAAAAATTTCATCAATCAAGATAACATTAATTTCATTCCTAATAATGAAAACCTATAACTCATTACTAATTGTCATCTAATTACCCTCTTCAGTGTATCCTATAGGATAATTACTAAATCCCTTGCTTTTAGGGTGAGATTCTTGTTGCATCTCATTATCCACCCAAATAAAATTATTTTCATTCAAAATATGTTCATTTTAAATAATGTTATTGTGGTTTTGGAAGGGGTAGACATGATCGATCCTAACAACCAAAAGTCTTGTTCATCAATATCAATTTTAGAAAGATGGTTAACCTTAAATTGAGATGGGTCAATATATTATAGGGTTAAGAATATATGAATGAATAAGCACAAGGGTGATAAATAGATCGATAGGGTGATAATTAATTATAAACTCCTAAAAAATAATATCTTGAATTTATAATATTGAAACATTCTAAAAATAAAAAGTAAAACTATTTTTTGATATTGTAATAAATATAATACAAAAGTACTTAACTAGTTTATTATGCGCATGTAGATATACTATGGAATAGTTTAGAAATAGACTTGATCAATCATCAGATTATGTAAATTTACATTTTATGGTATTGGATGTTTGCTTTGGATGTGGATAATTATGTTGATGTTGGTGTCTAATCTAGACACAGGTGTCCAGTACCAAATATTGACTAGATATGGATGTAACCACTTGGAACCTTCTTAGTATTTTATCACCTTTGATATGGTGTGTTTTAATGTCATGTAGAGGCTATCACTCTTATCAAATGATCAAATCCTATATTTTTCACCCTTGGAGTGACTATGGAGAAAATAGATTAGTGGGCACATGGTGTCGAATTGTCTCAATGACCCCTCTATCAATGGGTGCTACCTACATAGCCAATACTCTGAAAAGGGCCTCAAACTTATATAATTAACCCCCTATGCATTGTTTTATATGTGTATAATGATGTAATATGTGATAAACAAGTACATAGACTGACCTAGCTTGTCACTTGGAAAATATGTTTCATAGAATGCTCCTTCAATACTTCAGATCTATAGATGAGTTGTCTCTATGAATAAGATTGAAATAAGAAAAATCAGGGAAGATTTACTCACTTGAATGTTTGATTGAGTTGATAATAAGTAGGTTTATAATATTTTGAGTCGTATAGAAGGCCTAGTCATCAAAATAACATATGGTCAGACTAAGAGATAAGAAATAGGCACAAGAGATAGTAAATGTGAGCCTTTTGACAACAAGAAGGTCTAGGAGTTGAAGGGTATGACCATGAAGAGAACTTGCCAAGTATATAAGACTAAGGTGTTATATAATTTATATTTAGCGTATACGTCCCCCTTCCATTTAATCTAGTAATGAAATTTCTAATTTAAAGGAAATGGAATGCATACGCAGGTATGTCTTTACGTGAGGCCCACTTGAGTGCTTTACTTGTGATTGACCTCAACCAAGAACATCTTACAGTATATAATCTGAAATTGAAAAAAATTAAAATGATTGAAAGGAAATAGAGCAAGGTTAGGAGTACACCTTTGTATCGATGCATCCATATTGTCTTTTGAAAATTTGATTTGAAGATATGCTTCAATATAAAGTATTAAATCTTAGGAAAATTTGAAAACCTACAAGTGTGCATGAGTGCGTGCACACACACAGGCACACATATATACATGTATACATATACATATTGTTATAGTATGTATTTATCATGGTTGTTAGGTTATTAGTCATGTATTTTATCTTTCTCCTAGTTTATCTTATCTGAGGATTTATCCCACGTTGCTTAGTTAGACTAGTTTCTAGTTTTGTGTTGCATACTTATGTAAGGGATTTCTATTGTATTAAATATATTTTTAAAAATATTATTTGAGTTGTCTTGTTTTACATCTCATTTGTTTACAACTTCATGTGATGTTTATTGTTGACTAACTCTTCAGATCTTAGATTATTAAAATGTTTTTACCGTTCCTAACATGGTATCAGATCATGAGGTGTTACAGGCATCCATTTGAAGTTTAAAACAAGGGCTTGTGATCATTCCATAGATATTATTCTTTTCATAGATCTTATTTTCATAGATCTTCTTGCCATATTAGGTATGCTCTTTCCTTACATCCTCTTTGGGTGGTCCTGAGAATTAGAAAGGTGTGAAAGAAATTTTAGTGAATAGATTTTGGAGGCTTTGTGGATTATTTTATTTCTATCTTCTTGCTAGTCAAATCATACCTAATTGTGGAAGAAACTGGAAAGTAAACTTACTATTATTATATTTATCTCACATTGGTTAGGATGCTTTGATTCTTGATCTTCCTTGCATATATATGCAAGGCTCTCTCATTTTATTATACAAGCTTTGAAGAAAGCTCTTAAGCAAATCTCTTAGGCAAAGCTTTTAAACAAAGTCATAAGCTAAGTTTATAGAAGAAGTAATATGGAGATATATGATATTAATCTTTATTTTATGAATTTACTTGTCATGTGATGTTTTTTTTATCATTGACTATAATTTTTATGGCTTGGAATGATCTAGTCTTTGTTCCTTTCATGGTATCATATAAATAAATAAAAGGGTCAAATAAGTAAACATGGCACCAAGAAAATATTAAATGCTCTAAGGGAAAAGTTAGTGGACCTAGCCTTCCAACCACTCATTAAAATTAGAATTGAACCATGGATAATTAAAAAGACTCAAAAAATCCTCTCATACACCCCTATGTGCACATTAATGGAAAACTAATTCCACTTATGGGCCAAAAAATAGTTATAAGTAGTCGTGCCATTGTTGGATTTGTATCCTTGCCATTCCCAGTTTGTATCCTCACTCTTAATTTGTGTTCTTGTTGTGTACATTATTTTTTAGCTGGGTTCTTTCCCCTCATCCATATGTATAGTTTGCTTTCATAGAGGCTTTTTAGTGAGTTGGGTGCTCCTCTTCTACCATATAAAAATGGTTGGTTTTCTGCTAACTACTCTTGATATGTCATGAATCATGCTAATTTTTTTTTGGGTTTTGTGTACCTTGATTTTAGATTTCTAGATCATTTTGAAATTCTTAATTTCATTGAGTGATGAAAAGGTTATGAAAATTTTACTAACAATTATTTTTTATTTTTCTTAAGTGGAAAATAAACTTTTTAAATATTTTGGCCCATAAGTGGATTTATTTTTCCATTAAAGTGCACACAAGGGTGTATGGGAGGATTGTTTGAGTCTTTGTAATTTTTCATGGTTCAATTCTAATTTCAATGAATGGTTAGAAGGATAGGTCCACTAACTTTTCCCTTAGAGAATTTAATATTTGTTTGGAGCCATGTTTACTTATTTGACCTTTTTAATGATGGAAAACTTCTAAAAGCCATAGCTTTTAAACTGTAACTTGAAATCAAGTTCTATTTTTTTTCAAAAGTTTATGTTTTTTATTATCCATTCATTGGGGTCATTTATTTTGTAAAATGCACTCAATTCAATAAAGTGCCAAACTTCTATGGGGTCTTACACATTTTTGTAAGGGTTTATTTGCTCATTGTCATTCTTTGAATCATGAGTTGTTCTTTTGGGGGAATCATTCTTTCTTCTTCCCAACTTCTTCCTTGTATTTAGACAATGGATCCCATTAACACTTTCAAATACATTATTTGGAAAATAAAAATGAAGATACACCTTCACCTAAAAGGCGTTTGGAGAATATTACTTGGTTACCTTCTCAACTTCACAGATGAATAAAATATTACCTAGATTTCATCTATGCAAGATGAGACTCATCAATTGATTCACCTCCATGTTGAACAGATAGTTTGCAATAATATGTCACATGTGCTACATCACTAAAATAAGCTTGTACTTCTATTTTAGTCTTATTTGAGAAGGATACTGAGTGTTGATATGACATGGGTGGGGAACTATTGACACTTCCTTCTTCTCTTCTTGTTAGTGAAGTTTTTTCTTCTGATGATGTACTCTCTCCTCTTACTATAGTTTCTTGTGATGACACATTCCTGATGGACATTAATCTTCTTTTTGTTGATCCACCTCTATAGGGTGAGTTTTTGCCAGACTTGGGATGTCTATTTGTAGAACCTACCTTTTTCCTTGTGCAAGATGTTGATCCATCACAAATTATCACTTCAAAGGACTCTACTAGTTCTTGTGAGAGTACACTTGTTGATCATTATGATCCACTTCCCATTGACATTCTTTTAGTGAATGTTCAATGTCTTTCTTCTAATCGATCCATTTCTGTGACATTACATCCAGTTCATGTGCATGATCTTGCTAGACCTATGCCACACTTCATATTTGGACATGATTTAGAGATCTTTGTACTCCTACCTCCTTCATATTCTATTTTAGAATGGGTTGACTTATAGTACACCATTCATGTTCTTATTTTAGCAAGAGGAAGAAACATTGTTTGATGCGGATGAAGCTTTCATAGTCTTTTAGATGAGGATATCAACATCAACATTGGTCATCTTATGGTCTCGAATTGGAATATGGATAACTTTAGCACCAGAAATAGTTTTCTCTAGGGGGACTCCATATAAATTTTTTCCTTCTTTATTTCATAGATACATATTGTACATGAATACCTTATCAAGCCTAGTTATAAAGACTCATACTATAGACATGCCACTTTTTTTTAGATATTGTTATCCCATAGCTTCACTTAATGGAGGGTGTTAGAGTATGTATTAGTTCAATCATGCGACCCAATCATACTTATAACCTAGTGAGTGTGAGTGATCTAAGTTAACCCACATTATAAATCTAGTGAGGGTTGATAATTTAATAAATACATCTTATAAACTTGGTATGATTGAGTGATGTAATCACCTTCACCTTTCCAAAAGTGAGCCAACTACTATAGTAGTTTAGCTCAATAACAATCTATAAATGTCCATCCTCACATATGCTAAAGTCCATAGAAGTATTTTAAATCTGAAAGTTAATTTGATTTTTCAATTTTAGGTACTCTTTTTAATGGCATATGCACCTAATATAGGTCTCAAGCTAAAACTTGGGTATGAAAATGGTACCAATGTATAGAATGCTACAACAAATGTGTATCTAAATCATATAACTATACGATTTAACCAATTTAATTTTTTACAAGTGTGGAAAATATGTTTCCCATGGCATGTACCCACTAAAATCTGAAATTGAGAACTTGTATAAGTATAAAGAACATGTTTCCATAACATGCCCCCACTAAAAATCTGAAACTGTGAAGGTGTGAAAGCCATGCCTCTATGGCATGCTCCTACTAATAACCCCCTATTTTGAGGTGAGGGGAAGTATAAACTAGTAGTTACCTTACATCAAAAAGATAAGATAACTGTATAATTTGTGTATGGATCATGTAGCATATAGGAGTGTGATGTCTAGGTAGATATATCAATGAGGTACATAGTATGCGATCACATCAAATCCTAAAATGTATAATGTGAGTCATGGAAATGCCTAGATAGTAACACTATAATTTCAATAAGCAATCAAGCACACACATAAGAGCACTCAAAATAAAATTAAAATAAAATTGTCTAAGGATAATTCAAACAAGGAGAATGTTAGAATTTTACACAATCGAAGGGTCATGACTTAGTCAAATGTCCATAAAGCATAGAAAGACATGTTTAAATATCAAAATATAACTAACTATGACATATGTAAATGTCACAATAGACAAACATAGGTACAGGGACCACAATCAATGGAGCATATTTAAATACTTGAACAAGTAAGGAAAGATACTCAAGGAACTATAAAAAGTAAACATGGAACATAAACAACTAACATGAGCATATTATACTAGTCCCTAGATATGTGTTAGTAAAAAATGTTAAGTACATATCATAGACCAATTATGTTGTAAAAATATATAATCATGGATAAAGGCATGTGTAAGTATATAAGATCAAACATGGTAATGAAAAATAATCATAGAATGATATAACCTGAATATATCATGATCAAAGGATGGATGCCCCCAATGTCTATATGATATGAGTAGAGGGAAGGCTGAACATCTAAAAGTGTGTATATCATGTGCTTCGATATGCCTGTATCAAACTCAAAAGATGCATGAAACACATGTATATAAAAATAGATGATATGCTATCTATGAATGTGGAACTAGAAATGTAGATGCCAAGGATCCAATAGAGTATATAAATGCTGAAAATATTTTTGGATTTATGATTTTTTATTTTCTTTGGTATTGTTAAAATATTTGATTTTATATTGGTTTATATTAGAATTGAGATTTATATATATTAGGATCGACAATATCTATTGTGCATTGGATCTTCTTTCTTAAAGACAAATAATGATTTGTATGATGCCCATGATTTCTATGATATTGACAATAATATTTTGTTGTTCCTAGAGGTTTTAGACAAGGTAATATGATCAAGTTGTGTTTAAGAAGTACCTTGAGATTTTGTAACTTATGCCATCAATGTTTTTGGTAATGGTTAAGGCTTCATGCCTTGGTCATTTTGAAGGATGGCTCTCTTCTGTAGAATTGGAAGTATTAGGTCTTTTTCATTTCTCAGGCATAGTTTTCATGTATCCTTCACTCTTGTATTTTTAAGTTTTTTTTCAATGCCTCATAATGATTTATATGATGGAAAATGATCGAATTATAGTTAAAATATGGTAATCAATCTTTAGGAAACACTCTACTACCTGATCCATGCCTATTAGGAGATAAAGATACCATCATTCAAGTAACATAGAAAGTATTGTATTCAGAGTATCTTAGTTTGATATAATCTGTAAAGTCTACTTTGGAGTATTATGAGAGACCTCAACATTATTTACATGATGTATCTGCATTTGACCCTTTTAAGGTTGACTCAATGTGTGTAGCCAAAAGGGATGTATGGAAAAACAAGCATTCACATGCTCATATACTATTTTTTCTTTGTCATTATCTTAATTTAGTTATGTATCATCCATTGGTGAATTTAGCTTATATATACTAAAAACTATAGGTGTATATAGGATATGCAAAAGATGCTCAAATTGATCAAAATTTAGTTTTTACAATGTCTCATATGTCATATTATAGGCTAGATCATCACCACTGTCATAGTAATCTAAAAAATGGACATCAAGTGTTGCTCAATATTGACCAATAAATAAAGCTCAACTGTCTGATTTTATTATGGTTTTGGTATTATTGGTTCCTTTTGCAATGATTCTTGCTCTTGGTGTGCATCCATGTGCACCTTGGTGTTTAGTGTGTTATTTGCTTCTAGAGATAAAGGAGTCATTATACTTGACTAACTTATTTCAAAAGTGTGTATATTATCAAGTGGAATACATTATTTATGTGGAACTACTGTAGGGATGTCCTCTATATCAAAATGTATCATTGTGTAAAATTTTAAAGGTTCATCATTGGCATGCATTATCAATAAGGTTCCATCATGTTTGAAATTTACACAATGATGTAGTGTAGATGGGATGGCCTCCATTGTATGCATCTAAGGTCTAGACAAAAAAAAATTATAATGTAATGACTGAGACATTACCTAAAAATTAGTTGGAACCATTTTTGGCCCCAATGTCACGTCCAATGTGATTCGAACAACTAGAGGGCTATGTGAATTATCAAATCCATTGATATGCATAACTAATTTTTGAAGAAGGTTGGTGCTAATACCCATGGTGGTTAGGAAATTTGTGCTATAAATATTTAGGCTTGATCCATTATTAAAGAGCACCCATTTGATTTAAATATTTTTCATAGCTACTTGTATGAGCAAAGGAAATTATCGGTCAATAATATCCTTGGATGGTAATTTGTTAGATCACATGTAATGAGTTTTGCATTGTTTTTGAGGTCTTGTATAATATCCACAAATTAAGATAGTTCAATATCACTTGAAACTTGGGTATCACATAATGTTTCATATACTTAGATATATTTATAGATAATGTATTGTTTTATAAGTTTGAAGATTGAGATCTTAGCATGCATGATACTCAATCAGTCAATAAAGTCATATTATTTATATTTGATCACCAGTTTTAGCTTAGGAGGTACACATTGTATATTAACAAGTGGCATATTAGTTTGGACACCTTTACCTATTCAAGTAGTGATAATATGGATGAAAAAATTCAATATAAACTGTGGGTGATAGAGGGTGTGGGATGATGGTTATCACTAGGATAAGATCTAGGTGAAATAAATCATTGAGGTCATGCAAAGTTGACATCTAGACGTTGGATCTATAGTTTTACAAAAATAATTATGAATGGAGGTTAAGTGTAACTTCCATTTTAAAACCCTCTCATTATACTAAAAAATTTTATTATTTCATTAAATAATAGGTTTGATTAAGCACTTTTAATAATAAACCACAACTATACTCACAAATTGAAGCCCAAAATAGACAATAGATGCATCCATATTGCACATATTTGTAACAAATTTAAATCTAATTTTTACCTTATGAATCTTAGTAAATTAGAAATTAGATATTAGAAACAAAAAATTAGAAAACCCTAAATCAATATCTAGGGTTGTGGGACCAAAGGTTGGGTTCATCAAATATTTAAACCTAAATTGAGATGTGTCAATATAGTATAGGGTTAAGAATCTAGAAATGAATAAGTACAAGGTTGATAAATAGATTTATAACAGACCAATTAATTACAAATTCAAATAAATAATATCTCAAATTTATAATATTGAGATATGCTAAAACTAGATAGTACAACTATTGATTGATATTATCATAAATAGAAAACAAGAATACTAAGCTGGTTTAATGTGTGCATGCAAATATAATATGGAACAGGCTGCAAATAGATTAGATCTAGATTCTAAATCAATCATCAAATTTTATAAATTTATATTTTGTGGCCTCAAACACTTGTCACATCTAGATAGTTGCATCGAACTTTGGTGTCTGAGTTCGACACATGTGTCCAATATGTAACATTGATTGGATTTTTATGCGACCACATTAAAGTGGATTCTTTGGGTTGGTTATAACTTCTCTCCCTTCAACAAATTTAAGTCAATTCTTTGACTGCTCATTAGAAAGTTAATTCTCATATAATGACATGGGGGTGAAGGTTTGACAAAATATGGAAAGAAGTTATTGAGCCCAAACATGCCCATTATTTTGGTGCATCTTGCATCAAGAATTCCTTGTTAGCAATAGACTTATCCATATATGGGTGGATAATTGTTTATGCCCTTCATGTCAGCATCCTAAGTCACTTAAGAATATTTTTTGGTTTTGAAAGCATGCTCAGTGTCCCTGTAGGTGGATTCATACTTTTTTCAACTGTTTTCTCTAGAATTCTTCTCCCACAAAAGGGTGATCTAAAGGGATTCAACCATGTTACTTTCAAAGTAAAATAAAATATGGTATATATTTCATTTTGAAATCATTTTTCAAAAAAATGCATTGTTTAACCATTTAGCTCTAGATATTTTTATTGTTATAAACAAAGTGGAAGTGATCTCAAATGTCATGGCACATATTCAAGTGCAAGCAGAGAAGGTCTCACTAGAGGTTGAGCACCTCCAAACTTTATTATACCACTAAGGAAGTTATCCCTATGCAGTTAGTTGGGTCCCACCTAATTCTCTGTGCTGATAGTCACCTTATCAGTGTTGTGGCTTTGGATATTGTGTTAGGCACCATTCATGTACTAGGTGCTGAAGTGGTCAATGCTTAACTCTCATGTTGGTTTGTTTATGTTCCTAAACACATGTGGGTGGTAGGGTTTGTATTAAAAAAGTTTACTTAATAGTCTTTAGCCATTTCCTTGTCGAGACATGAAGAAAAAAAAGACAATAACAATGACGGATGGGAGTTGATACTTAATACAACAATTTTACTCATTAATAATTGTTAGAGCTGAGATGACAATTTAGATAACTCCTCGCTTTCACTAGTTTTGTTAATTGCTCCTATACTTAATTTTTATGCTTTGTTATCTTTGTTCTTTTAAATTATTTATCAATTTTTACTAAAGATATATTCAAACTTTTTAAATTGAAAAGATGTTATTTTTAAGCTTTTAAAAGTTAAAATAGTAACTTTTTTTGGGTGTCTATCCTTACAATACAATTGATACAATATTATGATACCATGCCATTCATTATTCTGTAAGAATAGTTTTGTTTTTCTATTTAAAAAAAAAGTACTAATCCAAAAAAAATACCACTAATGAATGAAATTCGATGGGAAACAATCATAATATGCTTTTATAAAAGATAAAAAGAGATACAAAAAGGATTTGAAAAACATCACTACTTGCATAAAATTGGGAGTACGTCCCCTTCTAATTTCTTGGATCTCTAACTCTGCCTCCACCCTTGGATTTGAAGCCTCTGACTCTGACTCCTCAAAGCTCTCCCACTGTCTAGAATTTTAAGATTTTGAATCCTCATAATAAGCCCACATAACTCTATTGGCCTTACCCTTAGGCCGCAAAGGACAATCATGGTTAGCATCATAGGGACCCTTGTAGTAGAAGCAAAGCTTCTTCCTATGCAAATCATTAAGAGTCTCATGATCCAAGGGTGATACTAGTTTTCCCTTTCAATCATTCTTAAAATTAGATTTTTCTCTATTTTTATTGAATCCCTTGTTGTCCTTAAATGAAGAAGTACTCCTAGAATTGGACTTGTTAGATGGAGCTGCAAGTTCTATGTTACGTGCCTTCTTCATTGCTTCCAATAGTGAAAGAGGATCAAATGCATTGATCCAACCTCTCAATGGCTCCAACAATCCCCCCATGAAGAACATAAATAGATGCCTCTCTGATATGTTGGGAACCACCACTGATAACCACTAGAAATCTCTTATGTAAGCCTCCAAGCTACCAACCTGTCTCAATTGGGCCAAATCTCTGAAGTAGGCCTCAGGATCCTTCTCATCAAACTATTCCACCAATCAGTCCATAAACTCTTGGTAAGTGGTGATACGGTCATGCTGAAGTGTCACCATCCCATGATACCACCAATCATGTGCAGCTCACTCAAGATTCAAGGTGGTATATTTAATAGCATCAATCTCTATCATAGGTCATAAGGCTAGAAATGTATCTAGCTTATGGATCCAAGCTTGAGTGGTCATCTTTCCACTACCATCAAATGTAGGTAAAGTAAGCTTGCTTGTAGCACACTTTAGTTCACTGTTCTGATTCCTCGACCTCTTGTGTCGCTTGATTTCTTGGTAGTGTTCTCTCCTCTGGTTTACAAACCTCTCAAAGGTCATCCTCTCTCACACTTGTGGATCTAATAATTCTAATTCATCATTCATAGCCATGAGGATATCTGCAAAAATATCCTCTCCTACTTCTTCTGTAGGTGGTTCCTCAGGCTCATCTCTAATGAAAGTAGGATGAGTAGACTTATCTACTATCCTGGAATGATTCCTATGAGCTCTAGGTGATGCCATTATACTCCTATTATCCCCTTGCTCCCAATTCTGTCTGTCTTGTGGGTTCATGTGCTCAATTATGGTGGTGAGTGCCTGCATGGCCTGAGCCATCTGATGCTATATTGTAACCATTGCTCTAAAAAATTCCCTTGTTTCATGTTCCTCATTCCTATTGCTTGTGGGTGCACTACCTTCTAGCCTGTCACCCATGGTGCCCGGTTTCCTGTCAAATTCCTATTCCCTATCAAATAAAGCTCTTCTACGAGTGTAGTATCTATGAGGTTCAACCTCTTATGGCTATATATTAATCCCAAACCCTCAAGATGGCAGGATTGTAGCTCTGATACCAATGTAAGAACCCTTCACAGGTTCTACTGCTGAACTTCACTTTTTATTTATTTTTTAGTTTCAAGATTTTATGATTTTTTTTGTGTTTTCAAGGGGTTTGAACAAAAACACATACTAAAAGTAAAACTATTGTATTGAGAATAAATTTTGAACAATACTGAGACTTCTTTTATTGCCATATATTATTCCATTCACTGAATAAGAGTCCAAGGCCTTATTGATAATAAATACAATATGAAAAGCAAATTCCAATAATTGAATGAACCTGATATGATTGTGATCTGTAGATACCATCATATGTTTACCTCCAAAGAAGCTACAAACACTTTGTCTTCTATGACCAGTAATTCCTCTCTATTCACATGTATTGTAGCATGTCACTATTCACAAACTGTAGCATGTCACTATTCATGGGTACTATATCACATCACTATTCATGGTACTTTAGTAGCAAATAAAACCTCTGAAAATAATCCCTTTCAATCAGAAAATAATCTGCAACTCCAGTCTCTTAAATCTGATCCAAACTTCACCAAATTCATCTAATTGAAATCCAAATAGAGCCTCTGATTGAGACCCCCCCAAAATCACTAAGTTCACTAGGTATTTCACCAGATCAGATGGTTTCTCATAGAAGAACAACGTTCTCCAATCACTGCTACAGGTAGAAACCCTCGTTCTCCAAGCAAGTTCAAACTCCTCAAAAAATGTTCTCAAAATGCAATAATCATGAGTTTCTTCAAAAGAAAACCTTATATCTCCTCAAGCAAGTTGATTTCCTTCAAAAGCATCATTTAAATTAACTTTGAATTTCACTTTTAATTTTCTAATAGTTTGGGCACCCATTTAATTATAATAATTAATTGAAATATGGCCCCTTCTTCATGATGGTCGACCCCTTCATTAAGTCACTTAAGTTATTACATAAATTTACATTATAACTCTATAATATAAGCTTAAATTAAATTAATATTTATTTCGGTAAATAAATATTAATATCTCCCTCAATATATGTCCAAATGACAAGTTGTTTAAAGCCAGATGATAAGTGACTGAATTTGCATATGACCAGACCATATTGCTAAAAATAGCAGGGGTGCTCCACTGAGTGTCTCCACTTACTAAAAATAGAAGTCAAGCAAATGGAATCCAAAAGACCCCAAATGAAAGCCAAACTAATTTTTTTTGACAATTGAAGCCAAGCCATGCCTCAATAAGACCCTCTATCCTCCATATTAACCTACAAAGGCCACATAATAGGCTAATCTAAAGTATTGAGAGATGTCAATTAGAAGGGGACATTACAGTCCACCCCTCTTAAAATTGTTTGTCCTCAAGCAATCTCAACACTGGATGCTGTAAAATCTCCTCACTCTCCCACGTAGCATCCTTCAATGGCAAATCTCTCCATTTTACTAGATATTCCCTTATGGTCCTCTTGTGTAGTTGTCTCTCTCTGTACTCTAGGATAAACTCAAGTACTAAAATTAGCTTTCCCTCATCATCTAAGGGAGGCAATACTGATGAAGGTACCACATAATGTCCTAACACCTTCTTGAGGTGTGACACATGAAAAACATTATGGACCTTACTATCCGCTGGAAGCTCTAGCTCATAAGCCACCTCTCCAACATGCCTACCAATTTAGAAAGGACCATAGAACCATGGCTTGAGCTTCTCTGATCCACTCTTCCTGAGAGTAGATTGTCAGTAGGGATACAACATGAGATATACCATGTCTCCCACCTCAAAAGATCTCTCAGTCATGTTCTGATCTACATACTACTTCTGCTAATTTTGTGCCTTAGCAATATTCTCCTTAAGAGCCCTCATAATGTCTTGGCTCTCCTACAATAAGTCTCCCACACTATGCACTCTACTGTCACACAGTAGAAAATCAAGAAAACTAGGCACCTCATACCCATACAATGCCATAAATGGGGACATTTGAATGGTCATGTGGTAAGTGCTATTGTAAAAATCCTCACATTAGTATATCCACTTAACCCACACCTTTTGCTGCCCTGTTATGTAATTTTTGAGGTAGCCTTCCACCCATTTGTTCACTATCTCCATCTAATCATTGGTCTATGGGTGGTAACTGGTGCTCGGTGTAAGCTCAGTCTCACAAAGTCTGAACACCTCCTACCAGAAGTGACTCAGGAACCAACTATCCCTATCACTAACTATGCTTTGAGACAACCCATGTAATCTGAAAATCTCATGAAAAAATACATCTGATACCTGTGTAGCTGTGTAAGTAGTGGTGATTGGAAAGAAGTGGGCATACTTTGTCAGCCAATCCAAAACTACATATATGCAATCATGTCCCTAGGCTTTTGACAAGCTTGTAATAAAATCCATTGACAAGAATTCCCACTTCTTATCAGGAATCGAAAGTGGCTGCAGTAACCCTACCGAATATGTGTTCTCTTACTTGTTCTGCGAACAAACAGGGCACTCTCACACATACTGAAGAACATCTGCCGCAAGTCCCTTCCATGTAAATCTCTCCTAAACTTGTCTATATGTCTTAAAGTACCCAGGATGCCCTGCTATAGGTACATCATCTCGTATAATGTAAATGATCAACTCATTTACTAGTGTGTACCTGGTATCCACAATAGATCCCTCAACAATACCAGATGTCCATGTATCCTTGGCATACTCTTCCACAATTAGGTGCCTCCAATCCTCTGCAATATGTACCATAGAACTCAGATGAGGCCGATGTGAAAGAGCATCAGTAACAACATTTTGTGTACCTTTGACATAGGTGATGTCAAAGTCATATGCATGTAACTTACTCACCTAGTTTTGCTAACAGACGTTTAAATCTCACTGTCCTAGGAAATGACTCAAGCTATTATGATCGATTTTAATACAAAACTTACTGCCCACTAAATATTGCCTAAATTTGGCCAAGGCATGCATTATGGCAAGCATTTCCTTATCATATATACTGTAAACCCTCTTTGGTCCTCTGAGCTTCCTACTCTCATAAGAAATTGTGTGCATGTCCTACATAAGCACCACTCCAATGCCCTCACTAGAAGCATCACCTTGAAGCTCAAAAGGCTTCATAAAATCTGGTAGTGCTAACACTGGAAATGTAGTCATAGGCTCCTTAAACCTCAAAAAACACTCCTATGCCTTAGGAGTCCAAATGAATGCACCTTTTTTCAACAAATTTGTCATAGGTGTTGCATGGCTTGAATATCTACTGACAGATTTGTGATAGAAACCACATAACCCAAGAAATCCTCACAATTATGTAAGGTTCTTAGGAGTAGGCCAATCTATGATAGCACAGTTCTTCTCATGATCCATCCACACTCCCTCTGCACTAATAATATGGCCTAAGTATAACAACTCAGTCATCCCCAAATCACACTTGGATTCCTTGGCATATAAGGACTGTCTATCCAAAATGTTGAGTACTGTATCCGAATGAGCCAAGTGCTCTTGCCATGTCCAGTTGTAGACCAATATATTTTCAAATAAGACAAGTACATATCTCCTTAATTGTGAGTGGAAGACCATGTTCATGGTGGACTGGAATGTCACTGGAGCATTGGTTAGCCCAAATGGCATAACCACAAACTCAAAGTGTACACAATGATAGTGAAATGCAGTCTTCTCAATGTCCTACTCACGAACTCTAATATGATGATGTCTCGATCTCAAGTCTATTTTTGAGAAGTAACATGCACCATGAAGCTCATCAATAGGCTCATCTATATGGGGTATGGGATATCTATTCTTAATAGTCCTCTTATTCAGGATGCTATAATCTATGCACATACGAAGAGTACCATCTTTCTTCTTCATTAGAATAACTGAAGAAGAAAATGGTGACTTACTCAGTTGAATGTGACCCATAACAAGCAGCTCCTTGATTGTCTTCTCTATCTCATCCTTAAGCCACTTTGGGTGTCGGTAAGGAGTAATCATGATGGGCTTGGCACCCTCCTCAAGCTCTATGATGTGCTCAATACCCCTGTCTTGAGGATTCCCTAGTGGAATGTCACTAAAAACCTTCCCATCCTTAGCTCTCAATTGTTAAATGTCAAGATGATACTTAGTCTTATGCTGTCCCTCCTATGTAGGTATCAAAGTATACTCGGTGACCCACTCAACCATGTCATGACGCATAAGTCTCTCCATTCGTCGAAAGGAAATAGTCCTGATGTTACTATCTCAGATGGCCTTCAGTATATGAGTCTTCCCATCCACCTCGAACTGGATTTCCTTGTCTTTAAGGTGAAGTATAACTTCCTCAAGAGAATGAAGCCACTTCATGCCCTAGACTATATCAATATCACCCATATTTATCAAATAATAATCAACCTTGAATTCATAATTATTTAGGCACAAAAGAAGATCCTTAATCATACGATCACAGTTGAGAGTATAACCATCAACCACCTTTTCTTGAATGCCCTCAAACTCTTTGGCTATGAGCCCATGCCTCTCCACAAATCTAGGATCAATAAAATTATGGGTGGCACCTGTGTCTAAAAGGGTGATAACCTTTTGAACAATGAAAAACCCATGAAGTCTGAAAGATCCTTCCTACTGTATGCTAGATAATCGTTCCTCCTAGAGCTAGATCTCTGACTATGCCTCTACCCTTGGATCTGAAGCCTCTGACTCTAAATCCTCAAAACTCTCCTACTGTCTAGAATTTTAAGATTCTAAATCCTCATAATAAGCCCGCATAACGCTATTGGCCTTACCCTTAGGTTACAAAGGAAAATCATGGCTAGCATCATAGGGACCCTTGTAGTAGAAGCAAAGCTTCTTCCTGTGCAAATCATTAAGAGTCTCACGATCTAAGGGTGCTACTGATTTTCCCTTTGAATCACTCTTAAAATTAGATTTTTGTCTATTTTTATTGAATCCCTTGTTGTCCTTAAATGAAGTACTCCTAGAATTGGACTTGCTAGATGGAGCTACAAGTTCTATGTTATGTGCCTTCTTCATTTCTTTTTATAATGAAAAGGATCAAATGCATTGATCCAACCTCTCAATGGCTCCAACAATCCCTCGACAAAGAACATAACTAGATGCCTTTATGATATGTTGGGAACTACCACTGATAACCGCTGGAAGTCTCTTATGTAAGCCTCCAAGCTACCAACATGTCTCAATTGGGCCAAATCTCTTAAGTAAGCCTCAGGATCCTTCTTGTCAAACCATTCCACCAATCTATCCATGAACTCTTGGTAAGTGGTGATACGGTCATGCCAAAGTGTCGCCATCTCATGATACCACCAATCGTGTGCAACTCCCTCAAGATTCAAGGTGGTATATTTAATAGCATCAGTCTTTGTCATAGGTCTTAAGGCTAGAAATGTATCTAGCTTATGGATCCAAGCTTGAGCAGTCATCTTGCCACTACCATCAAATGTACGTAAAGTAAGCTTGCTTGTAGCATGCTTTAGCTCACTGTTCTGATTCCTCAGCCCCTTGTCTTGCTTGATTTCTTGGTAGTGTTCTCTCCTCTAGTTCACAAACCTCTCAAAGGTCATCCTCTCTCACACCTGTGGATCTAATACCCTCAGGATGGTAGGATTGTAGCTCTGATACCAATGTAAGAACCCTTCATAGGTTCTACTGCTGAACTTCACTTTTTTTAATTTTATTTTTAAGGTTTTATGATTTTTTTTGTGTTTTTAGGGGGTTTGAACAAAAACACATACTAAAAGTAAAACTAGTCTATTGAGAATAAATTTTGAACAATACGGAGACTTCTTTTATTGCCATATATTATTCTATTCACTGAATAAGAGTCCAAGGTCTTATTGATAATAAATACAATATGAAAAAGCAAATTCCAATAATTGAATGAACCTGATATGATTGTGATCTATAGATACCATCATATGTTTACCTCCAAAAGAAGCTACAAACACTTTGTCTTCTATGACCAGTAATTCCTCTCTATTCACATGCACTGTAGCATGTCACTATTCATAGTATTGTAGCATGTTACTATTCATGGTTACTATAGCACATCACTATTCATGGTATTGTGGTAGCAAATAAAACCTCTAAAAATAATCCCTTTCAATCAAAAAATAATCTGCAACTCTAGTCTCTTAAATCTGATCCAAACTTCACCAAATTCATCCAATTGAAATCCAAATAGAGCCTCTGATTGAGACCCCCCCCCAAAATCACTAAGTTCACTAGGTATTTCACCAGATCAGATGGTTTCTCATAGAAGAACAACGTTCTCCAATCACTGCTACAGGTAGAAACCCTCGTTCTCCAAGCAAGTTCAAAGTCCTCAAAAAATGTTCTCAAAATGCAATAATCATGAGTTTCTTCAAAAGAAAACCTTATATCTCCTCAAGCAAGTTGATTTCCTTCAAAAGCATCATTTAAATTAACTTTGAATTTCACTTTTAATTTTCTAATAGTTTGGGCACCCATTTAATTATAATAATTAATTGAAATTTGGCCCCTTCTTCATGATGGTCGACCCCTTCATTAAGTCACTTAAGTTATTACATAAATTTACATTATAACTCTATAATATAAGCTTCAATTAAATTAATATTTATTTTTGCAAATAAATATTAATATCTCCCTCAATATAAGTGCAAATGACAAGCCATTTAAAGCCAGATGATAAGTGACTGAATCTACATATGACCAGACCGTACTGCTAAAAATAGCGGGGGTGCTCCACTGAGTGTCTCTGCATACTAAAAATAATAAGTCAAGTAAATGGCATCCAAAAGACCCTGAACAAAAGCTAAATTGAATTTTTTTTTACAATTGAAGCCAAGCCATGCCTCAATAGAACCCTCTATCCTCCATATTATCCTACAAGGGCCACTTAATAATAGGTGGGAATCGATACTTAATACAACAAATTTCTTACTAGTAATGACTAATGCTGGGTTGACAATTCAAATGACCTTTCACCTTCACAAACTTCATTGATTACTCTTATATTTAATTCTTATGCTTTGTTATTTTTGTGTCTCGTGACTTTTTGAATTGAAGAGATGTTATTTTTAATCTTTTCTATTTTTTAAATGTAAAATAATAACAATCTCTCTCCTTAAAATACATTAAATATGATAATGTGATATCATGCCATTCATTATTTTGTAAGAATAATTACATATAATCTATATGATAAATTTTAAATTATATCATTAATAGAAAACACTATTCAATTAAAAAATGAAAAGATTGTTTTCCATTTTTTTAAAAAAAAAAAAATACCAATCCAAAAAAATTCATTGGCGACCATGATAATAAGAAATTCCCTAAGTTTTAATCGCACACTTGGCAGTTGGGTATTTTATGAGAGCTCGGGCGATTCTGAATTCCCTATCAAAGCCTGCAAAGTGCAAATGAGATTTCTTCCCTATATTTTTGCCTGCCAATAAGCTGCGAATGTTATAAATTTAGCTGTCAAATACTTTGCGAGGAGATTAAAAAGACAGAAGAAGAGATTCTGCATGGAGATAACGTTTCGTAATGTGTATTCTTGGTGTCTTAATCCAAGAATAGCCCATAATAAAGTGAAATTTAAATATACGATGGGAGATGGTATTTCAAGTTTATGAGGTAAGATAAATATTTTTGGAATAAATCATGTTAATTTTTTTTGAATCAATATTTCAAATCATAGAAAATGATCTATCATTATGATTGAGAGAATATGAAAGATTGCAATGTCAAAATTGTATGGTGTCAAGTATTCAAAATCAAAAGATAATATTGTATTTTATATTTTTTCAAGATATAATTATGTACATATATAAGTGGAAGAAATTATATGTAGTTTGAGTTTTCTTATAAATATTGAAATATAGAAAATGTTCATCTATTCGAAGGGATTAGTTGGGGACAATACAAATCAAAATTATAAGTCTTATTTAAGTGCATCTTGTGGACTATCAGACACAATTAGTTGTTGGACAAAAGAGACATGATACATGCATTTCGATGTAGGACTAGAGAGGTGTGCAGATAAAGAATAACATTGTAGGTGCAGGCGAAGGGATCCTAAAGATATCAAGCCCCACTGTACATAAGGATACTATCAACAAACCTTAATAATATCAGCTATCGTAGGTGGCTGACTTTATCGGCATCATCCAGGACGTTTTAAGTTTTTGTTTATGATCTGATGAATCACTAAAGTAGACACAGAGAATTTATAGATTCAATGACAACTTATATGAGCAACAAGAAGGCAAAACCATTTGTATCCTCTTTAAAGTGTAATATCTATCAATTTATTTCAATCCAAATCTGTTTACCTGATTACATATTTTACATAATATTAATTATTGCACAATTTCCCTTATTATATCTCTTAGGTGTAAAATATGTGTGTGGGACTCTATAGGATATGATGTGTATATGCCAACCATAGTATAGTGTAATAAGAAAAATTCAAGATTTGAAATGAAGCGAAGACAAGAAAAACCCACAAAAACATGAGGGATAGAATCGACATGTCACTGAATTTGTACTAGTAGGATAAGAGGCTTATAATGGATACAAGATTTATCAAAAAATAGATGATTAGGATTCTAAAACTAGCAATACTTTAACGTGAATCTGAGGATACCTAGATGAATCAAGGCTAGAGACAATCTAGTATGGGTAGAAAGGTGTTTGAAAATATCCAAATATATGCAAGTGGACCAAGAGTGGAAATGCATGACAAAGACACAATGGAAAAAGGTGGTGGACAAAAAATAGGTTTCTGCAGTTGGGTCATAGTCTTCTACATTTGGGTGGTGAATAAAAAATTAGGGTGCCATGGAATAATTTGAAATTTTTTGTGAAGCCTCTAGTTCTATTTAGTGGAAGAAAACCTATTGTTATAGATAGATTGACACTCTGACCCTGACTATAAAAAAAAAACAAGTGTACTAGATTTAGCCTAGAGAATGGTTCAAATTCATGGGCATCCTTTTCTATTTTCAAATATCTCCTTCAAACCAATGGAACTATGTGGTGGAGAGGGTGTATAATGAAATTGTTTTTTGGATCACTAGACCTCTCTCATTGGATTTTAAGTTTTAGGTTTGTTTTAAGGTCCTTGAAGCCACCCATACTTATTAATCTTGTAAATGGTAGTCATCTAAGGTTACATATGATAAACTTGGACATCTTCTCAAAAACATTATTTTGTTTAATTCTAAAGGCTCTAATGGGTTTCACATAGTTGCATGGGATATTTGTTGCCAAATTAAAGAGATTGGTGGCTTAGGCCTTTTGGATGCCAAACTCCAAGGCATGTGATTATTTGTTCCCTTGAAGGAGAAGATTCTAAACATTTTGATTCACCATTGCACAAGTGAAAGGAACCCATCCAGCTAGTAACCCTTGAAAGGTCTAGGTATTCAACTGCTCTAGCTCACTCAGGTTCTTGTCAATATTAAGGGGTCTTTTGTGTCACAAAGTATCTAGAAAGCTCTGGAATTTATCAAACCTCACTTAGTTTGGGATGGAGATGGGTTTAGAACAAGGTTCTCTTTGAATTCTCATTCCATTTGGTATTTTCTAATTCTCTCTTATCATGGTGTTCTTTTTTCCATAGTTCCCTAGATTGAGAGTCTCCTAATTTTAAGAAAGAGATTATGGTGATTTCAGATTGTTTTGCAAAGGGTTCCAAGATTGGCTACCTTGACCTATTCTACATGATAAGTTTAAGCTTTCTCCTAATGACCTTGCCTTATTTATAAGGTGCAAAAATCCATCCTAAATGAACATCTCTAAAAAAATATAGTTCAAAAACCCACTCGATAGTGCATTGTCTAGAAGTGACCTATGGAAACCCCCTTCCACTGGTACAAATTTTTACTTGGTTATTGATTACTCTCCATTCATCACATTTAAATGGATTATTTGAATACTTGCTATAAATTTAATTCTATGACAATGACATGGGGTTGAAGGTTTGACAGAGTATGGAAAGAAGTTCTTGAGTCCAAACATGCCCATTTCATTGGGTGCATCTTGCATCAAGGATTGCCTTTGAGCAGCAAAATTATCCATATGTGGGTGAATAATCGCTTATGCCCTTCATGTCACTACCTTGTGTCACTTAAACATTTGTTTTGGTTTTGTAAGCATGCTCATGTGTCTAGGGGTGGATTTATACATTTTCAATTATGTCATCCATAATTCTTCCTTTGTAAAATGGTGCTATGAAAGGATTCAACCATGTTACTTGCAAATTACAATGAAATATGATATACATTTCATTTTGAAATCCTTACTCAATTATGGAAAGAAAGCAAAAATGTAATGTTTAGTCATGTAACTCTGAATACTTTTTTCCTTTTATTGCTAACAAAGTGAAAGTGATATCAAATGCCATATTACATATTTAAGTGTAAGCGGAGAAGGTTCAACTGGGGATTGAGCACCTCTAAAGTTTATTAGACCATTGGGGAAGCTCTCCCTAAGCAATTAGTTGGGTCCCACTTGATTCTCTGTGTTGATAATCACCTTCTCAATGTTATAGCTTTGAATTTCATGCTAAGCATCATTCACATAGTAGGTATTAAAGTGGCCCATGCAAAACTATCATAGTGATCGATTTGTATTCCCCAACACTTATAAGTGAAATACCTTTTAACAAATAAAATATGAAAAAAAAACAATAATAATGATGAAAAGGAATCCATTCCTCATAAAACAAATTTACCTATTCATAATCACTAAAACTGAAATGATAATTTAGATGACCCTCCACTTTAACTAACTTCATTGATTACCCCCACCTAATTTTAATGCTTTTTTATTTTTGAAGGCTCTAATGGATTTCACATATTTTCATGGGATATTTGTTGATAACCTAAAGAGATGGGTGGCCTTGGCCTTTTGGATGCCAAATTCTAAGGCACTACGACTATTCATTCCCTTGAAGGAGGAGACTTAAGATTTGATTCACCAATGCATAAGTGAAGGAAGCCTTCTTGCTAGCAACCATTGAAAGGTCTAGGTGTTCAACTGCTCTAGCTCACTCTGGTTCTTGTCAACTTTAAGGGGTCTTTTATGTCCCAAAGTATCTAGAAAGCTTTGGAATTGATTAAACCTCGGTCTAGATCAAAGATGGTTTCAAAACAAGGTTCTCTCTAAATTCTCACTCTATTTGGTAGTCTCCATTTCTCTCTTATCATGATGATCAATTTTCCATAGTTCCATAGATTTAGAGCCTCTAACTTTTTAAGAAAGAGATTATGGTGATTTTATACTATTTTGCAAACGGTTCCAGGATTGGCTACCTTGGCCTATTTTACATGATAAGTTTAAGCTTTATCCAAATGACCTTGCCTCGATTTCTAAGGTGTAAAAATCTATCTTAGATGAACATCTCCACAAAATTATATTTCAAACACCTGTCAGATGGTGCATTGTCTGAAAGTGCCCTATGGAAACCCCCTTCCATTAGTACAAACTCTGGCTTGGTTATCTCTTGTTCTTACTTCAACACATTTAAGTGGATTGTTTGAATACTTGTTATAAATTTTATTCTCCTACAATGACATGGGGGTGAAGTTTTGACAAAGTATGGAAATAAGTTATTGAGCCCAAACATGCCCATTTCATTGGGTGTATCTTGCATCAAGGATTGCCTTTGAGCATCAAACTTGTCCATATGTGGGCAGATAATCGCTTATGCCCTTCATATAAGTACCTTGTGTCATTTAAACATTTGTTTTGGTTTTGCAAGCATGCTCATATATATGGAGGTAGATTTATACATTTTCAACTATTTCACTCATAATTCTTCCCTTGCAAAATGGTGCTAAGAAGGGATTCAACCATGTTACTTGCAAAGTACATACATTTCATTTCGAAATCCTTATTCGTTTATGGAAAGAAAGAAAAAATGTAATGTTTAACCATGTAACTTTGGATGTTTTTTTTTTGTTGCTAACAAAATGAAAGTGATATTAAATGTCATATTATACATTTAAGTGTAAGTGGAGAAAGTTCTATTGGAGATTGAACACCTCTAAAATTTATTGGACCATTGGGGAAGTTCTCCCTATGTAGTTAGTTGAGTCCCACTTGATTTTCTATGTTGACGATCACCTTTTCAACATTGTAGCTTTGGAGTTTGTGCTAGACACCATTCATGTAACAGATGCCAAAGTGGCCAATGCACAATTATCATAATGGTCGGTTTGTATTGCTAAACACTTGAAGGTGAAAGGCTCTTTAATTAAAAAAGTTTACTCAACAATATTAACTATTTCCTTACCTAAAAATGAAAAAAAACAAATACAATAATAATAAATATGGTAAACGATATTTTATACAACAATTTTTTCTATAATAATCACTAAAATTGAAGTGAGAATTTAAATGATGCTCCACCTTAATTAACTTTGTCGATTGCCCCAACCTAATTCTTATGCTTTGTACCTCTGGACTATTTATCAATTTATGAAGTAGTAGTTTTATTTTTTATACCTATTATTTTTTAAAGATTGTGTTTATAAATATTAAGTTTATTTTTTTATTTATGAATATAAAAATTATTTTTTAATTTGTTTTGAAAAGAAGTTAAATATTAGTTTGAATTTTTTAGGTGGGAAAATATTAAAGAGAGTGGCTTTATATTGGTGGGTGACTGTATTTACTTAGATTAGTATTTTTTATTTGCATTGACATTTTCTTTTATTAGATGATCATATTATATATAATGGAGATTATAATAAATGATAACGAAATATAATATAATATAATACAATTTGATTTAAATCAGGTATCAATCAGCTAGAATAGATTTGTGTTTAATATTTACTTTATAAACACCTAATGTTACAATTATCAACTGTATCCACCTTCCAATCCAACTCTTACCTGTCTTCCACTAAACAATCCATTGAATGCATATACATAAATACATTGATGGAGGTCTATATTATCATTCATTGTGAAGTTTGGTAGAGTGAAGTGGTGCCATAAAGGTTGTCATCAAAATTGATTTGTATTCACTACCTTCAATACCTTAAAAATAAGGTTCATTTTTTATAGTTTTTAATTATTATTTTTTTTTAAAAGTTTGTAAAAGATAAATGTGACACCCTTCACAGAATATTTTTACCTATTTTTTCGGTTGCCTTTCAAAAAGATCTTTGTGTTTGTTAGTTCTAGTTTTTATCATTTTTCTATTACACCACATTTTTAATATAGTCTTAATTACTCTACAACTTTAATTTTTGATGTAACAACATTCTCGAGACTTCTTTTAGATTGATGTGTTTTGCATTCTAGAGTGTGATTTATAACACTCATTTTTTAAGGCTTCTTTTAGCTCTCAATAGTTATTGGAGTGCAGGAGAGTGAAGGGAAATCATTGTGAGCTCTCAGTAGTTGTTGGGTATTGTGGGTATAGACTTGCACAAAGTCCATTTGGAGGTTATCTAGACCAACTCCATTGAAAAATACATCAATCAAGGTAAAAATAAATTCATTCCTAACATTGGGGATGCAAAGATCATTACATGTTGACATCTAATTACCCTTTTTCAATATATCTTACAAGAGATATGCTAAATTCCTTGCTCTCAAGGTGAGATATTTTTTGTGTCTCATTATATGTCGAAATAAAATTTGATTCATACTCAATATATACATTTTAAATTATGTTATTGTGGTCTAGGAAGGGATGGATAGGCTTGCTCTTCGAAAAAGAAATCCTTGTTCATCAAGATAAATTTTACAAATGCTTACAACAAAACTGAATGGCCCTTTATCCTTTCCATGCTTTAAGGTTTAGGATTTGGGTTAAGATTTATGCAAAGTGTTAGTATGCTTTATTAGAATGTTGGTACTTGTATAACCTTTAATGGAGTTCAATCTAAATTTTGGTCTATTCAGATCTATTAGGCAAGGTTTCCCACTTACTCCCTCCCTCAACATTTTGGCAACAAAAGGGTTTAATAACCTCCTTTTTTACTAAACCTCTATAGGTTTGGTTAAAGTAATTACTCTCCATCACTCTCATAATCAATTGGTAAATAGACACTTAAATTATGATGATTCTTTTCTCACCCTTGCTAAAGAGGAGATGTTTGTCAATAATGCCATGAAATGTTTTGAATTTTTTTGTAAAGCATCTGAATCTTCTATTCAATGGAAAATCCATTATTAAAGATAATCTAACACTCCTATCTTGAATTGGTTATAAAATTTTAAGTGGTACTCGATTTAGCTTAAAGAACAATACAAATTCTCAGGCATCCCTTTTTCCTTTTAAGCATCCCTTTCAAACCAAAGGATCTATGTGGTGGAGAGGGTGTAGAATAAAATCACTTTTTGATCACTAAACCTCTAAATCCTTGGCTACTAAGTTTTAGGTTTGTTCTAAAGTCTTTACAACCAACCTTATTTATTATTCTTCTTGTTGGGAGTTGTACAAGGATACATATGATAAACTTGAACTATCTTTAGCCAATTCTCTGATAAGGCATGAAGAAAACATAGACAATAATAATGACGGATGGGAGTTAGTACCTAATAAATAGACATAGTAGGTGTCAAATTGGTCAACCCACAACTCTTGAATATTGGTCGGTCTTTGTTCCTAGACACATGTGGGTGGCAGGCTTTATTTTAAAGAAAGTATTTTTAATTGTCTTTAGCCATTTCCCTACCGAGGCATGAAGAAAATAAAAATAATAATAATGACGAATGGAAGTCGGTACCTAATACAACAGATTTACCTATTAATAATTGTTTGGACTAAGGTAACAATTTAAATGATGCTCACTTTCACTAACTTCGTTGATTTCTCTTGTACTTAATTGTTGTATTTTGTTATCTTTGTGCCTTTGAATTATTTATCAATTTTTTTGAGAGAGATATTTAAAAAATTATATATATATATATATATATATATATATATATTGATGAAATATATCCATATATTAGCTAAAAAAATATACAAATAATTCACAAAAAAATAAGGTGGTATGAGAGCATGCCATGACACACTAGGCAAAGCCTAAAAGCAAAACCAAAGTAAAAAGTAACAACTCAGTAGATCCTAGAAACAAGCAACTATCACAAAGTCATAAAAGATAAATTTTAGGTAGCAAGAGCAAGGCCCGCAAGTGGAGGATCCATATTATCTGGATCCCATTCTAAGCTTGGCAAATCTTTACCATTTGGAATAGGACTAGTGACTTGGGCAGTGTTTGTATCATCATCAGCTTGTGTCTGAGTGGGTGAGATAGCCAAAGAGAGCTTGCAAAACTTATCTAGTACATCTGCACGACCTCTAGGTGGTGTCCCCCAACCATCTAGTTGTAGAGGAGGAGGAGCGCCCCAGCCATCCTACCTAGTAGCAGAAGGAGGTGACGACTGCCATCCTCACTGCTACCTAGGAGGGAAAATGCGCTGGTATGTAGTGTCACTATGAGCATGATGCCTAGAATGGCTATAATGATGCCACCCATGAGATGTTTGAGGCACTCTATCATCCAATCTTGGATCCTTGGGCAGAGAAGGTGAAACTCAATCCATAGTGTAGGGAGCATCTCCCCAATGGGAGGGAAGATCTTGAAGGTACCCAAGCTCTATAGCCACTTTATTGGTTTGGACTTGAATCTGCAAAAGGACATTGGAGATGATAGTAGATTTGTGCAAAGCAAAAACATTACAATCAGCAGAAGCGTGATTAAACACAAAATTATTTCTTTCTTTTCGAATCCAAAAGACAATCTCCACTCTGAAAGTATGCTAGATTTGCAAAATTATTTCTTTCTTTTCGAATCCAAAAGACAATCTCCACTCTGAAAGTATGCTAGATTTGCACGTAAATGAAGGTCATGGCATGTTGATTGCCAAGGAGGGTATGCTACCAAATGAAAATTTTGCGCTAGAAAACCTTGAAAAGATCATGGATCCAAGTCCAGACCCTTTGAGATTTGGAACAGTCCTAGAAGAGATGAGGGAACATCTCTAGGTGGCCATAAAAAGGGCAAGTAGGTTGGTGAACTCCCAGCTAAACAAGTCGTCGACTAATAGGCAAGCAAAGTGGGAAAACTTGGGCTCCACACAAGCCCCCCAGACAGTGTTAAAGCAAACGCTCCACGTTTTAACAGATGAGTGCAGCCCCCAGTTAGCGCATAAGATAGTTCCTTGCTGAACTATGTCAATGAGACCCATCTCTCTAGCTTCATGTGAGAGGCAACAAAGCGTCGGTGAAGTATACACCAAGCAAAGTGGGAAAACTTGGGCTCCACACAAGCCCCCCAGACAGTGTTAAAGCCAATGCTCCACGTTTTAACAGATGAGTGCAGCCCCTAGTTAGCGCATAAGATAGTTCCTTGCTGAACTATGTCAATGAGACCCATCTCTCTAGCTTCACGTGAGAGGCAACAATAGTCTTAGGCCACCCTGTGGAATCCATTACCTTGCGGGGAGTTTGCCCAAAGGAAATCTCGAAATAATTTCTCCAACTTTTGGTAAGATTTTTTAGAAGGGACCCAACATGACGAGTAATACACATGGGTGGATGCAAGAATTTTTTAGCAGACTTGAAATTTTCTTGCCAACGAAAGAGACTTGGTCATCCAATAATCTAGCTTCTTAGCAAATCTATCAACAACATATTTCATCAAAAGCAAAGGGGATGCCAAGGAATTTAAAGATTTCATCATGTTAAATCCACTTTCAATTGAATTTAGCAGCCCACGCTGGCGGAGGAAGGTAAGACTGCTTGTAACAACAAGTTTTTTGCTATTAGATGCTGAAGCCAAAGGGCAGGCAGAAAGTGTTAAGACACTATAAGGCATTGTCCACATTGGCTTCATTTTCAATGAAAGTAAACGAGGAGTCATTTGCAAAGTGACCATTGAACAATTGCATATCTTCATATAAATTAATTGTATCAGGAGGGAGATAATTTCCCTTAACAAAGCCACTAGCTTGAGCATTGTTAAGAAAATATCTAAAACCCTTTTTATTTTTTATCTATGCTTACAATACATTCAATACAATAGTGTGATACCATACCATTTATTATTTTGTAAAAATAGTTTTGTTTTTTTATTTTACCAAGAAAATACTAATTAAAAAAAAAAAAAAATCAATAATGAATGAAATTGGATGTGAAACATCCATAATATGCCTTTTTTTAAAGATAAAAAGAGATACTGGAAGGACTAGAAAAACGTCACTGCTTGCGTAAGCTTGGGAGCACTTACCTTCCAAAATTTCTTGCACCAGCTGTCGGATGGCGACCATGATAAAAGAGAAAACCTGCTAATGTTTTAGCCACACATTTTCCAGGTGAGTATTGTATAAGAGCTCGGGCGGTACATGGCGATTCTGAGTTCCCAATAATAACGCGAAAGCCTGCAAAGTGCAAACGACATGTCTTTTCTTCAGTACATTTTTGCCTGCCAATACAGCTCTGAATGTAATAAATTTTGTTGGCAAATACAGTTCCGAGATCTTTGTGAAGAGATTTCAAAAAACGAAGGACAGACTGTTCATGGAGATTCGATTTCCTGAGCTGTCAAATGGTACATAGAAAACATGTCCATGCAAAGAAGGAATTCCATAAGATTGTCCCAAGGAATATAAATACAGGTATGGATATATCACGGAATTCTATTTTGATACATCGCTGAATTTGGAATGTATTTTGTACACTACACATAATCTATAATGGACTCTACACCAACCATTTTTGAAGAGGGAGGAGTAACTTTTAATCTGAAAAGTAGTTAGCCACACATAATTTATGAATATGCCTACCTAATATGAAGAGGGAGGGTAAATTCTAATATGAAAAGTATCAATTTTAATAGTAATGTAAATAATGATGTTGAGAGGGTATTTTTAAAATAAATTGTGGACATATTTTTAGATTTCAACTTGATTTTATATAGTGATTTTAATATGATTGAATTTAAGAAAGACAGAGAAGCTCTTCTCAATACATTAATGTGCTGTAAAAAAGAGGCATAGTTTTATATGTATAATAAATTCCAAGTATCTAATCCAAACCACCACCATTAGAGATCCTCTTGACCAACCCTTAGTCTACTTAGTCTAACTTTATAAAAGGTGGTGATAGGGTGCATAAAATATTAAATAGAGTGCCTTTTTAAAAACATAATCTTTTCACTTTTTCCAACAATTTTTATTGCCCTGTCAAGAAATTAAAATTTAAATTTTATCTTATCACTGATCACCTCTAATATGAATGGACTCGTGCTCATATCATTAGAATTTGGAACCTTACTTTTTGTTTTGTTGGAGAGGGTGGTTGCATTAAATAGTGAGAGGGTACCTTCTCTTGAATTGTAAAATTCTTTTATATTAAAAATTATCAAGGGGATGAGTTTTTCAGTAAAACTTAGGATGTGTCATACTAAAACATGAATACCTATAATCTTCACAAGATCTTGAAATATCTCATCTTAATGTGGATTTGAAATATGAAGTTACTAAATGGAGACATAAAGTCAACGTTTAAAAGACCTATCAAGCTTGTAGTGCCCAATCTATGCTCATATATATTAGTTGAAAATTTGAGATCCAGATTCTAAATAATTTTTTTCCCTTTTTCATTCTAGGTAAACGATAGATAGGATGAAATCTATTTGTAAAACCAATAAAAATTTGAAACAACTTCATGATATTTTGAGAGCTTTTATTCTTCATTTTTATAGAATTTTTACAAATTAATTATCTATATCAACTTATTTTGAAGCTCTCATAAAAAAATTTCAAATTATTTTTTATAAAATATTTGAAGGCGATGTAATTGATTATTATCATTACCATAACTTCATGAAATAACTCATCCCTTTGGAATTAATCGGTTCCCTTAGAATGAAGCCGGATCAGAAACATCCAAAAATACAAATCGAAAAAAAATAAAAAAATGGATGAGACTGGATCAAAAACATCCATATTATGCTTTCAAAAGAGAAAAAATAGATGCTGAAAGGACTCGAAAAACGTCACCGCTTCTGTAATACAGTTCCAATTCCTGAATTCCCTATCATAACATGTAAGCAGCTGTTGGATGGCATTGGCGACTATGATAAAAACAATTCTACATAACTAGGTATTTTAAGAGAGATTCTAAATTCCCTATCATAACACGTAAGCCTGCAAAGTCTAAATAAAATAACTCATCCCTTTGGAATTAATCGGTTCCCTTAGAATGAAGCCGGATCAGAAACATCCAAAAATACAAATCCAAAAAAAAATAAAAATGAATGAGGCTGGATCAGAAACATCCATATTATGCTTTCAAAAGAGAAAAAATAGATGCTGAAAGGACTAGAAAAACGTCACCGCTTCCGTAATACAGTTCCAATTCCTGAATTCCCTATCATAACACGTAAGCAGCTGTTGGATGGCATTGGCGACCATGATAAAAACAATTCTACATAGCTAGGTATTTTATGAGAGATTCTAAATTCCCTATCATAACACGTAAGCCTGCAAAGTCTAAATGACATGTCTTTTCTTCCCTATATTTTTGCCTGCCAAAAACCTGCCCATGTTATAAATTTAGCTGTCAGATACTTTGCGAGGAGAGCAAAAAGAGATTTGATAATATTTCGTAATGCGTATTCTAGGTGTCGTAACCCAAGAGTAGCTTATAAAGTGAAAATAAATATACGAGGAGAGATGGTATTTCTAATTCTATAAGGGAAAATAAATATTTTTGAAATAAATGATGTTATTTTTTTTAATTAATATTTTGAATCATTTTTTGTGATCTATTATTATGATTGAGAGAATATCAAAAGTTATAAGTTATAATGTTAAAATTGTATGGTATTAAATATTTAAGATTAAAAGATAATATTGTATTATATATATTTTAAAGATATTATGTATATAAATAAGTGAGAAAATTATGTGTGGTTTGAGCTCTCTTATAAATATTGAAACATATAAGATGTTCATTCATTCAAAAAGAGTGGTTAGGAACAATCCAAATCAAAATAGTAAGCTCTATTTAAAGGCATCTTAAGGACTATCAAGCACAATTAGAGTTTGGATAAAGGAGATATGATAAGAGGGATTTTAACGTAAGACTAGAGAGGTGCACATACAAAGAATAACATTACAGGTGCAAGTAAAGGGCTCCCAGAGATATCATACTGCCACTGTACTTAGGGATACTATCAATAAACCCTAATAGTGTCAGCTATCACAGGTGGCTAACTTTATTAGCATCACCCAAGAAGGTTTTTAGCTCTTGTTTATGATCTGATCAATCAATGAAGTGCACATAGAGCATTTCTAGATTCAATGACAACTTCTATGAGTAACAATAAGGCAAAACCAACCTTGTGCTCTTTAAAGTAAGTGTAATATCTATCAATCTATTTCAATCTAGATTTCTCCATCTAATTACATATTTTACATAATATTAATTAGTGCATAATTTCCCTTATTATATCTCTTAGATGTAAAATATGTCTGTGTGTGGCTCTCTAAGATTTGATGTGCATGTGCCAACCATAGTATAGTGTGGTAAGAAAAATTCAAGATACATGAAATGAAGCCAAGGCAAGATAAATCCACAAAAGCACGAGGGATAAAATCGACATGTCACTAATTTTGTACGAGTAGGAAAAGAGGCTCATAATGGAGACAAGACTTATCATAAAATAGATGACTAGGATTCTAAAGCTAACAATAATTTAATGTAAATTTGAGGATATTTAGATGAATCAAGGTTGGAGAGAAATTAGTGTGGGTGGAAAGGTGTCGGATAATATTCAAATGTACACAAGTGGACCAAGAGTGGAAATATATGGCAAAGACACAATGAAAGATGGTGGCAGATTAAAATTAGGTTTTTACAATTGTGTAGTAGTCTTCTACATTTCCAAGGTGGTGGATAAAAAATAGGATGCCATGAAATTTTATGTGAAGCCTCTGGATTTATTTAGTGGAAGAAAACCCATTGTTATAGATAGTTTGACACTCTCATCCTAACTTTAAAAAAAAATTCAAGTGGTATTGGATTTAGCCTGGAGAATAGTTTAAATTTATGGGCATCCCTTTTTCCTTTTAGGTATCCCTTTCAAACCAATGGAACTATATGGTGGAGAGCGTGTAGAATATATATATTTTTAATCATTAGACCTCTCTCCTTGAATTCTAAGTTTTAGATTTGTTCTAAGGTCCTTGCATCCACCCATTTTTATTACTCTTGTCATTGCTAATTGGCCAAGTCTACATATGATAAACTTGAATGTCTTCTCAAAGACATTACTTTGGCTAATTTTGAAGGCTTTAATGGGTTTCACATAATTGCATAGGATACTTGTTGTCGACCTAAAGTGATGGGTGGCCTTGGCCTTTTGGATGCCAAACTCCAAGGCACTAGGATTATTCATTCCCTTGAAGGAAAAGAGACTGGCTATTTTGCTTTGCCATTGCATAAGTTAAGGAAACCCTTTGGCTAACAACCTTTGAAAGGTCTGGGTATTCAATTGCTCTAGCTCACTTAGGTTCTTATCAAGATTAAAGGGACTTTTGTGTCCCAAAGTATCTAGAAAACTTTGGAATTGATCAAACCTCACTTAGTCTAAGATGGGGATGGTTTCAGAACAATGTTCTCTCTGAATTCTCACTCCCTTTGGTGATCTCCAATTTTCTCATCATGGTGCTCCCTTTGCCATAATTACCTAGATTAAGAGTCTCTATATTTTTAAGAAAGAGATTAGGGTGATTCAAATTGTTTTCCAAAGGGTTCTGGGATTGGTTACCTTGGCCTATTCTACATGATAAGTTTAAGCTTTCTTCTAATGGCCTTGCCTCAATTTCTAAGGTGTAAAAAACAATCCCAGATGAACAACTCCACAAAATTACAGTTCAAACACCCATAATATGGTGCATTGTTTGGAAGTGTCCTGTGGAAATCCCTTCCACTGGTATAAACTCTAGCTTGGTTATCACATGTTCTTCCTTCTGCACATTTAAGTGCATTCTTCGAATACACACAAAATATTTAATTCTCCTAAAATGACATGGGGGTGAAGGTTTGATGAAGTATGGAAAGAAGTTAGGGAGCCCAAACATGTCCATTTCCTTTGGTGCATTTTACATCAAGGATTTCCTTTTAGTAGCAAACTTGTCCATATGTGGGTGGATAATCACTTATGTTCTTCATGTCAGTACCTTGTGTCACTTAAATATTTGTTTTGGTTTTTTAAGCATGCTCATGTGTCTAAAGGTGGATCTATACAATTTTCAACTATGTCATCCATAATTCTTCCCTTGTAAAATGGTGCTATGAAGGGATTCGACCATGTTACTTGCAAAGAACAATGAAATATGATATACATTTCATTTTGAAATTCTTACTTAATTATGGAAAGAAAGAAAGAAAGAAAGAAAGAAAGTAATGTTTAGCCATGTAATTTTGAATTTTTTTCTTTCTTTTGTTGTTAATAAAGTGAAAGTGATATCAAATGTCATGTTACACATTTAAGTGCAAGCAGGGAAGGTTCGATTGAGGACTGAACACCTCTAAAGTTTATTAGACCATTTAAGAAGTTCTCCCTGTGCAATTAGTTGGCTCTCACTTGATTCTCTGTGTTGACAATCACCTTCTCAATATTATGAATTGGAGTTCATACTAGGCACCTTTTACATAGCAGGTGCCGAAATGACCAATACAAAACTATCATAATAATCGATTTGTATTCCCAAACACTTATAAATAAAACACTTTTTAACCAAAAAAATATATTAAAAAACAAAAACAAAAACAATAATAATAATAGATAGAAATCCATCCCTCATACAACAAATTTATTTGTTAATAATCACTAAAACTGAAATGATAATTTAAATGACCCTCCACCTTAACTAACTTCGTTGATTACCCCCGCCTAATTTAATGCTTTCTTATCTTTGTACCTCTAAACTAATTATCAATTTTATGAATTTTAAGACAGAAAAAAAAAATACTGATAGTACCAGAAAAATGTCACCGCTTGCGTAAACTTGGGAGGAAATCCCTTCGTAATACAGTTGCAACTCCTTTATTTCACCAGCTGTTGGATGGCGACCATGACAAGAGAGAAAATTTTGCAGTATGTTTTTGCCACACATTTTTGTATGAGAGCTCAGACGGTACGTGGCGATTCTGAGTTCCCTATCATAACACGCAAGCCGCCTGCAAACACAGCACTGAGATCTTTGGCGGGAGAACAAAAAACAAAAGGAGAGTCTGTGCATAGAGATATGATTTCCTCCTGTCAAAGGGTATATTTTGTTTTTGTTTGTGGTGGGCGTTTTTTTTTTCTTTCTTTTCTTTAATTAAGATTTTTGAAATGAAATAGTTTTAATTATGTTTATTCGGATGGAGTGGTCTAAGTGATTATCAATTATATTGAATGTTTTAATTGGTTAAAGATTTTTACAATTTAAGGTATTTTTTAAAATGTTATTCTGCCTCTTTTTAAATTGAGTTAACATCTACCATACAATTAACTCTTAAATTTTTATGTCCATGTAAAATTAAAAAATAAAAGGAAAGAGATAAAAGGCTATATTTTGTTTTTATTTGTGGTGTACTTATCCTTAAAAGAAAATAGGGTTTCTTTTTTTCTTTCTTTTTCATTTTTTAAAGGAAGGATAAATAATTTGAATTTGTTGATTTTTTTTATAAAACATTTTTTGGTATACAGTTAAGATAATATTTAGAGAATATATTTATGCAAATGAAGACTTTTAGAAAATTGTTTATAAAAATATAAATGTGAGTATAGATATATTTATTGAGTGAAGATGTTGAATGGGTTGGTTTTTATGTTAATTTTTGCATCTTTGTTTGTTGGATATTTTATTGTTTGTCTCATGATTCTTAAAACTTTTATTCGTAAAATCATAAATACCAATTAACAACTTTTTTTATTATATATAAATAAATTGATTAATTAAATTGTTGAAACATTTTCAATAAAAAAAATGTCTATTTTATTATATTATTAAATTTGAAATGTATCTTATACTAAAAACTTTTAAATTAATTATAAATAATGTTATGCCTATTAAAAGGTGAAAAGTAACTTCTAATCTGAAAAAAAATCAATTTTAATAGTAATATAAAATAAATTAATTATAAATACTTTAAAAATTAATTTTTTCTCATTAATATATATATATATATATAAAAGAGATTATTAACGTATAACTACTAAAATTAAAAGCTAAAATATTATAGTGATCAAAATTCTCAATTAATATTATATACTTTATATGTCAATTTGCAAAGAGAAAATAGATTTATGCCAAGGAAGACTTCAAAACATTGCTTCTCAAAATATAAATATGAGTATGGTTGAGACATTGAGTGGGTTGATTTTTATGTTAAATTTTATATTTTTATTTGTTTGAACCTTGTGAATGGGATTTTTATATCTTAATGTTTGTGTCTTTAAATTTTTAAGACTCTTTAATTATATTTATATAAACTTAAGTTATACATTATTTTTATTGTTATTTAAAAATTTATTATAAATATAAATTAACTTATTAATATTTTGTTAAATTTTATTTAATAAAATTTTCTTATAATATATATAATTACAAAATTAGAAATATCATCCTTTACTTTTTATGATATACCACTACGTTTTTTTATTATCGAGACTCATTTTACACTTTACTCCTCCCTCTTCAAATAATGTAACTAACTTAAAAATCTCAAACCTATTCAATATACATTCCAAATTTCATGATGTAAGAAAAATAAATGTTTCAAAATTTAATTAATCTGAAAAATATAATATTTATAATAAAAAATAAAAAAGGTTGTTGACTGACATTTATGACTCAACAAATATTTTTAACAATATCTTTAAAAAAAATTTGGAACCATATTTTAAGTGTTATTTTATTATATTTTAGATCCCTATTTCAATTGTTATTTATTATATTTTATGATCATTACATTAGAATAGGCATATTTCATTGCATACATCATGCAAGAAAAATGCACTTTTTGAGAGAGCTCATAGTATATTACTCAATTGAAACTAAAAATACAATAATAATAAGTAATAGGAGAGTAAAGGGAAATCATTGTGATTTCTCAATATTTATTGTGAGTGTATGAAAGTAAAGGGAAATCATCCATAGGGTATTTTATCACGTTTTCTTTAGTTTGTTGAAATCTCACGCACATGGTGTTGTTCTTTGTTATATAATTAAACTTTAGATTTTTCATTTTTGGAGTGACTATGGGGAAAATGGGTTAGTGGGCACATGGTGTCAAGCTACCCAAGGACCCCTCTATTAATGATTGTTGCCTATATATCCAATACTTTAAAGAGGGCCTCAAATTTTTGTAGTTATCACCTACATGTTGACTTGTGTGAGCATAAAGATGTAACATGTGATCAGCAAATACATAGAGTGACCTGGCTTGTAACTTGACAAATATGTCTCATGGCATACTCCTTCAATACATCACACATATAGATGGGTTGTCCCTATGATTGATATTGAAATAGGAAAGAATAGGGAAGCTTTGTTCACTTGAATGCCTGATTGACTGCCATTGGTAAGTTGCCTTGTGATTTACTAGATTTATGATAGATGAGGAATGAATGAGGATTGATCTTGTATATATACCAATCCATTTAGGAAATATATCACATTAAAGCAATTTGGACAACCATAAGGATACATTTTATTTGAAAATTTGATGACTTTAGATCACTAGACACTTAGTTTGGCACATGACACTAGTGTCTAATTGGGATGCAAATGTCTATGAAGCTATAAAATAGGTACAAGTCTAAAACTTGCAAAGGATGATAATGAGTAGCTTTATAAAATTTTGAGTAGTATAAAATTTAGTCATTAGAATAACATATGGTTGGATTAAAATATAAGTAATAGGCACAAAAAATAATAGATGCAAGCCTTTTGACAACAGTTTAGTCTAAGAGTTGAAGGGTAAAACCATGAGAAGTACTTGCACAATATAAAAAACTGAAGTGCTATATAATTCATATTTAGTGTATACATTCCACCTCTTTAATTTAATAATGAAATTGCTTGTTTAAAGGAAAAATAATGCATCCCAAGTTGTGTCTTTGCATGAGTCCTACTTGAGTGCTTTGTTGGTGATTCAGTTGCAACCAAGAAAATGTTACAGTATATAATCAATGCATATAACATAGAATTGAAAGAATTTGAAATGCTTGAAAGGAAAAAGAGCAAAGTTATGAATACGCTTATGTATTTATGCAACCATCTTGCCTTTTGACAATTTGATTTGAAAAGATGCTTCAATATGAAGTATTGGAGCTGAGATTAAGAAAATTATATATATATATATATATATATATATAGGAAAAAGAGAAAGGTTATGAGTACACTTACATATCGATGCAACCATATAGCCTTTTGACAATTTGATATAAAGAGATGCTTCAATATGAAGCATTAGAGCTGAAATTAAGAAAAATTTAATGTTGTGTGTGTGTGTGTGTGTGTGTGTGTGTGTATTGGAGGACAACCTATCCCCAACCTTGGAAAAAGCATGAGTTACCACCGAGGAGTTGAGATTATCTCAACTATGTAACCTAATCATACTTATAACCTGATGAGTGTGAGTGATCCATGTCAACTAACACCATAAATTTGGTGAGGATGGATAATTTAATAACTCCATCTTATAAAATTTGTAAGATTGAGTGATATAATCACCTCAACCTTTCCAAAAGTGATCCAACTCCTACAGTAGTTTGGCTCAATATCAGGTCGTAAAAATCCATCTGACATATGTTAAACTCCATAGAAGTATTTAAAATATGAAAGTTGATTTAAAAAACCAGCATAAGCATATCATATTAGTCTCTAGATATATGTGTTAGCAAAAAATGTTAAGTACATAGCATAAATGAAGTATGTTGAAAATGATATAAGCATAGATAAAGACATGTGTAAGTATATAAGCTCAAACATGATAATGAAACATAATCATAGAATGATATAACTTGGATGTATCATGATCAAAGAAGTGGATGCCCCAAATGTCTATATGACATGAGTAGAGGGAAGACCCAAAATCCAAAATTGTGTAAATCTTGTTGCTAGGTATGCCTATAGCACACTCAAAAGATGAGTGAAACACATATGTCTATAAAAATAGATGATATTCTATCTATCAATATGGAACTAAAATTTTTTATTTCCTTGTTATGCATAGTTATTTGTATGAATAAAGACAAATCTTGGTCAATAATATCCTTCGATGATAAATCTGTTCGATTAAAAGGAATGAGTTTTGCATCATTTTTGAGGTCTTGCATAATATCTATAAAGTAAGCTAGTTCAATATCACTTGGAACTTGGGTATCACATAATGATTCCTATAAGATATCTTTATAGACAACAGATTGTTTTATAAGTTCAAGGATTGAGATCTTAGCATGTGTTTTGATCAATAAATCAACAAGGTCATATTTTTTAGATTTGATCATCAATTTTGGTTTATGAGGCACATGTTGTATACTAACAAGTGGAAGATTAATTTGGACACCTTTAATTTTCTAAGTAGTGACAATATGGACCACATAATACAATCTAAACCATGGGTGAATAATGGGTAAGGGATGGTGGCTATCAAGTTCAAAAAAGATATAGGTGAAATAAATCATTGAGAACATGCATTGGTGTATATATATTGGTTTTATAGTAGTACAAAAGGAATTATAAATGAAGGTTAAGTGTTTATATTATTTTAAAACCCTCTCATTATATTAACAAATTTATCAATTTCATTAAATAATAGGTCTAATTAAGTAATTATAATTAAAAAACACAACTATTATCATAAATTTGAGGCCAAAATGGGTTACAAATGCATTCATATTGGACATATTTGTAACAATTTTAAATTCATTTTTTACCTTGTGAATCTTGTTTAATAAAAAAATAGAGATCAAAAATAGAAAATCATAAAACCCTAGATTAATATCTAGGGTTGTGGGACCAAAGGTCAGGTTCACCAAATATTTAACTTTAAATTGAGATGGGTCTCTATATTATTAAGTTAAGAATATATAAATGAATAAGCACAAGGGTGATAAAAATATTTATATTAGAACAATTAATTGGAAACTTACATAAACAATATATTGAATTTAAAATACTGAGATATGCTAAAAATAAAAAAGAACAATGATCGATAAATATTGTGATAAATGGAAATCAAGAGTGCTTATCTAGTTTAATATGTGCATGTATATTTGATATGGAACATGATGTAAATAGATTGGATCTAGATTTTGGATCAATCTTCATATTCTATAAATTTATATCTTATGGCCTCATATGCTTGTGTTAGATATAGACATTTATGTCAACATTGGTGTCTAGTATGGAATATTGAATGGATCTAGATGAGACCACATGAAACCTTTTAGATATTTTTTCATATTTTCTCTGACATCTTTAGATCTCATGTACAAGTTGTCACTCTTTTTCAAATGACCAAACCCTATATTTTTCACCCTTGGACTGGCTATGGAAAAAATGGTGTTGAACTTTCCCAAGGATCCCTCTATAAATGGGAACTACCTAAATAGATAATTATTTGATGAGAGCCTCATACTTATGTAGTTCTCCATTATGTGTTATCTTGTATGTGCATAAGGATGCAACATGTGATAAACAAGTACATAGGGTGACATATCTTATAGCTTAAAAAATATGGCTCATGGAATGCTCCTTTAGTACTTAAGAGCTATAGATTAACTATCCCTATGATTGATATTGAAATAGAAAATAATAGGAAAGTTTTGCTGAGTTGAATGTTTGATTGAGTGCTTTTGGTAAGCTTCCTTATGAGTTACAAAATCTATGTTAGGTGAAGAATGAATGAGGATTGATCTTGTATATACACAAATCACTTTTAAAATTATATTTCATTAAAGCACTTATTTTGACCATAAGGATACATTTTATTTGAAAATTTTATGACTTTATGGCACTAGACACTTAGTTTTACATGACACTAGCATCAACGTAGGCGTCTAGTTGAGATGCAAGTGTCTAAGAAGCTGGAAAATAGGTACTTGTCCAAAAATTGTAAAGGGTGATAATAATTAGGTGTATAACATTTTAAGTAGCATAAAATGCCTAGTCATCCAAATAACATATGGTCAGACTATGATATAAGCAATAGGCACAAGAGATAGTAGATATGATTCTTTTGATAACAAGAAGGTTTAGGAATTGAAGGGTATATCCATGAGAAATACTTGCCAAGTATACAAGATTGTGGTGCTATATAATCATATTTAGTGTCTACAGAAAGCTTACAATAAAATTGAATGGCCCTCTATCCTTTCCATGCTTCTAGCTTTATGGTTTGTGGCAAGGTTAGTACAAAAAAAATTACTATGCTTTTGAGGATGTTGGTGCTTGTATAGCCATCAATGGAGCCCAATATATGTTTTGGGTTTGTTCAAATGCATTTGATAACATTTCCCACTTTCTCTCTCAATATTTTGAAAACAAAATGGTTTAGTTACCTCCTTATTAATTAAAATATAGAGGTTTGGTTAAAGGAATTACTCTCTATCACTCTCATAATCAGTTTGTAAATGGACACTTTACCAATGATTATTTTCTCACCCTTACTAAAAAAGAATCGATGGCCAAAAATACCATGAAATGCTTAGAAAATTTATACAAAGCCTTGGAATAAAACCCATTGTTACAAATGTTCTAACACTCCCATCCCAGATTGGTTACAAAATTTCAAGTGGTAATGGATTTATCTTGGAGAAAAATTCAAATTAGTGGGCATCCCTTTTTCCTTCCAAGCATTCCCTTCAAACTAATGGAACTATGTGGCAGAGAGAGGGTAGAAAAAATTAATTTTGGATCACTAAACCTCTCTCCTTGGATACTAGGTTTTAGGTTTGCTATAAGGAACCTAAAACCACCCATGTTTATTACTCTTCTCATTAGGAATTATCCAATGATGCATATGATAAACTTGATATGGCCAATTTTGAAGGATCTAAAGGGGTTCACAGAGTTGCATGAATATTTGTTACTGACCTAAATAGATGGGTGGCCTTGGCCTTTTAGATGCCAAACTCTAAGTCACTACAATTATTTATTCCCTTGAAGGAGATTTGACTAAATATTTTTATTTGTTAGAGCATAAGTGAAGGAAACCCTTTTGGCTAATAACCTTTAAAAGGTCTTTTAATATTGAATTGCTCTAGCTCACTTAGTTTCCTTGAAAGTGTAAGTGATCTCAAATGTCATGCTATAGATTTAAGTGTAAGTGGCGAAGGTCTAATTGGAGGTTGAGCACCTACAAAATGTATTAAACCATTGGGAAGGTTCTTATTGTGTATTTAGCTATGTCTTACATGATTTTTTGAGTCACGATTACTTTCATAGTGTTGTGGATTTGGAGACCATGCTAGGCACCATTCACATAACAGGTGCTGAAGTGTTCGACACACAACTCTAATACTGGTTATCCTACATTCCCATACACTTGTGAGTGAAGGGATTTATAGCAAAGAAAGTTTCCTAAAATGTCTTTAGCTATTTCATCACCGAGGCATGAAAAAAATTAAGACAATAATAATGATAAGTGGGAGTCAATACCTAATACAACAAATTTTTTGCTCGTTGTGGCTAGGTCTAGGGTGACAATTTAGATGACCTTCCACCTTCACAAGATTAATTGATTGCTCATGTACTTATTTCTTGCACTTTATTATATTTATGCCTCAAGGCTATTTATCAAGTTTTTTTTGAGATATATTCAAACTTTTTTATTGAAAATATGTTATTTTTAACCTTTTTTATTTTTTTAAGTTAAAATAATAGCTTTCCCTCTATCCTTACAATACATTAGATAGAATAGTGTGATATCATACCATTCATTATTTTATAAGAATAACTAGAAATAATCTATATCATTAATAGAAAACACTATTTAATTAAAAATGAAAAGATTGTTTTCTATTTTCCCACAAAAATACAAATCAAAAAAAAACCAAAAATGAATGAGGCTAGATAAGAAACATCCATATTATGCTTTTTAAAAGAGAAAAAATAGATGTTGAATAAAAAAAACATCACCACTTATGTAAACTTACCTTTGTAATACAATTCCAATTTATTTATTACATCTAATTTTGGATGGCATTGGTGACCATGATAAAAGAGAAGCATGTTTTTTGAGCATACTTAATTAAGTTTTAGTCGCACACTTGGCAGTTGAGTATGGTGATTATGAATTCCTTATTATAACACGTAAGCTTGCAAATTGCAAATGAGATGTTTTTTATTCCCTATATTTTTGACTTCCAATAAGCTATGAATGTTATAAATTTAGTTGTCAAATACTTTATGAGGATATTAAAAAGATATAAGAAGAGAATGTGCATGGAGATAATATTTTATAATGTGTAATCTTGGTGTTACACCCTGATTCTTTGCTAAACAAACTCACTAGATTATTTGTAGATATTTTTAGTTGATGATTTGATTTGTGTATTACTAGCTAAGTTGTAAGTCATATGATGTTATGGGATAGTTGTATGTTGCTTAGATTTCATGATTTCATTGCTACAAGTTAACTATAATGTATATTCTTTACATTATGATTGTGTTGATTTGTTACTTCAACATTATTCTATGATATACATATCATGATGTAATGGACTAACTATTTGTTTGTCGTGAGTTGGATGTATGAGAGATTCATCTCTTAGAGCATGACAGAGGGAGAGCATCATTAGAGATGGTAATATAGATAGAGTTTTTGGGAGATGATGTTAGAAAAGTAAAAATATATAACAAAAAAAATAAAACACACTTAGATTGCTACAGCAATCATGGAACAAGATTTTTTTTAATCTTCTTGAATCTTGAAGATCTTCTTGATCTTGCTTATCTTGCTCATCTTCTTGATCTACTGATCTTGTTCAATTACAATACTGCCCCATGGGTCTATTAAATAGATTTGAAAAATTAACAATAATTAAAAAGAACAAACCAAAGACTAATTTTAGTCTTTACATGCAAACTGCTTGAACTAACTATTTGTTAACTAACTGATAGTTAATTGTTGCATGCATGAGAAGTGGAGAAATTAACTTCAGTCTCCAACACTCCCCCTTAATTTCTACCACAAACTATTTCAACATTTACAATGCCTAAATTATTTACCATTCTTGCCACAGCTACATTGCTAGTAGCTGCCATTGATGGCATGCATCTCTTCACTCATTCTATCTACCAGCTTCAGCTAGGATGCTTTTCCTTTTGCAGAATACACTACCTCTCATGCGGAATACACCACCTTGTCTTCATACAAAACAAATAAAATTACTCAATGAGTGTTCACTCAGCATTTAAGACTGAGTAGCCTGTCGAAAGGCTATCAATGGACATGCTTATGTCCAACACTGCAAGCTTCTTGCTTGCTTACCTTTCTTTCACCTGATGCTTAACTACTCAGGTTTCCTCCCAAGAACTCTGCTGGGTGTGGGTACTACAGACTTGGATGCTCTTCTCCATGCTGAACTGTCACTGTTGTGTCCACATTGGCTCATTGGCTGTAGGTTCTTTCACTGGCTACATTTATTGGCAACACTTCACCTTCCAAGGCCAGAGTGTTAAGCTAGCTCTGAACCTTCTTCTGTGTGGATCTACAGGGTCTAAATTTTTTTTGCAACTTCCCAGGATTCTCTCCATGGGCTCTAATACCATTTTGTTAGATGATAAAAACATATAAGGAACAAAAAAATAAAACACACTTAGATTGCTACAACAATCATGGAACAAGATTTTGCTTAATCTTATTGAATCTTGCAGATCCTCTTGATCTTGCTCATCTTGCTCATCTTCTTGATCTACTGATCTTCTGATCTTGTTCAATTACAATACTGCCCCATGGGTCTATTAAATAGATTTGAAAAACTAACAATAATTAGAAAAAACAAACCAAAGACTAATTTTAGTCTTTACATGCAAATTGCTTGAACTAACTGTTTGTTAACTAATTGATAGTTCACTGCTGCATGCATCAGAAGTTGAGAAATCAACTTCAGTCTCCAACAGATGACAGAGAAATGGTTAGAACTCTACACACACCACATTAGCTAGTACATACTAGATGCATAGTAGAATTATAAATGTTAGTATGTTTTGATGATTAGGTACATTTGTAATTATTTATGCATGACTAGCTTAGTGTAACAATTCTGTGGAATAGATCTTGTATGATGTGAAATTAATTTTACGCATTGTATATTATTTTTATGAAGTCATTATGTCTAATTATTTGTATTAAATAGTTATTTTTATAAATGTATAAATGGGAAAAAGTGGAAAAAAAAAAAAAAAGAATAAATAAATTAAAAAAATTATTTTATTTTTATAATTAAAATAAATATCCATAAGAGAAATAAAACATATAAAACAATTAGATTATAATTAAAATAGGCATTTGTATTTTAATATACCAAAGAGTGATTTAAAAACAATAAAAGTAAAGGAAAACAAAAATAAAGAGAAAAAAAATCATAAAAGAAGAAAAGGAGAAAGCAGTGGCACATTCTTAGAAAAGGGGAAAAAAAGTTAAAAAGGAGTTGGGGGGCTCATTTGAAAGGGGAAAAACACGAGATAAAAAGGAAGATAGAGGGCGAAGTGGAAAGAGTAGGGAGAAGGAGCAAGCAAAGAGCAAAAGACATCCTATCGTGTCATTTCAATCAAAGAGTCTCTATAGGTAGGTGATCAGAATGTGTTTAAATTTTGAATTTCAAATAATGTAATTATTGTGATTACTTTTAGAAATATTGTTACATATTTTCTTTATTTGGAGTATTCAGACACAAATTATTGATTAGAGAAGCCCTTGAACTGGCACCGTACATATACATGTGATATATATTTGATCTTATGAGAACAATGATTCAAATGCTATATATAAATTATCTTATAATCAGGAAACATAAGTAGAAGGGGACACAACATTAGCTATGTAAAACTAGGAGGCGTGGGTTTAAGTGATTCAAATAGTTAAACATGGTGTTATCTTATATAGCGCAGAATACAGTTTAACTAGCATGACTAGCTAACATAGTATTGATTAAAGCTTATTCCCTCAGTATTAGTTTAGTCTAAGAGTCAGTGATATATTTAAAACTCAGCGATATACCTAAACTCAAAAATATATTGTAGAATGAGTAAATTATCTAAATTGTGAGTAAATTATGTGGTAAGAGTAAAACCAAAGATCTGTATAGTTAGATAGGCAACAATGATTATCAACATATATAGTCTTGCAGTTTTTTTTTTTTTAATTCAGCAAATCTGACGCTTGTAGGTATGAAACGACTTATAAATAGGCAGCGATTTATAAAAATATATGCAGCATCTTTAGATATAGTGAAAACATATATATACCTACTGGGAGTATATATATAAGTAGTGAAAATTATATCGGAATAAGACTTGTAAATTATATACAACATGTGGTATGACTTGTGCATACGGCATGAGATATGGGTTTGTAAGTATGACTTGTAAACTAGTCATATGTATCAAAATTTATATGTAGTGAAAATTATCTGCAGTGACTCATACTGAAAATGGATTTGACATACAACGAATTTTTTAGGTATGAGGCGATAGGTGTAGATTTATGACTGCTTGATTTGCTTGGATAACGACTTGATGTGGTTATACAATGATAACTTAATAGTCCATAATTTGATCTGTAGCAAGGTAACGAACTGGTATTAATAGGTGACCTGCAGGATATACATAATAAGTCTTAAGAGCAATGGCAGATGACAGTAATAGCGGCTTATAAGCAATGATAATTATGACAGTGATATTAATAATCATTTGGCTGTGTAATATTATATTGCAAGTCTATTATATTATATGTTGATTGCCAATAATTTAATTGGCATATACCGTAATTGAATAATCTGCCACTTTATTCATTGATAGTTGAATGGCATGATTATTTAGACAATAATATGACTTATATAAACTGCAACTCAATTAACAGCTCATAGTCCGAACAACAGTCGCTTTTCATATATGCTATTGATCAATAATGTATTTAATTACTATTCGTAGTTGAGATTTATCATTCTCGAGGTTTGGAAACAATTATTTATTTTCTGTAGGCATCAATAAATGTAATTTATATATTTGGTCGTTATTCATATTATTGTAAATATACCAATAATCGTTATATAAGTAGTTATTTGCTTATAATATGGAATATACGGTTTGGAAACAATTATGTAATAATTGTTGCAACAAATAACTGAAATGGTTGTGTTGGAGTAAATTAGCAATATAGCAATTTCTATTTGTACATGATTAACTGATGTAATTTATGCCAAGAGATGTCTTTATGAGGAGGTAGTATATAGATATAGGGGTATCTATTTATAGACATGTTATACCATATATGTATAGCATCATATATATAGTAATACATTTTATAATGTGGTTGGAGTTTTTAAGTTTGAAGACGATTGTGTCAAATTTGATATAATATTTATGGATGTTTGCTTATTACCTTTTTTTTTGCAATAATTCGAGAAAATAAAAGGGAATAAAACTCTACATAGATTTTGATGTCTTTTTCATGAAAATATTAATAGTTGTAGAAGCACATATGTTTTATTTTACAAAGAATATCACAAGTATGGCAGAATAATGTGTATTAAAACATAAGTATTATATAGTATATGTTATGCAAGGTACATAAAAATACAAAATATGTCTATATAAGAACATAGTACTTTTGTACATACATAACTTATATATATACATACATGGGGATGCATGCTTAAAAGCATAGATTTTGACGAGTATATTGTCACAATTTTGATAATTTGTATATCTATATATTTGATAAATTGTTTGTGTATCATATAAGAGCAATTTGTGTATTGTCAAATACTTATATGTGAATCATAATATAAAAATCTAAGTTGTCTTGAGAACTAGTGTACAAAGTTATATACATTTTGAATAATCATGATGAAAATCTATTTAGTTAGGGATAAAAACTATGAAGGAGTTTTACATTGCTAAATCCATTAAGGATTGTCAATATATATTTTGGTCAACATGAAAGTTCTAAGGATTATTGAAATCATAGGGAGTTCTTGATTATGAAATATAAATGAACTTTGATATAGTATTTTCATATTATTTGAGTACTTCCATATGATCCAAATTACGATGTATAAGTACTCATATATAAGAAATATATATATAGCTAAATTGATGGTTAAAGTGAGTCATGACGTATCATGTCTGAGAGACCGACACTATAACCATATGAAAATAGTCTCTTAGAAATAAAATAAAGGTGTTTAAATGAAATATTATGGTATAACTTGGTTATGAGTTATCTGACTCTTTGAAAATAATATCATTGACTGTTGATATATATATGCATATAATAATAAAAAATGATGAGCAGTACATATTATGAGTAGATTAAAATGTATAAATGTTTAGACATATATAACTTATATTATTACATCATGATGTGTGCTTATAAATTATGTTTCTTTTGATTATTAGTATATAGTTTAAACATAAGATATACTTGATTGGTATAAACTATATTTACTTGCCTATTATATAAGATTAAGGATCATTTGATTCTTGAAATTATAAGATTGATTATTCATGATTGAGTAGTATGCTTACATACAATGAACTTTAATATTATGAGATGTCATAGAGTGTATTTTCTTTGAAAACTACAATTTAAATATATGTTATATCAGGTGGTACAAACTATAATTATTATGTCTAGATTTATATGTATATTTGATGGATTAAATGTATGTATTTGATTATTTATGTGCTTAGCATGTTTTGTGACTACTAGTAGGATGTAATCTATATGAATCTATTAGTTATTTATATAAATCAAATTTTGCATTGTCGTACTGATTAAGTAGTGAGACAAACTTCACTAGCTTACTAGCATCACAATTCTAAATTTGATCAAGTGGTGTGTATAAAATTAACTGATCCTAGAGATCAATAATTATTTAAAAACTTTGGTCAGGTAATGTTAGTAAAATATTGTCATTTCATATGTATGATTTAAATGTTTGTGAGATATATTGTTATAATGAGTTTCTTTATGATACACCACATGTTTAGTTTTAGAAATCATATAACACATGGGTACTAACTTATCTCTCTAGATTCTTGCACCATCACTTTCTAATCATCCGTGAAGGGAGGGTCATTCATTGATAGAAATTATGTGTGGGATCGATGGTCCATGGTTGGTGTGAAATTTTTTTGGATGATGTTTTCCCTTTCAACAACAATACTTTCTTGGAGATGACACTTGAGATTGTCAAATATATTAAAGTTTGAGAACTCATACTCCATGGAGTTTTGTATCTTGTATCTTATACAATGTATTGTATTTATTATTATTGAGACATTAATCTGATGAGATATAATTATTTACTTATTTGTACTTTGGTAGCAGTGGTTGTATCATTGTACCAACTATGGTTGGGTATTGGTAATTACTTTTCATATTTAGTTATTTGACACATGCTTATGGGTTAGTTGTACTAGCTATATTTCATATGTTATTAGTGATATGTCATTGTTAGTTGTCACATGCTTATTTATAATTAACATACTTCGATTGTTATATCTAGATTGCTAATTATATTCTCGTGGTGAATTTTAATGAAAAAATGAGTAGAGTAAAAAAAAATCACATTTTTCTAAGTCAAACCCAATGGGGTTGTTACACTTGGTGTCATAACCCAAGAGTATCCCAGAGTGAAATATAAATACATGATGTGTGTGTGTGTGTGTGTGTGTGTGTGTGTGTGTGTGTGTGTGTGTGTGTGAGAGAGAGAGAGAGAGAGAGAGAGAGAGAGAGAGAGAGAGAGAGAGAGATGGTATTTCCATAGTCCATGAGGCAAGCTAAATATTTTTAGAATATATTGTGTTAAAAGTTTGAAATGGTTTTTCATATTACACTCTATGAACCATCATCATGATTGAGAGAATATTGAAGGCTACAATGTCAAAGTTACATGGTGCCAAATATAAAAGGATAAAAGATAATATTACATTATATGTTTTTCAAGATGTTATGCACACACATAAGTGGGAGAAATATGTGTGTTTTGAGTCCTCTTATGAGTATTGTAATCTAAGAAGTGTTCATCCATTTAAAGGGAGTGGTTAGGGATAATCTAAACCAAAATAGTAAGCCTTATTTAAGGGCATTTTATGGACTATTAAGCAAGCATAATTAGGGTTTGGACAAATGAGACATGATATAGGGATTTCAACATAGGACTAAAGAGGTGTGCACACAAATAATAATATTGTAGTTGCAGGTGAAGGGCTCACAGAGATATCAAATCCCCACTGTACATAGGGATACTATCGACAAACACTGATAGTGTCAGTTGTCACAAGTGGATAACTTTGTTAGCATCACCTAGGGAGGTTTTTAGATCTTGTTTATGATCTGATCAATCAATAAAGCACACACAAAGCATTTATAGATTCAATGACAACTTTTATATGCAACAAGTCAAAGTTAACTTTATCCTATTTAAAGTAAGCGTAATATCTATCAATGTATTTCAATCCAAATCTGTCTATCTAATTATATATTCTACATAATATTAATTAGTGCATAATTTTTCTTATTATATCTCTTAGGTGTAATATATATATATATATATATATATGGTTCTCTAGGACATGATGTGCTTATGCCAACCATAGTATAGTGTGATAAGAAAAGTTAAAGACACATGAAATGAATCCAAGGCAAGGGAAACCTAAAAAAGCATGAGGGATAGAATCAACAGGTCACTGATTTTGTACTAGTAGGAAAGGAGGCTCATAATGGAGACAAGACTTATAAAAAAATATATGACTAGGATCCTAAAGCTAGCAATAATCTAACATGAATTTGAGGATATCTAGATGAATCAAGGCTGGAGAGACTCTAGTGTGGGTGGAAAGGTGTCTAAATGTATCCAAATATACACAAGTGGACAAAGAGTAAAAATGAATGATAAAGAGACAATGGAAAAGGGTGGAAAAAAAAATTAGGTTTCTACAATTGGGTAGTAGTCTTCTACATTTGTGTGGTGGATAAAAAATTAGGGTGCCATAGAATGCTTTGAAATTTTTTGTGAAGCCTCTATCTAGATCTATTTAGAGGAAGAAAACCCATTGTAATAGATATTTTGACACTCTCATCTTGACTTTTTTACAAAATTTCAAGCGGCACTAGATTTATCATGGAGAATAGTTCAAATTTCAGGGCATCCCTTTTTCATTTTATATATCCCCTTCAAACCAATGGAACTATGTGGTGGAGAGGGTGTAGAATAAAATTATTTTTTGGCTCACTATACCTCTCTTCTTGGATTCTAAGTTTTAGGTTTGTTCTAAGGTCATTATAACCACCCATGTTTATTACTCTTGTCATTGGTAACCATCCAAGGCTACATTCAATAAACTTGAATGTCTTCTCAAAGACATTATTTTGGCTAATTTTGAAGGTTCTAATGGGTTTCACATAGTTGCATAGGATATGTGTTCCTGACCTAAAGAGATGGGTGGCCTTGGATTTTTGGATGCCAAAATCCAATGCACTAGGATTATTCCTTCCCTTGAATGAGAAGAGACTAAAGATTTTGCTTTGTCATTTCATAAGTTAAGTTCGGTATTCAATTTCTCTAGCTCACTCAGGTTTTTGTCAAGATTAAAGTGTCTTTTTCATCCCAAAGTATTTAGAAAGCTTAGGAATTGATCAAACTTCACTCAATTTAGGTTGGAGATGGTTTTAGAATAAGGTTTTCTTTGAATTCTCATACCCTTTGGTAATCTCCAATTCTCTCTTATCATGGTGTTCCCTTTGCCATAGTTCCCTAGATTGACTCTCTAACTTTTTAAAAAAGAGTTTAAAGTGATTTTAGACTATTTTGCAAAGGGTTCTAGGATTGGATACCTTGGCCTATTCCACATGATAAGTTTAATGTTTCTCCCAATGACCTTGTCTCAATTCCTAAGGTGAAAAAACCCATCCTAGATGAGCGTCTCCATAAAATTGTTGTTAAAACACCCACCAAATGGTGCATTGTCTAGAAGTGCCCCATGGAAACCCCCTTCCATTGGTACAAATTCTAGCTTGGTTATTGCTTGCTCTCCCTTCAACACATTTAAGTGGATTCTTTGAATACTCTCTAGAAATTTAATTCTCCTACAATGACATGGGGGTGAAGGTTTGACAAAGTATGGAAAGAAGTTATTGAGCCCAAACATACCCATTTACTTCTGTGCATTTTACATCAAAGATTGCCTTTAGTAACAAACTTGTCCATATGTGGGCGGATAATCACTTATGCCCTTCATATCAGTACCTTGTGTCACTTAAACATATGTTTTGGTTTTGTACGCATGCTCATGTATCTAGAGGCGGATTTATACACATTTCAACTATTTCATCTATAATTCTTCCCTTGCAAAATGGTACTATGAAGGGATTCAACTATGTTACTTGTAAATTACAATAAAATATGGCATATATTTCATTTTGAAATCCTTATTCATTTATAAAAGAAAGAAAAAATGTAATTTTTAACCATGTAATTCTAGATGTTTCTTTTATTAGGTTGCTAACAAAGTGAAATTGATATCAAATGTCATGTTACACATTTAAGAGTAAAGGTCCGATTAGAAATTGAACACCTCTAAAATTTATTGGACTATTAGAAAAACTCTCCTTATGCCGTTAGTTGGGTCCCACCTAATTCTCTACATTAACAATCACTTTCTCAATATTATGATTTTGGAGCTCATTCTAGGTACCATTCACATAGTAAGTGCTGAAGTAGCTAACACACAACTGTCATAGTAATCAATTTGGGTTCCTAGACACTTGTAGATGGAAGGCTGATTAAAGAAAAAAACAAAAGTTTTCTCAACAGTCTTTAGCCATTTCCCTGTCTAAGTATGAAGAAAACAAAGACAAGAATGATAATGATTGGAAGTCGGTACCTAATACAACAAATTTCCCTGTTGATAGTCATTAAAAAAAATACTGGAAGAACCAGAAAAACGTCACCGCTTGCGTAAACTTGGGAGGACATCCCTTTCGTAATACAGTGGCAATTCCTTTCTTTCACCAGCTGTTGGATGGTTGGCGGCCATGATAGAAGAGAAGCAGGGTTTTCCAGTACAGGCAAAGTTTTAGTCGCACACTTGACAGTTGGTTGTTTTATGAGAGCGCCGACGGTACGTGATGATTCTGAGTTCTCCATCATAAGACGTAAGCCTGCAAAGTGCAAACGACATGTCTTTTCTTCATTATATTTTTGTCCGCCAGTAAGCTGTGAATGTTATAAATTTTGCTGTCAAATAATTTTCAAATCAAAAATTCGTTAGAGGCATATTTCGAGTGCTATAATTCAATTGTTAGTTGTTATATGATTATTACATTGGAATAGACATATTTTATTGCATACAACATGGAAGAGAAGTGCACTTTTTGAAAGAGCTCGCAGAATATTACTCAATTGAATTTAAAAATAAAATAATAAGTAATAGGAGAGTAAAGGGAAATTATTGTGAGTTCTCAATATTTATTGTGAGTGTAGGAGAGTGAAGGGAAATCATTTTGATTAAGTAGTTTTGTTTTTCATGTTTAATTATTTGAGAGATTGTATATATAAATATTTAATTTATCTTTTTTAATTGGAAAATTTATTTATATTAATATAAATAAATAATGTTATAATATTAATTATGTAAAGTAGTCAATTTGAGGTTTAAAAATTTTCAGGAAAATCAATTTAGTAGAGTGTTAATAATGACCACTTAAAACAAAATATCACATCAACAGTGCACAATCACCAACAAGATATTTATAAAAGTACAAATCAATAAATAGAATAAATAGGGCTGAAGGAGATGGACTATGTGGCTTGTCACCCCATCCCCTTTGAACAGGGGGTCATCTTCCATAGATAAGGTATCCCATCCATCATTTTGCTTAGAATTATTGTTGTCATCTTTATGTTTATCAGGGGAAATAGAAAGAGCCAACTATAGATACATGTCTTGCAAGGAGGGCCCTAGTCCCTTTTGTCACCTCCACCTCTAGAAGAGCCACAAGGCCAATCATGCTACAAAGATGAACAACAAGGAGAGAGGCTCTTATGTTTATTCTTGGAAAGTTATCGACACAAGCCACACCCTCACCCATGAGGAGGTGACTATAGGCATGGTAGATCTGGAGGTTCTTAGCTGACAACACACAAGGCATTCCCTCAATGATCAAGCAAACATTGGAGGTGATTAAGCTCCAAGTAAAATTTGTCAATTTGGCTTTGAATATAGACAATGACCATTAATTTTGTTAGTAACAGAAAAATTATGTTCCATTTCCTCATCTGCCATATTTGAAAAAGAATATCCGCATGAAAAATTTGCCAAAATATATTGTATATTGCAAGAACAAGGGATAAGTCCCCCAAGAAAGCCATCTTCCATTGCTACATAGACTGAGCATGGAAGGAAACCCAAAAAATATGTTTGATAGTCTTAGGTTTGTGGCATGCTAGGAAAATAGGATTTGGAACTCTGATGTGCCTAAGTCATTCACCCATTGGCAAACCCTGATATAGAATACACCAAATAAAGTGAGCCTTCTTAAGCCCAATGGGAGCATCCCACACAGTGCAAAATATTCTAGACTAGACCACATGATTGGACTAAAGGTTTCATCGATGATAAAGAGTATCATCTTGAATATGCTAGGGGTTAAAATATTATACCCCAAATGAGGAGAGTAATGAGTAAAGGGAGTGGTCGTAGGCCAATGCCAATCCTTCTACCAGGGAGTAAGGGAATTGAATCCAATATTGTGAAGGTACTCATCAGGTATGGAGCCTTGAATTTTAGTAATAGACTCAATATTTGCATTTTTTAGATTACATTTATTCTGAATTTGTTGCTAAGAAAGCCAAGATTAGCTAGACCAAAGCTCTTGTTTTTCATGAGTAATCCTCCTTAATGGAATGAAATGCTATTAAAACAATATATGTTGATGTCATTTTAGGAAACTATTCTCCACAACTCCATATCACAAACCACCAAAATCATCATTCCTTCATTTTAACGCTTGTGGATCCTCGTGAATTTAGTTATTCTTGATTTGCAAGATACAATATGCCAAAGTGTCTTCCTGCCAAATTAGACTTGTGTTTAATTTAGGATAGGGATTGAATCACACAACAAGCCACATCAATGGTCTATTATAATCTAGTTGGTTAACGTAGTTGACTCTCACCTTAGAGACCCGATTTCAAGTCTCGACAATGAAACCATAGTTATCAATTATCCATGGAATGACCCATCAGGACATGTTAATTTTTATAGTCTGCAAGGCATTACTAAAAGTACTAAATTTCATATTTAATTTTATAAATGGTTAAAGCTAAGCATAGTACAATTCATTTTTCATTAGAGTTTGTTCATTTTTACATATTTAAACCATTTAGATACTTCATAATTGACAACCAAGATACATTCATTCACTAGGAAGATGCAAGTAATTCAGGGAAGATCTAAATACACAAATTATATTAACATAAATTACTTGAAGGAAAACCATGTATTGATCTCTATTGTATTATAATTGTGAAACATAAATTACCAATCTCACTTTAGGATCAATCTTATACTCTTTACAAAAGTAGAGTATTTATAATATTGCGAAGAGACAATGACTCTTCGTCTTCATGACCTTTCACTTTCTAGATTGAAGGATTTTTTTTTAGCTTTTAATATCCTAACTAAGACCATACTTTATCCAAAATATAATTTATCACCCAATTATTATAGATATTATTTATATATTATATAGTATCTCAGTCATGTACATTTGGTAAATACATATCATGGACGTCTCTTTAACTTCTAGACCTTTCTTGCTACCAAATGATTTGCATACACTATATCTCTATACCTAATTAATTATCTCTAAGTCTGACCAATGTTATTTTAACGACACAGGCCTTATATCTTACCCAAAATGTTATAAACTTGCTTATCTTCCATCTCTACAAGTTTTGGAACTATGTCTATTTTCTAATTACCCATACACTTGTGTCTTAGTTAAATGTCTATGTCGATGTAAGTGTCCTACCCATGCATCTTAGAAGCCAAATGAAAAATTTGACTTTAGGCCATAAATTGTGATGCCATAGTTGTTTAAAATTTTCTTAAGAGGGTGAGCTAAGTATTGACAAAGAGAATAATAGCCATTATCCACTGTATAGTTCCCATTACTCTAGTCTCCCCAAACTAGTAACTCATCAAAACAAGAATCATCTATGTTTTTAAAAATATGAAGTAGTTATAATTTATAATCTAAATAAATTAGAATTGACCAATCTTTAGGAGAAATCCACTCTCTTTCAAATGCCCACTCTCTACTACGCTAATTAGAATAGTCATCAAGTGTTATCCAATATTTTTTATGCATGCTTTCTATAAGATTATGAAAGTGGAGATATTGTTCAACAAGAGGGGGATGACTCTCGTAAGAACTAGTAAAAAATGGGCCATTTTACCATTCTTGATCATGCAAAATAACTTATTATTAATTATAAACTCCCCAATTCTAAGAACCACCACCACTGGAGAACCTTTCGAGGGAAGGGAGAAATGAACTATTTGATTAGGCAATTTATTTTTTGCATATTTGACTCTCAAAGTTTGTTTCCAAAGATGTGAAGGAAATTGAAGAAAATGCTAAAATTAACCCTTATATAATAAAATTAAAAAATTTCCAATTACTAAGCTCAACTTTAACGTACTTCTAATGTGTAAAATAAAATGTAACATGTAAAATATAAAAAATAATGAAAATAAATACTCGACCAATTTAAAAAAATCTTTTACAAACAATATATTCCCAAAAAGAAAACCATTACTCTTAAATTGTATTTTATTAAATTTATGATTTATCTCTATATATATTTATATTTGTAAACACATTACAAAATGGTTTAAATTACATTACATAGTTAATTCAAAAAACTTAAATAATAATACCATACATCCCTTGCAAATTTTAATACACATATTTGTAAAGTACAAGTTCATTACTTCAAAATTGTGTCATTTACCCATCAAGAAAGGAATATACATCTCAATCTTAGAGGCAATTATTTATAGAGAACAATTTCATTACCTCAAAGATGTATCATTTACCCATCAAGAGAGAATATACATCTCAATCTTAAAGGTATACCTAAGACTCTAATTGAATTTCCTATATTCACAACTTATAATAATGGGGCCTCCTCCATTAAACAATTGACTTTTTATACTCCAAATTATGATAATGCTTCGAACCCTACTCTAAATATTAGATTATAAAATCTTTAAAAAAAATAAACAAAATCATATATAATATGTAATGCAAACTCAATATTTAATATCATATAACTTTGAAACATACTATGCTTAAAGAAATGAAGTTGTTAAAATAGAAATATTATCGACATAATACACCATAATATGATTTTTATATTAAATATAAATAAAATCAATAACTTTAAAAATTAAAATAAATTTATAAATTTGAAAGGAAAATTTAAAATATTACTTCATCATAAACTTTTTAAAAACAAATTGCTTCATTCATTTTGGTTCCATACTTCCCACTTTTTATAATCAAAATTACATTATACTAATTTAAAACCATATTTTAAGGTTAAACTATTTTAATAATAAGAATAAATGAATAAATTAATATTATTATTTTAATTACAACCTAAAAACATAGGAAAAAAACCTAACAATAGCAAATTGCAAATGAAACAAACAAATTATGACATAGAAACCAACTTAATATGGCATCATCATAAGGAGAGGTTAATTCTATCCATCTTTAATCTCCAACAACCACCAGGGTTGGGGGCTTAGATCAATTGGATCAAGTAGCCCAATTAGTGGAAATAGGTCAAGAAGTTGAATCCCCTCGCCCTTGTGGAATCGGATGGTGTGTCGGGTCAGTGCCACCAATCACATTAAAATGTTTGAAATCCAACCTAAAGTTTATAGGGGTTTGTACTGATTTTTCTAGGCTAATTTAAAAAAAAACACCAATTAAAATGCAATGAGAGATGTTTTGTAAATGTCACTCTATTCGTCATCCGAAATCTCTTAAAAACAAGAAAAGTAATTAAAATTTTTGAATTTAAAAAATATATTAAAAAATTGTATTGTAATTGGTAAGGATGATGATTTATTATAAAGTTTTATATATATTTTATGTAGAGAATAAGATTATATTCTTTTTAATTATGAAATTTTAATTAAAAAAATAAAAATCAATAATTTAATAATAATAATAAATTTAACTAAACAAATTATTAATAATTTATATAGATCAAATATATATATATATATATATATATATATATATATATATATATATCCACACTAAAATATTATATGAGACATGTATGTCTTAAAATTAGAATACATTTTTAAAAAGATGTATTGTGGGATGTATTATTTATGGGCTTTAGAATCCATGAAAAGGTCTTGGTCTTTAAATATAAGTATGAAGAAGATTAGAGAAATTGGTATTCAAGGTTTAATGTATATAAATATCATGTTTAATGGCCACTAGCGAAATATTAAAAAAGATAAATTTTATTAGGGAGCACTTACATATGACTATAAAAATAAGTTTATTTTTTTTGTTTGGATTATGTTGATGGACATAACTTAAAATGGCAGTGAAGGGTGGTGGTAGAGTGTAAAAGTATGAGATGTCAATAAAACTATATGTTCTTAAATTTGACGTCTTTTTATCTATTATATAGAAATTTGCATTTTTGCTTGGAGAATGTGATTAAAAATTTATGATATCTTAAGCATATAGTGGAGTTTAGAACTTTTTTTTGAAAATATTTTTTGATCCTGATACGATCCAGATAGAGGCTATATGTCACAAGTCAATAGAAAATTTATGTGATAAATCCAAGTTATACACCTCAAAATTGACATCTCTCAATATTTTTCATATATATATATATATATATATATATATATATATATATATATATATATATATATATATATATATATATATATATATATATATATTCATAACTTATAATAGAATTTGTAGGTGGTGGTGGTGGAGTATAATAGTGTTAGATGTAAAAAAAATGCAGGGTTTGAATTTGATATTCATTTGATTGTTGTTAGATAGTTTTGATCTTTAATATGATGCTCATTTCATCATCATCATCATCATCATCATCATCATCATCATCATCATCATATATATATATATATATATATATATATATATATATGGGCATAACTTATAATAGAATTTGTAGGTGGTGGTGGAGTATAATAGTGTTAGATGTAAAAAAAAATTCAGGGTTTGAATTTGATATTCATTTGATTGTTGTTAGACAGTTTTGATCTTTAATATGATGCCCATTTAATCATCATTGGAGATTTTCAACCTTTAATTTGATGTCTATTTGACCATCATATATAATTTTTTCTTCTTACTTAGAGAAAGTGATTAAAAAATGATATCTTTAACATATGATGGAGTTTGGAAGATTTTTTCCCATAATTTTTTTTTCAAAATCGACACAATGATGCAACTGGATTGAAACTATTATTATCTAATTAATCCAAAATTTTTAAAAAAAAATAACAATTTTTTTTAATTAATAAAATTTGTCACAAATGTAATATATTTAGATTAAAATTGATATCTCTCAATTTTTTCAAATAAATATATTTAAAATATTTATAATAAACTTATTATCCTCATCTATATAAACAAAGATATTGCATTGGTTTTAATTTTATCACACATTATTTTTTAGGTATAGGATGCATAGATGTTTCATATTTTATAGAAGTAAACATGAAAGTGATAGATAACTTGGGAATAATATTTGGAGAAGTGAGAAGATATAAAAGGAGAAGTGTAAGAGTGTAGATTTAATTTCACGTATGCCATGCTTAGTTAGAGATGTAAAATGCACTTATTTAGTGTGTGTTTATTAATGTTGGTTATTCTATTGGCATTATTTTTGTATTCCATTGTGATTTTTAGTTTTATATTATTTTTTTTCAAATTTTATTTAAATTCATTTACGAAATGATGAAATGAATATGTACTAATTGTATGTGCAAGCCAATATATGTAAAATCAAATAATGTTAATACTTAACATAATGTAATAAGAAAACTTTGTATCATTCAAAATATGTATGCAAAAGAATTTAATATATAAAATTAACTCAATTTCAAAATAGTAAAAAAAATAATTTTGAGATGGCCCAATTAAATGTCATAAAGGACTATTGAAATGTTAAAAAGCCTAACGCAAACTCTATTACAATTCAAACATATTTCCTAAAAGCAATGCAAGAATAATTGTAACCTATTTAGTGTATGGCTCAAGCAACAATTAAAATTATTACACAATGTATTTGATATGTTGTTTTTGCAAGTTATTTTTTATGTTGAACATAATTTTTCAATGTAATTTATTTGTGTATATTGAATTACATATTTTTATCTATTATTTTGCTAGTAATTAAATTTTAGTTTGTATGTGGAAGTTGAAATTTGTTATATACACATCACATTATGATATGCATACATATATTTCAATGATTTGTATCAAAAATCATGTGAACATTACATGAAAAATAGATAGAGAGCTTAAAACTCTAATTCATTGTAATGTAAAAGTAAATAAGCATACTACATTATGACATTTTAAATTTATTTTACTTTGTTTCAGGGATTACACATTCATAGTAAAAAGCATATAAATATTTTTCAAATTTATTTAATGTTATTATATTGTTATAAAAACAAAGAATTAGTTGAATTTTTTTTATTATGATGTGTTTTTATTTTTATATAATTATAAATTTACAATATAAAATCATAAAAATATTGAGCATGTTAGAGTATGCATTTATCATGTTTGCTAAGCTATAGCTAAGTATTTTATCTTTTTCCTAGTTTGTCTTATGTGATGATTTATCCCACATTACTTAGTTAAGTTAGTTTCTAGTTTTGTCTTGTTTACTTATGCAAGAGCTTTCTATTGTACTAGGATGTCTTATTTTGAATAATATATGATTTGTCTTGTTTTTGTATATCATATCTAAATCATATTTTGTTATGTTTTTTTTCTAACTCTTCAGATCTTGGATTCTTGAAATGTTTTTACCATTCTTAACATGGTATTAGAGCTTTGAGAGTTGCAACCATCATTAACTTGCAAATTTTTAAATAATTTTACTTCTACTTCCCTTACCAATCATCTTCAACATTCTATTCATTTTTCAGATCTGAAACAACGTTGGAGAGTTTAGAGAGGCATTGGAACTTTTTTTTTTCTCTCAAACAACATCCCTTCTTCTTTAGACTAGTGTTGGGTCTTCTAAGCAGAGGCATTGGTATTTGGTCCTTTGTGGAGTATTGAAGTAAGGTGCACTTCTTTGTATTAGTGTGATGGAAAGGATTAGTGTCCTTCTTTGGGTGAAGCATTAATTTATCTCAAGGAGAAGGCATTGGAAGAGGAGGTGGCATGGAGAGGCTCCCTAGATAGGAATGTGAGGAGTGCTAGACTTTTTTTTTCTTTTTTAGATAAACGTTGGTGGAGGAGAAGCACTTCATATCTGAGGACTCTATTTTTATTTCATCTTACTATCAGTATTTAAGGATCTCCTAGATTGCATTGGTAATTGGAAAGATTAAAACTTACAGGTTAGAAGCACTATTGTGAAGTGAGCATAGAGTTTGGAAGGAAAGCGCTTTTTTTGTTGGAGCACTGACAGCGCAATCCTAAGGAGGAGATTTTTATTTTTTGAGCCTTTAAATTTGTAATTGAAAATATCAGCATGGATTTTTTGTTTCCTAGATCTGACAAGAGGCATTGGATCATTGAAAGCACTACCTTAGACTGTTGTGTGGAGCTTTTTGCCTTCTTGTGGACTATAGGGTGGGGGAAAATATTGGACTTGGAGGCACCTATAGACAAGTGTCTAACCATTCCTTCATCTCTATTCTTATGGCACCTAAAAACTATCTTCTTTAATCTAAAAATAGCTAACTATTTCATTATTTTATTTTATAAGCTATATTTTTGCCTCAAAAGGAAGTACAGTTCACTCTCGTAAGCATAGGTGTCACCCAACATATCTTTTTTCACTTTGGTTGGATTTTATAAGTCTTTAGTTTGATTCTGGTTCAAATGAGTAAGTGGAATCCTACCTTGAATTCCATTTTGGTCACTGAAATCATTTTTAATGTAATTTTTATTATTTTTGGCCCATTTATAAGAATTGATAAAGCATGTAACTTTTGAACTATAACTCAAAATTTAGTTCCATTTTTTTCAAAAGTGTATAGTTTTAAATTCTCTATCTATTGGTGTAATTAATTTATAATAAAACACTAATTTTATAAAGTGCCAAATTAGGCATACTTAATACAATATTTTGTGGGTTTGACTTGGTGCTAATTTAAGCACCCTTTTGCCTTATATCTGCTCTTTAGTGATTCACTAGCATGGATTCTACTTCTGGTATTTATCAGTGTAATCCTTTTAATACACACAATTAGCATACATGGAGAACTAGAATGGAAATAATTATAAAACATAAAGGACTATGGTCCCTAATGAATGAAACACAACCACAATTCACAAGAGAGTATGAAGAATGTAATCACCAATATAAATTTAATGTGTGCATGAGTTTAATAGGGACTTATGTAAGTGATAGTTTGTTGTTTCATTTGGATAGGTATGATACTCCATTCAAAATGTGGGCTAAACTAAAGGGTTTATTTGGAAAAATATATCACATGAGAGCTATGCAGATTAAAGTGAAGCTTACTTCACTCAATCCCAATGACTTTGTCATTATTGTAGACTACCTCACTAAGTTTAAGATTTTTATTGAAATAGTTGAAGGGGAGTGGATGAGATAAAAAAGATGAAGAGTGTGTGTAATCAATTTTTTCTAAGTTGAGTGGTCCATTCTAAATCTTTTCTTCTATCTTTTTCTTTAGCATGGATGCCTTAGGTGCCACATTCAAAATATAAAATTTAGAGTTATTTTATGAGAGACTTACTAGAGAGGAATCCAAATTGTCTCACCTTGATTCTTTCACCTCTTAAAAAATATTAGAAGTATCACATCCTAAGAACAAGGGAAAAATAAAGAGTAAGAAGAATAACACTCCTCCATCTCAAAATCCACATAAGCCCAACACTAACACATCTAAACCCAAATCATCTTCCAAATTCAAGAATAAGTCTAACCTATCATGTTATTATTATGGGGGGACTTGTCATGAAGAGTCTAAGTGTTTTAAGATAATGACAGCCCTAGAGGATGCCGTTAGGAAACACAAGATTTCTATCTCCACTCATTCTCAATATCATGAGCATGGGAAAGCACTTAATGTTATTAGGAGATTACAATCATCTATTTCAGATAGTTGGGTTCTAGATTATGGTGCTTCATACCACATGTTTTCTTTTCGAGAGTCATTTGTATCTCTTAGCTTGAGTTTTATTTCCAACATTGAGGTTGTACATTCTTTCTTTATTTTTGTTAAGGGAAATGGTGACATACATCTAGATGGTGGCCACATCAATGATACATTATATGTTCTAGACATCACCACCAATCTACTTTTAGTTTATCAGATTTACCATTCTGGTCAGGGTAAGATAATGACATTCACATCATAGGGTGTTGAAGTTCAAGATTTTTTAGAGCCCCACACATTTATTGCACATGGTATTGTTGATCATAGTTCTTAAATCTATTACTTTGATTATTTTGATGATATTGCTCCTCTAAGGATGCATTTGGTTTCTCATGTAGATTCTGAGAGTAGGCTTTAGCATGATACATTTGGACATCTCAATTATAGGTAATTGACATAGTTGAGCACTCACAGTATGGTAGAAGGTCTTCCTACAATTTCATGTCTTGATGGAATTTGTCCTAGTTATGCATTAAGAAAACAACACCAAGATCCATTTCCTAAGGGTATCTCCACAAGAGCTTCTTCACCATTTGATCTTGTACACAGTGATTTAATGGTTTTTCTTACTTTCAATAGAGCTAAGTATGTACTTACTTTCATTGATAATTTATCGTGGCATACTTGGGTTTATTTTCTTAGGTACAAGAGTGATGTCTTTTTTCACTTCAAAGTCTTTAAGGCTTTGGTCGAAAAATAGTCTTGTAGTTGCATCAAAAAGCTTCACACAGATAATGGGGGGAATACCTCAATTGAGAGTTATCAAAATTTTTGTTAACTTGTGATATTGTTCACCAACATTTTATTGCCCATACTCCACATCAAAAAGGCTTAACAGAATGGAAGAACTAAAATTTGAAGGAGATAGCTAAATTCATGATGCATTCATGGGATTTATCTCCTATCTATTGGGCTAAGGTAGTTAATTATATGAACTACATTTAAAATTGCACACCACACAAATCACTTGAGCATTTGACCCCAGAGGAGGCTTGGTCTAGAACCAAACCTGATGTCTCATTTTTTAGATTCTTTGGGAGCCATGCTTGGGCATTTATTCCAAAGAAGAAAAGAAAAACATTGATAATAAGAACAAACCTTTGATTTTTATAGGGTATGATGAGGACATGAGAGCTTGTCATATTTTATATCCTGATACTCATGATGTTCATTTTTGAACACATCTACAGTTTGATGAGCACTTCACATCTCATGACTCTTCATCTTATTTCATGCCTTCTTCTGCTTCTTCTTCTTCTATTGTTGATTCTTCACGTCCTCTTGAGGATTCATTCTTTGAGGAACCAATTTAGGAGGCCCCTAAGGAGGTTATAGAGGTTAAGGATCCTACTCACACTGTCTCATACTAAAGTTTCTAAGGCAACACCTTTTATACAGGATCTTCCACCCACTCACCATCACCATGCACATTCTATAGGTATTATAATTTTGTGTCAGGAATTCTCTAGGGATCCATAACATTTTTCATAGGCTTATGTGATACAAGAGTGGGATGATCCAAAGATAGATGAATATTCTTCTTTGATAAAGAGTCATGCTTGGGATTTGGTATCTCTTCCTAAGGGAAGAAAGTTAGTTTGGTGCAAGTGGATTTACCATACCAAGTATGCATTTGATAGGTTAATTGATAAGTATAAGGCACCTCCTATTTCAAAGGGGTTCTCACAGATCAAAGGTATTAACTACTCTAAAACTTATACACCCATTGCCAAGATGGATTTTGTTTGCCTTGTACTTTGTCTTGCTACATCATAGGATTATCCAGTGTATTAGATAGACATTAAGAGTACCTTATTGCACAGAGATTTTTAAGAGGAAATCTATATGGAGTAGCCTACCAAGTGTGTTCATGATTCTTCTCTTATTTATCAACTTTAGAGATTTCTTTACAGTCTCAAACATGCCCCTTAGGCTTGGTATGAGAAGATGGATTATTCCCTTCTCTCTACTGGCTTTGTTCATTGCCACTCTAATCCCATAGTGTATATCCAATGTATTAGGGAGACATTTTTATATTGGACCTCTTGTATGTTAATGATCTATTTCTCATAGGTAGTTCCTCTTCTCAAATTTAGGCCATTAAACAAACACTTCTAGCACATTTTGATATGAAAAATATTGGTCTTTTGCATTTCTTCCTTGGTTTATAGATTTCATAGTAAGATACAAGGATTTATTTGAGTCAGTAAAAGTACACCCTTTACCTTCTTCAGCATTTTGGCATAGTTGATTGCAAATCAAGTCTTCCTTTTTAGCTTGGAGTCATTCTCACTTCTACTTGTACTAATCCACTTTGTGATCCTACATTGTACAGGTAGATGGTTGGGAGTCTTATGTATTTGACCCATACTGGCCTTGACATTTCATTTGTAGTTAGGCTTGTATCTAGGTTTGTAAATGTCCCTCATGATAGTTATTGAAAGGATACCAAAAGGATTTTATGATATCTACGAGGCCCACTACTCATTTTAGATTACACTACACCAGGGGTTCTACTCAGTTGGTTGGGTATAGTGATTCAGATTGGGTAGGTTCTCTTGATGATAGACATTCCTCTTTTGGCTACATCTTTTGTCTTGGTTCTTTACCTATTGCTTGGTTGTTCTATAAGTAGCAGGCTATTTCACTTTCATATACAAATATTGAGAATAGAGTAGCAGTTATAATGAGTTAGTATGTTCTTTGACTTCATCAATTATTGTTAGAGTTTGGCTTCATGTAGGATTCACCTATTGTACTTTGGTGTGACAACTAGAGTGTAATTCACATTTCACATAACCCAATTGAGTACCAGTAGACCAAACACATTAAAGTACATATGCACTTCAATTATTAGCACATTCAAGATGGAGTTTTTAACTTGGAGTACAAAGTAAGCTGACTCAATGTCACATGGAACTTAGGTATCACATAACGTTTCATTTAAGATATCTTTATAGATAATGTATTGTTTTATAAGTTTAAGTATTGAGATTTTATCATGTGTGTTCCTCAATCGATCAATAAGGTCATATACCTTAGATTAGATCACCTATTTTGGCTTATTAGGCACCTACTGTATATTAACAAGTGGAAGATTAGTTTGAACACCTTTACTTTTTTGATTAGTGACAATATGGACCATATAATATAATATAAATTGTGGGTGAATAATGGGTGTGGGATGGTGTTTATCAAGTTCAAATAAGATCTAGGTGAAATAAATCTTGGAGAGCATGCATGTTGGTGTCTAGATATTAGCTCTATAGTAGTACAAAAGGAATCATGAAAAGAGCTTAAGTGCTTCTTTAATTTTAAAACCCTCTTGAATTATATTGCAAACGTTACATATTTCATTGAATAATAGGTCTAATTAAGCAATTATAATAACAAATCGCAACTATAATTATAAAATTGAAGCCAAAAATGGGATATAGATAAATCCATATTGCACATATTTGTAACAAATTTAGTTATAATTTTTACCTTGTGAAGCTTGTTAAATATAAAATTAGAGATCGGAAATAGAAAATTAGAAAACCTTAGATCAATATCTAGGGTTGTGGGACCCAAGTTTAGGTTCACCAAATATTTAACCCTAAATTGAGATAGGTCAATATGGTATAGGGTTAAAAATATAGAAATGAATAAGCACAAGGGTGATAAACATATCTATAACAAACCAATTAATTACAAACTCAGATAAATAATATCTTGAATTTATAATATTGACATATGCTAAAAATAAGAAGGATAGATATTGATTGATATTACAATAAATTAAAATCAAGATTACTTAGTTATTTTAATGTGTGTAGATATGATATGAAACATGATAAAAATATATCGGATCTAAATTTTGGATCAATCGTTAGATTCTACAAATTTACATTTTATGGCCTTAAATGCGTGTGTCCGATCTGGATAGTTGTGTCGACGCTGTTGTCTGAGTTAGATGCATGTGTCCAATATGGAATATTGAATGGATCTAGATATGACTGCATGGAACCTTCTTGGTATTTTTTTTTTACCTTTTATATGTTATGTTTAGATCTCATGCATATGCTATCTCTCTTTGTCAAATGACCAAACACTAACTTTTTCATCCTTGGAGTGACTATGGAAGAAATGGGCTAATGGGTATACAGTGTCAAGCTTACCCAAGTATCCCTCTATAAATTGATGCTACCTACATAGTCAATACTCTGATGAGGGCCTCAAACTTATGTAGTTTTCCTTTATGTGTTGGTTTATGTGTGCATAAAGATGTAATGTGTGATAAATAAGTACATAAAATGACCTTACTTGAAACTTAAAAAATAAATCTCATAGAATGCTCCTTTAGTACTTAAGACCTATAAATTGACTATCCCAATCAGTGATATTGAAATAGAAAATAATAGGGAAGCTTTGCTCATTTGAATGATTGATTGAGTGACTCTAGTAAGTTGCCTTGTGAGTTATTAGATCTATGCTAGGTGAAGAATGAATGAGGATTGATCTTGTATATACACCAATCCCTTTTTAAAATATATCACATTAAAGCTCTTAGTTTGACCATATTGATACATTTCATTTGCAAATTTGATGATTTTAGGGCACTGGACACTTAGTTTGGCACATGACACTAGCGTCGATGCAAGCATCTAGATGGGATGCAAGTGTGTAACAAGATTAAAAATAGGTATGCGTCCAAAAGTTCCAAAGCATGAGAATAAGTAGGTTTATAAAATTTTGAGTAGAATAGAAGGCTTGGTAATCAAAATAACATATGGTTAGATTAAGAGATAAGTAATAGGTACAAGAGATAGCAGATGCAAGCCTTTAAAGTCTAGGAGTTGAAGGGTATATCCATGAGAAGTACTTGCCAAGTATACAAGACTGAGGTGCTATATAATTAGGTTTACTATCTATAGAAAGCTTATGATAAAATTGAAAGATCCTTTATCCTTGCGATGCTTCCAACTTTAGGGTTTGTGGTAAGATTTGTGAAAAACAACTAGTATGCTTTTAAGGATGTTGGTGCTTGTATACTCATAAATGGAGCCCAATCTATTTTTTGGGGTTTGTTTATATTTATTTGATATAGTTTATCACTTTCTCCCTCCCTCAACATTTTGGAAATAAAATGGTTTAGTTACCTCCTTATTGAATAACAATATAGAGGTTTGTTAAATGAATTACTTTGTCACTCTCATAATCAGTTGGTAAATGGATACTTTACTAATTCTTATTTTCTCACCCTTACTAAAAAAGAGATGATTTCCATAAATGCCATGAAATTCTTAGAAATTTTCTATGAAGCCTTGGAATAAAACCTATTATTACAAATAAACTAACACTCCCATCCTAAATTGGTTACAAAATTTTAAGTGGTACTAGATTTATCTTGGAGAACAATTCAAATCCCTAGGCATCCCTTTTTCCTTCTAGGCATACCCATTAAATCAATGGAACTATGTGGTGGAGAGGGTGTAGAATAAAATTTCTTTTTGGATCGCTAAACCTCTCTCCTTGGATACTAAGTTTCAGGCTTGTTTTAAGGACCTTGCAAGCACCCATGTTTATTACTCTTCTCATTATAAATCGTCCAAGGATACATATTATAAACTTGATATGGCCAATTTTGAAGGCTCTAAAGGGGTTCACAGAGTTGCATGGAATATTTGTTACCGACTTAACGAGATGGGTGGCCTTGGCCTTTTAGATGCCAAACTCCAAGGCACTATAATCATTTTTTCCATTAATGGAGAAGGGACTAAATATTTTACTTTATTGTTTCATAAGTGAAGGAGATCCTTTTAGTTAATAACCCTCGAAAGGTTTTGATATTTAATCGCTCTAGCTCACTTAGGGTCTTATCAAGCTTAGAGGGTCTTTTTTGTCCCAAATGATTTGGAAAGCTTTGGAATTGGTCAAACCTCACTTAGTTTGGGATGGATATGGTTTTAGAACAAGGCTTTATTTGAATTACCACTCCCTTTGGTAGTCCCCATTTCTCTCTTATTATTGTGTTCCCTTTGCCATAGTTCTCTAGATTAAGAGTCTCTATTTTTTTCAAGAAAGGGTCTTGGGATTGTCTACCTTCACCTATTCTACACGATAGGTTTAAGCTTTCTCCCAATGACCTTGACTCAATTTTTTTGGGGAAAAAACCATCTTAGATGAAAATCTCCACAAAATACGAGTTCAAACACCCACTAGATGGCGGACTGACTAGAAGTGCGATGTTAAAACCCCTACATGTAAAAATTATGGCTTGATTATCACTTGCTCTCCCTTCAACACATCCAAGTGGATTATTTAAATGCTCAATCGAAAGTTAATTCTCCTATAATGACATGTGGGTGAAGGTTTGACAAAGTATGGAAAAATAATACTAGGCAAAAAAAATATGCCAATTTCCTTTGTTGCATCTTTCATCAAGTATTGCCTAGTAACAACAAACTTATCCATCTAGGGGTGGATAATATTTTATGCCATTCATGTCATCACCTTGAGTTAGTTAAGTATATTTTTTTAGTTTGTAAGCACGCTCAATTTTTTTGGGGATAGATTCATAATATTTCAACCATTTCATCCATAATTCTTTCCTTACAAAATGGTTTTCTAAAGAGATTCAACCATGTTACTTGAAAATTAAAATTAAATATGGTGTCTATTTCATTTCAAAATCCTTTTTCATTTATGGAAAGAAATAAAATATGCAATGTTTAACTGCATAGCTCTTAATTTTTTTGTTAATAGAGCCAAGTATAAGTGATCTCAAATGTCATGCTATAGATTCAAATTCAAGTGGAGAAGAATTGATTGGAGGTTGAACACCTCCAAACTTTATTGGAACATTGGGGAAGTTCTTTGTGTATAGTTAGCTATATCTTACTTGGTTCTTTGATTGAATGGTTACCTTCGTAGTGTTGTGGATTTGGAGATCGTGTTAGGCACCATTCACGTAGTAGGTGCTGAAGTGGACGACACATAACTCTAATATTGGTCAGTCCGCATTCCCATACACTTGTGGCTGAAGGGATCTGTAGTAAAGAGAGTTTCCTAAAATGTCTTTAGCCATTTTGTCACTGAGGTTTGAAGAAAACAAAGACAATAATAATGATGGGTGGGACTTGATACTTAATACAACAAATTTCCTGCTAGTAGTGGTTAGTGTTAGGGTGACAATTCAAATGACCTTCCACCTTCGCAAACTTCATTGATTTCTCCTGTATTTATTTCTTTTTCTTTGTGCCTCGTGACTATTTATCAAGTCTTTTTAAGGATATATTCAAACTTTTTTGATTGAAAACATGTTAGTTCTACCCTTTTCTATTTTTTAAAGTTAAACTAATAACTCTCTTTATCCTTACAATCCTTACAATACATTAGATATGATAATGCCATATCATACCATTCATTATTTTGTAAGAATAACTATATATAATCTATATCATTAATAGAAAACACTACTCAATTACAAATGAAAAGATTGTTTTCAATTTTCCCACAAAATACTAATCCAAAAGTTCGCGAACACATTGCTTTACTCCATTCTCACAAGTTGAAAATATCTTTTGATCTGATTGTTTATCTGGCAATTAATCTTTTGACCTTGTATGTCAAATTTGGAAGTTCTAAGAATGCACACAACATGTTTGACAAAATGCCATATAAAAACAATGTGTTGTGGGTTGATTGGAGTACAATTTTTGCTTGGAAGTCATCTTATGTTGAATCTTTGGAGTCTACTTGAGCTTTTTAAATATTTGTTATTGGTTAACATAAAGCCAGATCATGGATACATTTTGATCTCTATTCTAAGTACCTATGCAAAGTTTGGAACCTCAAAGCTGGGAAAACAATTCTTTGGTTGTTCGATTAAGAATGGATTTGGGTCGAAAGTTAGTGAGAAGAATGCCATTGCTATTGTATATGTAAATTGTGGGAACACAAAGGGTGCCTCCAAAGTGTTCAAAGAGAATCTGGAAGAGGATGTTGTGCAAGGCAAAATGATGGTTCTAGGATTTGAACAAAGTGAGCAGGATGAGGAGGCCAAGGCCAAGAGAGATAAGGATGGGAACAAAGAACAAATTGCCATAATGCCATGTTATCAAAGACTAAGGAAAGGATAATCTTGCGAAACATATGATAAAATGAAGACATGTTATTTCTTTGATGGAATGACTCCAAGCAAACACATTGGGAAGGATAAAAATGGGTATCAGATAATGGTCCATTCACTCTGGTAAAACCAACTATTTCTAGGTACAAACATCAGACCTTGTGATTAAGGTTAAGCAATTTTTGGAGTTCTCAAAAGGGATTTCAGTAGAATATTAATACCTCTTAATTGAGTTCAAATAATTGGATGATTTTACTTCACTAGCGGGCTATGACATAGGCAAAGATTCCACTCATTTTTTGGTGCTGAGATTATGAGGAGTTGTGGGTGTTGGGTTGCCATCCTCATCCAAAACAAGGTCTTTCAAGGAAGCAGTTAATAAATCAACTTCTAAACCTAGTGTTCTGAAGCCTTCACCCATCATAAGTGCTTACATTGTGGACCCTGTTGAAGAGGTTCCGACTATGGAGATTCTAGAGGAAAATTTATTAAAATATAAGACAAAACTAGAAAAAGGCGCAGTGATTTTCAGATTCAATGGCTTTTGGCCAACTACACCGGTGTTGTTTTGATGGATTTATTCAAATTGGACAAAGAATTGTGAGATCTCACTTTGTTCCAAGGGTTTTTTTGTTCATTTATTTGAAGAGGAAGACTATTTATGAGTATTAGTGGAAAGCCAATGTTTCTGGGGGTCTGTTGGACTTTATTTTAGACCTTGGTTTTTAGAGTTTGATCCAAGTTCACATTCAATTACCAAAATGCCTATTTGGGTTCATCTACCAGATCTTCCTCTTCATCTTAGTAGTTCACATTCAATTACCAAAATGCCTATTTGGGTTCGTCTACCATATCTCCCTCTTCATCTTAGTAGTTGTTAAAAGAGATAGGAAACTCTTTGGGAATTTTTATCAAAGTTGATTATGAGAGAACAACATCAGGGTTATGCACTTATGCTCGCATGTGTAGAGATTGATCTTAGCAAAGGACTACTAGACAAAGTGTACATTAAATGTGAGAAATATCAACATTTTCAGCCACTGGACTTTGAGAATACTGCTTTTTGATGTCATATTTGTAAGCTTTTAGGGCATCTACATGCTACTTGTCCTCAGGGATGAACATATCCTTCCAAAAATAAGGGAGTGAAACCTACATACAAAAGGTGTAGCTCTCTGGAGGAAGGCGAAGAGGAGGAAGAAGAGAAGCAAACAAAGGTAAATCAGTAATCAACAAAACCACAAAAGAATAAACTTGGAGAACCAGAAGCCCAAAGGGAGGATATTGTTCTTGCTACATTGGAAGGAGATGAAGAACATAATACATCTACAAAGAACATTTTGAAAGAAAATTCGTTAAGAGAAGTAAAGAGAGTTCATGATTTAGAGTCTTCAGATTCAGTTAAGAAGCAGATAGCCCAAACGACTTCAGAACTCTTGACTACTAATCTACATAAAGATGATCAAAACACGGATATGTAGACAGTCACAGTGGAGCCCTCTTAAGGGGTCTGACAAGGGGCAAAAAAACAAAAAGGTAAAAAACATAGACTTGAAGATTACATAGAACTTAGTTCTCATTAAAGTCTCGTCTTTAGAGGTTGGGCATAAAGGTATTTTTTATTTAGTGATGACCTCTCTTTACTATGTTGTCCTTTCCAAGTCATGGAGGGTTTTTTGGTACTATTTTGTACTCTTAGGGTATCTCACTTGATTTGTTTCCTTGAAATACTGATTAACATCTACAAAATTAATTTCTAATTTTAATTAGTATAAAATTACGATTTTTTCCATTGAAAGAAAAATAAATATATACATATATATATATATAAATGAATGAGGCCTGATCAGAAACACCCATATTATACTTTTAAAAGAAATAAAAAATAAATGCTGAAAAGACTAGAAAAACATCACCGCTTCCGTAAACTTCCCTTCGCAGTACAGTTCAAATTCCTTTATTGCACCAGCTGTTGGATCAGAAACATTCATGATATCTGTTTTTAAAAGATAAAAAGAGATACTGAAAGGACTAGAAAAACGTCACTGCTTGCGTAAACTTGGAAGTACGTCCCTTTCTAGTTTCTTGCACCAGCTGTCGGATGGCGACCATGGTTAAAGAGAAAACCTGCAAATGTTTTAGCCACACATTTTCCAGGTGGGTACTGTATAAGAGCTCTGGCGGTACATGGCGATTCTGAGTTCCCAATCATAATACGAAAGCCTGCAAAATGCCAACGGCATGTCTTTTCTTCAGTACTTTTTGCCTGCCAATACAGCTCCGATTGTAATAAATTTTGTTGGCAAATACAGCTCCTAGATCTTTGGCAGGAGATTTCAAAAACAAAAGGAGAGACTGTTCATGGAGATAACGATTTCCCGAGCTGTCAAATGGTACATAGATAACATGTTCCATCAGATTGTCTCAAAGAATATATATATCACGGAATTTGGAATATATTTTGTACAGGAGGCTACACATAATCTATAAATGGACTCTATACCAACCATGTTTGAAGAGGGAGGAGTAACTTTTAATCCTAAAAGTAATTAGATACATAATCTATAAATGAATTTTTTGCAAAAGTATCAATAAATGATGATATTAACGAAGTATTTTTAAAATAAATTGTGAATATATTTTTCGATTTCAATTAAATTTTATGTGGTGATTTTAATATGATTGAATTTAGGAAAAATGAAGAGGAACTCTTCTAAATGCAATGATGGACTGATACACTGATGAAAGAAAGGCATAATTAAATTATATATACAATAAATTCCAAATGTTTAATCCAAGCCGCCACCACTAGCAATCCCCTTGACTAACCCTTAGTCTACTAAATCTAACTTTAAAAAAAGTGGTGATAGGGTGCATAAAACATTAAATAGAGTACCTTTTTAAAAGCATAACCTTTTCACTTTTTCTAACATTTCTTAAGGAAATTAAAATCTGAATTTTATCTTAGCACTCATCACTTCTAACATAAATGGACTCATGCTTATATCATTAGAATTTGGAACCTTACTTCTTATTTTGTTGGAGAGTGTGATTGTACTGAATATTGAGAGGGTACCTTCTTTTGAATTGTAAAATTATTTTATATGTATAATTATCAAGGGGATGAGTTTCTCTATAAAGTCTAGGATGTGTCATACTAAAACATGAATACATATAATCTTCATAAAATCTTAAGATATCTCATTTCAATTTAGATTTGAAATATGAAGTTACTAAATGGAGACATAAGGTCAAGGTCGAGAAAATCTATCAAACTCGTAGTGCCCAAATCTATGCCCATATGCACTAGTTGAAAAATTGAGACCAAGATTCCAAATATTTTTTTACCCTTTTTCATTATAGATAAACTATAAATAGGGTGAAATCCATTTGTGAGGCCAATAAAAAATTAACACAACTTCATGATATTTTGAGAGATTTTGTTCCTCATTACCACGGGGTTTTTTCAGCTTAGATGTCTATGCCAACTTATGGGGAAACTCTCATAAGATTTTTTCAAGTTGTTCCTTATAAAATATTTGAGGGCCAATGAGTGGGATGTGATTGATTATCATCATTAGCATAAATTCAATGAAATAACTCATCCCCTGGAATTGATCGATTTTCTTATGAATTTATCAAATTTAGTGGGATACTGTGAGTCTAAACTTGCAAAAAGTCGATTTGGAGGTTGTTTAGACCAACTCCTTCAAAAAATTCATCAATCAAAATAATATTAATTTCATTCCTAACAATGGGGACCCAAAAATCATTACAAGATGGTGTCTAATTAACCTCTTGAATGTATCCTACAATATAATTACTAAAACCCTTGTTGTTAGGGTGAGATTATTGAGATTATTGAGGATGGATAATTATTTATGCTCTTCATGTCAGAACCCTGAGTTAGTTAAGCATATTTTTTGAGTTTGCAAGTATGCTCAATGTGTTTGAGGGTAGATTCATTACGTTTTTCAACATTTCATCCAGAATTTGTCACGTACAAAATGGTGCTCTCAAGAGATTCCACTATGTTACTTGGAAATTAATACTAAATATGGTATATATTTCATTTTGAAATCCTTTTTCATTTATGAAAGGAAATAAAAACATGCAATGTTTAACTATTTAGTTTTTTTTTGGGTTATTAGAACAAAGTGCAAGTGATCTGAAATATTATGTTACAGATTCAAGTGCAAGTGGAGAAGATCTGATTGATGGTTGAGCACCTCTAAACTTTATTGGAGCATTGGAGAAGTTCTTCTTGTGGCTTTGGAGATCATGCTAGGCACCATTCACATAGCAAGTGCTGAAGTCGCTGAGTCACAACTCTAATATTAGTTAGTGTGCATTTCCATACACTCATGTGTGGAGGGCTCTGTAAAAAAAAAGTTTCCTAAAATATCTTCAGCCATTTCATCGTCGAGGTATGAAAAAAACAAAGAAAATAATAATAATGGGTGATAGTCGATACGTAATACAACAAATTTTTCGCTAAAAATGATTAACATTAATATGACAATTCAGATGACTTTCCACAACCTGTACTTAATTTTTGAGCTTTATTATTTTTATGCCTCAAAATCACTTTTCAATTTTTTAAAGATATATTTGAACTTTTTTTTTATTGAAAAAATACCATTTTTAAGTTTTTCTATTTTATAAAAGTAAAATAATAACACACTCTCGCTCAAATATGATTGTATAATATCATACCATTTTTCTATTTTGTAAAAGTAAAATAATAGCACCCTCACGCTCAGATGTGATTGAGTGATATCATACCATTCATTATTTTGTAAGAATAACCATATACAATCTATATCATTAATCGAAAACAATATTCAATTAGAAATGGAAAAGACTGTTTTCCATTTTACCACAAAAATACCAGTTAAAAAAAACGAAAAAAGAACATCCATATCATGCTTCGTAAAAGAGAAAAATATAGATGCTGGAAGGACGAGAAAAACATCAACTTCCCTTTCGTAATACATTTATTGCACCAGCTGTTGATGACATTGGCGACCGTGATAAAAAGAAATTCCACATAGCTAAGTCTTTATCAGAGCTCGGACGATTCTGAATTCCCTATCATAATACGTAAGCCTAAAGTGCAAATGAGATGTCTTTTATTCCCTATATTTTTGCCTGCCAATAAGCTGCGAATGCTATAAATTTAGCTGTCGAATACTTTGCGAAGAGATTAAAAGACAGAAGAAGAGACACTGCATGGAGATAATATTTCGTATTGTGTCTTCTTGGTGTCGTAACTCAGGAGGAGTTCACTTTAAATATACGGTGAGAGATGGTATTTCCACAATTCATAAGGTAAGATAAAATTCAAATTTTTTTAAATTAATATTTTGAATCATTTTCTATGAATTATTATTATGATTGAGAGAATGAGAGAATACTGAAAGTTACGATATCAATATTACATGGTGTTAATTATTAAATATTAAAAAATAATATTGTATTATATATTTTTCAAGATGTTATGCGCACACATAAGTGAGAGAAGTTGTATGTATTTCGAACTCTCTTATAAATATTGGAACATAGCAAATATTCATCTATTTGGAGAGAGTGGTTAGATACAATCCAAACTAAAATAATAAGCCCTATTTAAGGGCATCTTGAAGACTATCAAGCAAACACATTTAGGGTTCAGACAAAAGAGACATGATACACAGATTTCAACGTAACACTGGAGAGGTGTGCACATAAAGAATAACATTGTAGGTGAAGGTGAACGGCTTCCAAAATTATCAGAACCCCATTGTTCATAGGAATACTATCAACCAACACTGATAGTGTCGGTTGTCACAAGTGGATAACTTTGCCAACATCACCTAAGGAGGTTTTTAACTCTTATTTATGATTTTATCAATTAATGAAGCACACATAGAGCATTTATAGATTCAATGACAAATTCTATGAACAATAACAAGGCAAAACCAACTTTGTCCTCTTTAAAGTAAGTGGAATATCTATCAATTTGTTTCAATCTAGATTTGTCTACCTAATTACATATTTTACATAATATTAATTAGTGCACAACTTCCCTTATGACATATCTTTTTAGGACATGATGTGCTTATGCCAACCATAATGTGATAATAAAAATTTAATATAGTGAAATGAAGCCAAGGCAATAAAAACTCACAAAAACATGAGGGATAGAATCGAAAGTGCACTAATTTTGTACTAGTAGGAAATGAAGCTCATAATGGAAATAACACTTATCTTAAAATAAATGACTAGTATCCTAAAGCTGGCAATAATCTAACATGAATTTGAGGATATCTAGATGAATTAAGGCTAGAGAGACTCTAATATCGGTGGAAAGGTGTTTGAAATAATCTAAATGTACACAAGTGGATCAAGAATGGAAATGCATGAAAAAGACACTAGAAAAGGGTGGTAGACAAAAGTTAAGTTTTTACAGTTGGGTAGTAGTCTTCTACATTTGGGTGGCAAACAAAAAATTAAGGTGCCATGAAATACTTTGTAATTTTTGTGAAGCTTCTAGATCTATTCAATGGAAGAAAACCCATTGTTATAGATAGTTTGACACTCTCATCTTGACTTTTTTCCAAAATTTCAAGGGGTACTAGATTTAGCTTGAAGAATAGTTCAAAACCCTAGGCATGCCTTTTTCTTTTCAGGTATCCCCTTCAAACTAATGGAACTATGTGGTAGAGAAGATGTAGAATAAAACTTCCTTTTGGATCACTAGACCTCTCTCTTTAGCTTCTAAGTTTTTAGGTTTGTTTTAAGGTCCTTGCAGCCACCCCTATTTATTACTCTTGTCATTGGTAACCATCCAAGGCTACATACAATAAACTTGAACATCTTATTACATACATTATTTTGGCCAATTTTGAAGGTTCTAATGGGTTTCACATAGTTGCATTGGATATTTGTTGTTAATCTAAAGAGATGGGTGGTCTTGGCCTTTTGGACGCCAAACTCCAAAGCACTATGATTATTCTTTCCTTTGAAGGAGAATAGACTGAATATTTTGATTCACCATTGCATAAGTGAAGGGAACCTTTTCGGCTAGCAACCCTTGAAAGGTCTAGGTATTCAACTATTATAGCTCACTCAGGTTCTTGTCAATATTAAGGGATATTTTGTGTCCCAAACTATATAGAAAGCTTTGAAATTGATCAAACCTCACTTAGTTTGAGATGGAGATGGTTTAAGAACAAGGTTCTCTTTGAATTCTCACTCCGTTTGGCAGTCTCCAATTCTCTCTTATCATGGTGTTCCCTTTGCCATAGTTCCCTAGATTGAGAGCCTCTAACTTTTTAAGAAAGAGATTATGGCAATTTAAGACTTCTTTACAATGGGTTCTAGGATCGACTACCTTAGCTTATTCTACATGATAAGTTTAAGCTTTCTCCCAATGATCTTTCCTCGATTTCTAAGGTGCAAAAATCCATCTTAGATGAACATCTCTAAAAAATTATAGTTCAAACACTCACTAGATGGTGCATTATCTGGAAGTGCCATGTGGAAACCCCCTTCCACTGATATAAACTCTAGCTTGGTTATCGCTTGATCTCCCTTCAGCACATTTAAGTGGATTCTTTGAATACTCACTAAAATTTTAATTCTCCTACAATGATATGGGGGTGAAGTTTGACAAAGTATGGAAAGAAGACATTGAGATCAAACGTGCCCATTTCCTTTGGTACATTTTGCATCAAGAATTTCCTTTTAGCAACAAACTTGTCCATATGTGAGTGGATAATTGCTTATGCCCTTCATATCAATACCTTGTGTCACTTAAACATTTGTTTTGGTTTTCTAAGCATGCTCATGTGTCTGGAGGTGGATTTATACATTTTTCAACAATGTCATCGATAATTCTTGCATTGCAAAATGGTGCTATGAAGAAATTCAACCATGTTACTTGAAAAGTACAATAAAATATGGTATACATTTTATTTTGAAATTCTTATTCATTTATGGAAAGAAAGAAAAAATGTAATGTTTAAACATATAGCTATGGGTGTTTTTTTCCCTTCTATTGCTAACCTTTAGTGAAAGTAATATCAAATATCATTTTACACATTTAAGTGTAAGTAGAGAAGCTCTGATTAGAGATTGAGCACCTCTAAAGTTTATTGGACTATTAAGGAAGTTATCCTTGTGCGATTACCTAGGTCCCACCCGATTCTTTACATTAATAATCATTTTCTCAATATTGTGACTTTGGAACTCTTATTAGGCACCATTCACATAATAGATGCCAAAGTGACCAACACATAACTATTATAATGATTAGTTAGCAATCCGAAACACTCATGAGTGAATGGCTCTTTAACCCAAAAAAAAAACTTTCTTTAACAATATTTAACTATTTCTCCACTTACATATAAAAAAACAAAAAAAAAAATAATAATAATAATAATAATAATAATAATAAATAAATAAATGAGAATGGATACTTAAAACAACAAATTTCCTTATTGATAGTTACTAAGATTAAAATGGAGTGACAATTTAGATGACCCTCCACCGTAACTAATTCTTATCCTTTGTTATCTTTGTACCTCTGGACTATTTATCAATTTTAAAAGAGAAAAAAAAAGATACTGAAAGGACGGAAAGAAACGGCACCGCTTGCGTAAACTTGGGAGGACATCTCTTTGTAATACAGTGGCAACTCCTTTCTTTCACTAGCTGTTGGATGGTGACCATGATAAGAGAGATTCAGAATTTTGCAGTATACATAGCTAATGTTTCTGCCACACATTTGGTATGAGAGCTCGGACGGTACGTGGCGATTCTGAGTTCCCTGTCATAACACGCAAGCCTGCTAAGTGCAAACGACATGTCTTTTCTTCACTATTTTTTTGTCCGCCATTAAGCTGCGAATGCTACAAATTTTACAGGCAAATACAGCACTGAGATCTTTGCCAGGGGATTAAAAAACAAAAGGAGAGGCTGTGCATAGAGATACGATTTCCTGCTGTTAAAGGGTATATTTTGTTTTTGTTTGTGGTGGATTTAAATAAGGCGTTTTTTAATCATTGGAACGTTTCAGATTATATTAAAAAAATATATAATTACATAAAATTATAAAGTAAGTAGTCTGATACATCAGAAATCAATTTTTTGGAAATTCGACTTAAAAATAATAAAGCACAAATCATGGATGGAGGATTCTCTGTAAATAGGGCATTTTCTCTCCAGATCTTTACCGGCAGATTAAAAAACAAAAGGAGAGGCTGTGAATAGAGATACGATTTCCTACTGTCAAAGGGTATATTTTGTTTTTGTTTGTGGTGGACTTGTCCTTAAAGAAGATAGGGCATTTTTTTCTCTCTCTTTCAAAGGAGCGAAGGATAAATCTTTTGAATTTATTGATATTTTTTTTAAAACATCAGAATTACGATAATGTTTATAGAGAATATGTGTATGCAAAGGACTTCAAGAAGATTGTTTGAGAATATAAATATGAGTATTGATAAATTTACTTGATGGAGACACTCAAATTTTGCATTTTTGTTTGTTGGATATTTTGTTGTGTGTCTTTGGACTCTTAGGATTTTTATTTTTTAGGTTATGATTGCCAATTAACGATTTTTTTATTATATTATTGAATTATTAAAACATTTTCAATAAAACAAATGTTTATGTTATTAGATCATTGAATTTGAAATGTATTTTATATAAAAGGCTTTTAAATTAGTTATAAATAACTCTATGCTTAAATTATTTGAAGAGTGAGGTGTAACTTTTAATGTGACAAATATCAATTTTGATAGTAGTATAAAATGAATCTTGATAACTAGTATATATATTTTGGAAACTATTTTTTCCCAGTATTGTTATACGTATAAGATTATTAACAAACATATAACTATCAGAGTTATAAACTAAAGTATTATAGTGGACAAAATTCTCAATTAGTAAGATATACCTTATATGTCACTTAGTTTGCAAAGTGAATAAATGTTTATGCAAAGAAGGATTTTCAAAACATTGTCTCTCAGAATATAAATATAAGTATACATATATCCATTTGGTTGAGACACTGAGTGAGTTGGTTTTTATGTTAAATTTTGTATCTTTATTTCTTTGAACCTTGTGAATGGGATATTTATATATTATTGTTTGTGTCTATAAATTTTTAGAAATTTTTGCTCGTTAGATCGTAAATGCCAACCAACTATTCTTTTTATTATCAATCTCATATATTTTAGATTAATTGAATTGTTGAAACATGTATTTTGCTACATCATTGAATGTATCGTGTATAATCTTAAGACTTTTAAGTTGCATTATTTAAAGAGGGAAGAGTGACTTCTAATCTAAAAAGTGTAAAATAAGTTTTAATAATAAAATGAAGTGATATATCTTAAAAATAAAGGGTGATATTTAAAGTTATATAATTATATACATTATAAGTAAATTTTACTATATAAATTTTATCAAAATATTAATAAATTAATCTATATTTATAATACAATTTTAAGTAATAATTAAAAAATAAGATAAAAACTAAACTCTTTATTTACATAAAAATAATTCAAAAAATCCTTGTACTAATATTTAAAAAAAATCTTATAGCTCTGCTTAAATATTATTTTATTATATCAATTGTTATTTATTATATCTTATGATCCTTATTTAAAGTGTTATTTTATCATATCTTAGAGACTTATTTAATTGTTATTTATCATAGTTTATCATTATTACATTACAATGAGCATATTTTATTGCATACAACATGCAAGAGAAATGTAAAACTTTAATTTTGGTATTGTGATGTAAAAAAGTTTTCAAAACTTCTTCTAGTTTGATGTATTTTACATTCTAAACTATAATTTATTCTTTTTATTTTTTTAATAACCAAAAAACTACTATATTATTTTTATTAATAAAAGTGTATTTTTCAATTTAAAAAAAAAATCTATTCTTTTTATTATTTTTGTGATGTAATTCTATTTTATATATTATTTTTAATATTTTTTATGTTATAATTTATATGCATAAAAAAAAATTGTATAACACAATAAGAAATATAAAATATTTTGTATTTAAATGTTATCTATTTTTTAAAAAATCATAAAATAAATATTTTATAATTATATCTTATGTAAATATATAGAGTGAATAGTTTTTTAATTTAATCATGCAAAGATATAATGAAATATTGACCAAAATATTATTATTCATTTTTTCACTTATTTTTTATATATATGTTTTTAAAAAGAAGTCTTCACATTGCATTTTACAAATTTTCTTATTTAAGATTAAGTTTATAAGATTGTCATTGTCTTCTTATTTATGAAGCTCTTAGAGGATTTGAATAGATTCCTTTTGATACTTGTAGTTTTGTAGTTTGAAATATATTTTTCCAATAAATATATCTTCTTTCAAAATCAATACTTATTTAGAAAAGATATATAAATTCTATTATGAAATTGATTTGTTATTAACTTTATTTATTGATCTTTATATATTTTTTTTAGTTTAAAAAATTACATTTTTTCAAAATTTTAAATATTTTATTTTTTAATAACAAAAAATTTAGATTTTTTTATTACAATTTCATGAGAGCTTGATTTTTCATAGAATAATGTCTTGCATTGATTTACTTGCAAGATAACCAACTTGGTTTTAATATATGAGAACAAGTTTAGCATGGCATTGAGGACCTACCAAAGGCATCTTATATTGTAGGTGAGCAATGTCTTGTGACTTAATTGAAAATGTGCAATTTAAGAGAGAATATTTTATTTTTTTACGTGAAGAAAAATCAATTTGGTGAGATGGTTTGTTTATTTCTACACCTCTTATTTTTTGGGGGTTGAGGTTATGAATATTGAGCTTTTAGTTTAAATTATGAGCTTGATAATCATTTTATTTTATTGATTTATTATTTTAGTTAGGTTGATAGGTGTGCACTTACTAGACTGAGCCTTGTCTTTTTTTATTTAATTGACAGTCCACATTAGATTTTGTACAATGAATATAATTGAATTCTCCTCTTTAAAACACTTGTCATGCAATTGAGTGGTTGTGTGGTAGTGTCAGATATGGTCTACGATGTTATAGTTTTTGTTGGATGTGTCATTGACATTGATGCATTAGAAAACATTAACTTTTCTACACTAAATTCTATCAATTTTTTTTTCTAAATTTTAGTGTGTGAGAGGATGTAGAGGTTTGCTTGATATATTATACACACAAATAAACATAGATGTTAATAGCCTCTTAGATCCTTATGAAAAAAAAATAGTTTATATACAAGGATCTAATACTTGAGAGTAAGTTTGATACCACATTGAGAGAGTGTAGAAATCACCTTCTTATATAGATAAACCTTTTTTCTATGATAATTCTTCATTATATACCTGAGATGCAAAAAAATTGTATTTATTTATTTTTTTTTACGTTTTTTTTTAATTTATTTTTATGATAGAGAAATTTTAGTTTATCAATTTTATTTTATTATATTTGTGTAAAAATATATATTGGAATGCAAAAAAGGATGGGGAATAATTTTTTTCAAGTAATTTCCTTGCTTTCCATGTCTCCATGTTTTATGATTATATTTACAAATACAAAGTTTATCCCTTAATTTATAAACATGAAAATCATTTTTGCTGGTTTGATTTATAATTTTAACTTCTTGGAAAAATCTCGATGTTATTTGAATGCATTGGGTAAGAAAATGTTATGAGTAACATGTTAAGTTTGGTGAGAGATTATTATTTTTTAAATAATATTTCATTTTTTGCATTTGCATCTACTTAATTGAATATTTATATTTTATATAATGGAGTTGGTAATGAATGATAGTGTAATTAAATTCAACTTAGATCTCTTTACTTATGTATTTGAGTATCCTTTCAAAAAGCTTTATTATTTTAATTTTCATCAGAATTTGTTTGTGCTCATCACCATTAATATATTTACATATTTATCTGAGTAGCCTTTCAAAAAGACTTATTATTTTCATTGTCTCTATAATGTGCCCTTATTTTACATATTCTTTTTAATGTTGTTTGTGTTTTAAGTTTTATAAGTGGGAGGATGATTTTTATAAAATAGTAAAAATCATATAGATATATTTTACCTAAACGCTTGTATCTTTAGAAATAAAAGGATGATTTATGGTTATATTTAATGTGTTGAACACAATTTTTTATCTAATCATGCAAAGATTTTGTGAAATCTTGACCACAATGTTATTAGTCTTTTTTAATTGTGTATATAGAAAGAGAAATAGAGAGAAGTTTATTTAATGTGCATTTTACATTTACTTATTTATGATCAAGTTTTCAAGAATGATGATTTTCTTCTTGTTTATAAAGATATTGAAGGATTTGAAGAGAATCCTTTTGACACCTATAGCTTCAAATAATTTTTCTTAATTGACATATCCTTATTCAAAATAGTTATTTATTCGAAAAAGATACATAAATTAATTATGAAATTATTTTTTTAATTTGTTTAATTGATATTTATTATTTTAAATGATTAAAATACCATTTTTTAATTACAAAAATTTGGCTTTTTATAGTGAAAATTTAGATTTTTGTGTTAAGATCATTTAGTTCCACTGTGGTTGAGACTGCTCTTGCTTAGAATAGCACCCTACATTGGTCTATATGTAAGTAAACTAGATTGGTTTCAAACAATGAGAATAAGTTTGGTGTGGCACCAAGGATGCACCAAAGGCATCTTGCATCATAAACATTCATATTTTCCATGGATATTTTGATCTATTTCATGTGAGTAAAAATTGTTGGTTTATTATTTAATAGGTTTATTTTTTAATTTTTGAATGATATGTATAAGGATTGGTTAAGTGGGTTGGTTGTGCCCATCCCCACTTAGGTTTGAATCTTATAGGGTGTTTGTATGTCAGATATAGTCATTTATGTGGTATAGTATGTTGGTTGTAGCCACTTAAGTTGAAATAATAATTTTGGTGGCCAATGGTGGCTATTTGAATTGATTTAATTCTTGAAGATTGGGTTTCAAGTTGTGAACCAAACCCAATTCATAGCTCCAGGCTCTGAAAAAGCTACATTACCTAGTATTTTTTTAATTCTTTTATTTCATTTCCTTTAGTGTCTCTATTTGAAAAAAAATAATAATTTAGAAGAGATTTGGTGATTTGGTTTCTTTGTTTTCCATGTCTCCTTTTATTTTTGTCGAAGCTATGAATATTGACCTTTTAGCATGAGTTGAGAGCTTGGAAAATATTTTGTTTACTTGTTTCTTCTTTTAATTTTTAAGAGGAAGATTAATGTTGATTTAAATGTCATTGGTGAAAAAATGTTGTAGAGAGCATATTCATTTAGACTAAAAGGTGAATGTATTTAAGTTTTCATTCTTTTACTTTTTCTAATACATAAATGTTAGTTTATCTTATTTCTTTAACCACTTATGTTTGAAGAAAAAATTATTGGAGTGTAGGAGAGTGCATTCAGTTCCTTTATACATTGGAAAATCATTATGTTGGGTTGGTTAATTTATTTTTGATACCTCCTTTTTTTTGGATTATAACTATGGATAGTGAGTTTATCCCTTGATCTATGAGTATAAAAAGTTTTTTTTTAATTTTTTGTTTATTTAGTTTCTAAGAATAAGTTTAATGCTTATTTGAATGGCTTAGGTGGGAAAATGTTGCGGGTAGTAAGTTTAATTTGGTGATAAATTGCTTACACCTTAAATGTGTGTTGCATTGATGTGCATGTAAGAAAACCAAATTGGTGAAATGGTTGACTTGTAAAGGATATTTCAAAACATGCATATACTAATGGGGAAATGAGGAGTGAGCTTTGAAACTACATGAACATGTCTCTATCAATTCCGTAAGGTAAGTTGATTTGTGTTCCCTAACACTATGATTTCCATAGTAGCTCCTATTTATTTGAATGGCTCACACATGTATTCAATATTAAAGATACCCCTTTTTAAGATTATGAGTTAGCAAAATTTACATTTAAAAAATAAATAATTTTTTTTTCAAAGTGAGTATTGGCATTTTATGGATTATAATATTAAATTTTAGATGTGATTGTAAGTTTATTTTTTGTTTAGTTGGACTTATCATTTTTTTGGTGCAGATACCATCATATTCCTATGGTAAAAAAATTAATTTATTATGGAAATTATATGTGCTTATTTACTATTGTATTGTTTCTAGTCGCCACTTGGGTCCACAGTGCTACACTATGCACTTGCCACCATCTTTAGAGATAATCAAAACTATAAAACTACATATCCTTTAAAGTTTTATTTTATCTACTTATTCATATTAATTATGTCACATTTTTATTATAAAATATAACAATTAATATTTTTTTAAATTAATAAGTTTAAGGTTTAAGATTCCTTTTAAGCAAACATAAAAATTAAGACCTCGTTTTGATGTTCTCACCATATAAATAGTTTAACTTTTGAAAATATCTCATACTAATGAATGCTTAATAATAATATATATTAGTTTATTATCTATCTTATTTATGGCGAGTGACTAATAAGCATAAAATAAATCTATATTGATAAACATGTATAGTTAGAGTTGGTCAGGTTTAAAATTTACGAAAGAAGACAAAGGTATGTCATTTGAAAACATCATTATTTTTTGAGAGTTTAATTTAATGTTTGATATCTCTTCTGTTATGCCCTCAAAAATATAGTTTATATATGTTAGTTTTATCATTATATTGTTGGAATTATTAGTGAATGCTGGATAATAATACATTATTCCACCCAAAAAAAGTGACCAAGGTCTTGATATGCGATAACATATAGATAAAAATATTTGAGTGTGTATCAAGCCTCAAATTTGTTTTCTCTTCTATTCATAGTGAATGCTAACCTTCTAGATAAAATAAGCATTAAATATTTGATGTTAGCAGTCTAAATATAAACATATTTCTTATTGTGTACATTTCCCTTGGGTAATAGGTCATTTCCTAATTTTTTTAATATTAAAAACATTGCATCTTGTCATACATACCTTCATGTGTGTTATCAGTGTCATTAGTAATTTTCTCTTTTTACAAATCTATACTAAAAATGTGAAAATGAATGCATCAACATATCATACACACACACACACACACACACACACACACACACACACACACACACACACACACACACACACACACACACACACACACACACACACACACACACACACACACACACACACACACACACACACACACACACACACACACACACACACACACACACACACACACACACACACACACACACACACACACACACACAGACATGCACACACACACACGCGCGCACACACACGCGCACACACACACACGCACACACACATGCACGCACACACACACGCACACGCACACGCACACGCACACACGCACACGCACACACCCACACACACACACACACAAATTTTTTGTGTGTGTGTGTGTGTGTGTGTGTGTGTGTGTGTGTGTGTGTGTGTGTGTGTGTGTGTGTGTGTGTGTGTGTGTGTGTGTGTGTGTGTGTGTGTGTGTGTGTGTGTGTGTGTGTGTGTGTGTGTGTGTGTGTGTGTGTGTGTGTGCGCGTGTGCATGTGCGTGTGCGTGTGTGTGTGTGCATGTGTGTGTGCGTGTGTGTGTACTCTAAAGTACATGCAAAATTAAACCAAATGTACACATTTCCATTTTACTCATTTATGTATTTCCAACAAAACCTACAAAGATCTGACCTTGGTTGTACTTTGCATGTAAATCCATGGATAATCTTCTTGAAGTAACCTAAAATACAAGATGCAAAATTGTTATCCACGACACACAAGAGTTTCAATCAAGGTTGAATCACAAAGGGAAAAATCTTGAAATATTATGTAAACCACGTCATTATGTTGTAAACTTGCTTTGAGGGGAATGATTGAAGGGGCATGGAAACTGAAATGTTTAACTAATAAAATCATTTATTAATTTTGGGTGCATTAATATACTTATTTAATTAATAAAATCACACACACACACACACACACACACACACACACACACACACACACACACACACACACACACACACACACACACACACACACACACACACACACACACACACACACACACACACACACACACACACACACACACACACACACACACACACACATTAAATTTCTTGACGTAATGTGTTTTCACTTAGATTTTATTCTTGATTTCCATGCAGGGTAAAGTTGTAGTTAATCGACCCTTGGGTCGTGTTGATGTATAATAACCTGATATTGAACCCAATCATAAATCCATATTGATCATTTCATTTTTTAATGTAAAATAATGTATCATTCATACATGGTGAGTGATGTTTTTTTTTTTGATAGAATCATTGATACATTATCAATTACTTGTTTTAATATGATCACATAGATTTTTCCTTGATGCATGTACAAGGAAAAATTATAGCCGATTAAAACTTATATTGTGTTGAAGTATAATATTTTGAGACTAAACTCAAAGACTAATCATTATTAACTTGAAAGGATCAATTATGCATGTGATCACACATATTTTTATGGCATTTGTCTCTTCACATGCATCATGCTACATATGTCATATGTGGGATTTTTTAATTGAAATAAAATCCCAAGATTGTTATCCCATATTGATACTCATTATCTCATTATCATCATTAATTTAACACCACACCATCCATTAAATAATTGATATTAATCCTAATATATAGACTTTGATCTATTATTACTCAACAAGCCTTTGGCTTAGACAAATCTGGGTAAGGGATACATACTTGGCCTATGCCCTGCTACATTAAATACATCAATAGTCAAATATGTCTTTACAACTATTATAGGCTAGAACAATTGTCCTATAGTTGATACATGCTAGTCATGACAACCTATAAGATGTTATGGGCTAGTCTTTAAAGATTGCATTTTTCCAATCATTATAAGTTAGCTTTACCTAGTTGCTATTGGTTAGGTCTGTCTAATAGGTTTAGATTAATACTATGACATTTGCTACGATCTATCACTACCAGATTGTTATGCATTGTCACTACCCCAATTGCTATGGGATATTCTTGTTTGCTCAATATCTTAAAACTCATGATATTAGAAATAAAACAATATAGTAAAGATAGTCCATAATTCATCTAAATCAAAAAATAAACCATTTCATTCATATAAACATAAACAACATATGCATCATATTTATTTAGTGCTATTGATAGGAAGAATGTTCAACATAGAGTTTTTATATCTAATAAGTTTGACAATTCAAGGGTCAAGGAAAGATATAAGAACCTATATGGGATTGTATTTTAATGTATCTAATTTATTATTCAATGGTGTGTATAACATATGACTTTACCTCCTAAATTTAAACTTGTGAAATTGATTATAGAGTAAGCATATTTCATTTAAATTTGAACTTATAACTGGATTATATAGTACACATAACTTCACCATGTAAAATACTAAACTCTATTTTTTTTAATAAAATTTTATCTTGCATCAACCAATCAAGATGGAATTTGAAATACGCATTAAAATACATACATCATAAAATGATAAAATATTATTCATATATATAATATTTTTTATTGGAATGCATCATAGTATTCATGCATTTAAAAAAAAATGCATATCACAAAGTACTAAAAAATAATGTTAGTTAAAATGGCTACACAAGAAGAGCATCAAAACAACATATCAAAAGATAATGACAAGTGTACACATAGAATACACACAATGACATTATAGTGATGACACATATATATCAATAATATTGAGTACTATCTATAGGATCTAAAGACACCATAATACCCTACCCTAGTGATCGAGGAACCACAATACCAATTTGATCACCACCTTGCAATAAGACAACCAACATAAAATTTAACACTAAGAACAAGACAATAAATAGGCATGTATTTCATATATAATAAATATTAATTAAATTTATTACATAAAAATAATGTTAAATACAAAATCCTAAAGATCTTAACACCTATCATAAATTATAAGTGCATTCCCAATGCCTACTTATGTGGCACTTTGACCTGTTGTTCCCATGGCCTAGAAGGAAGTTGTAATTACATATACATACCCAATTTCATATTATTAGGATTCCTTTTACCACATGATACACATCCCTTTATGAACTTAGAAACATCAAACTGCATATTAGGCCAATAAACATACATATGTAAATGTGAAACATTTTTTGTAACACCAAAATGTCTTACAACTTTTGACATATATGCTTCCCTTATTATTTTAACTCTTCCCTTTATAGACACACAAACTTTACCTGAATTGTAGAGAAATACATTTTGGAATTAATATTCCCCTTGGGGCTCAAATCCTACAACTTAGGACCTCTTTTATTGAAGAAATGGCTCCCAAAAATCTCTATCAAGGGCATATTATTATAGATAAGATACACATAAAAGGCTCAATAAGAGTTATGGTTCCCATGGCTGAAATTAAAATATGTATAGATAAAATATTATCTAGTTTCTTAGTCACACTTTTCTTATATTAGATAATCAAATGAAATTATTTTAAAAAACCATCCATTCATGGTGTCTAGCTTGGTAAAGTTTTTTTTTTGTTCTTGCCAATATTGGAGAGGTTGGTAATCCATGTGGAAATAAGTTTCCTTACCCATAATATAGTGTTTCAATTTATTGATTAATGGAATAAGAGCTTACACTTTATTATCATATGTACAATGATTCAAAATTTCACCATGAAATACATTTGAATGGTGATTTATGAGATTAATTTATTGTACTAAGATAACCCCCATAACATAGTTACTAGCACCCATTTCAACCTCAAAATGCAGATGCAAGTTAGGAAAATATAATATCATAACATGGTTAATCTTGTGTTTGAACATATCAAATTATTGTTGTTATTTTTTACCCCAAATAAAAGTCTAACCATTTTTTTTAATGGCATGCAAAGGTGTAACTACGGAAGATAAAATCTTGATGAAGTTCTTAATATATTAAACTACATCAGTAAAACTCCATGTTTTGGTCACATTGGAACTATTTGGCCAATTCATTATGACTGATATCTTTACATGATCAATTATCAATTCCCAATCTCCAACCATATACCCCAATTAGACAAGTGATTATTGAGAAAAATAACATTTATTCTCATTTAACAATATGTTTTTCTCCTCCAAAACTTGTAAAACTTATTTTAAATGATCAATATATTCATCAATTTTTTTGATAAAACTAATAATATCATCCAAATACACAATGAAAAATATATCAATAAATGGCCTCATTACCTAATTCATCAACTGCATGAAGGTAGCTATTAACTTGTGTAGCCTAATAGATAGAACCAAACATTCATATAACCCTTTCCTTGTATTGATTGGTGTCTTCCAAATGTCATCATATTTTATTCTCACTCGATGGTACCTAGATTTCAAATCAAGATTTGTAAAATAATTCACATTTTAAAGTTGTCTATATATAAGTTCATCAATCCATGGAAGAATGTTCCTATTATTTTTGGTTAGTTTTTAAAGATCTCTATGAACCACACATTCTACATGAACCATATTTTTAAGTTACTAAAAAAAAGGAGAACAACATGGAGAATTACTAGGATGGATTACTTCTTGTATAATTAAAGATTGTAATTATTATTTTACCTCATTAGCATCTTGAAGGAATGTGTATACAACCTAATATTTAGAAGTAGATTATCTAATATCAACTAAATTTCATAATCAGTGGGCATCATTGGTACCAACCTTATGGGATCATGAAAGACTTTGTTGAACTAATGCACCAACTCTCCCATACAATTTTACTCTTTTATAGTAATTGTACTATAATAAGTTTTATGTGTAGCCATTTATTTATCTTTAATATATTTCAAAATACATAAAGAAGGCTCCCCACTTAAATTAATAATCCTTTAGCTTGAGAGGCAATTACCAAAGATATTTTAGAATCACATTTTTAGGTTTAAAGGATGTAGCTCTTTCCATACTCTAGAGAATGGTATTGATTGGCTCTTCTCATGACTATAGAAAATCAAATATGAAAATAAGGGCTCCCAAACACTACACCACACACATTAAGAGCTGTAACATCCACTATATCTTCATCAATAATGATGTAGGGGCATCAAGAAATGATGTACATTTGGTCATTTGACAATGTCCTTGGTCTTAAAACATGCCTTATAAGGCATTAGAGTCATTAAATTAGTCTCTTTGTGTGTTTAGATAGCACTTTGGCATTTTCCTGCCAAAATGGGCATTTGAAAATTTGAATTGGGGTTAGAATGTTAAGAGTCTTTTTGAGAAGTGTCTACGAATGGAATGTCATAAAATGTTGGTCTGATGTATTAAATAAGTCTAGATAGGTTTGGTAAAGTGTTTCACATACATGACATGAGAAAAATGGCAAGCACCTAAGAATTTGAGTGTAATGTCTATTTTGAAGGCAGTTACCAAGATAGTAGTTAGTTAGGAAGGTAGTTTTCTTGTACATATGAAATGAGTTTTTGGATTGAGGAGGATGTTAGTATCATAGGGAGAGTCAATAAGTAGTTATTATTTTTTTATGGGTTAGTTAGCAATTGTGATAGGTATAGTTATGAAGGTAAAACTTGAAGGAATGAAAACAAACTACAAAAAGCCTCTATATTCTATCCTTGTGATAGAGTAGACTTTGTAAATAAATGAATTCAATAGAAGTGGTGATTGAAGTAATACCTTTTGTATCCCTGTAATGATATTATTTTTTGATATTAATTATCTATGGCAAATATTTAAACCTTTAAGTCTTCTTTTATGAAAATGGTTAAGAATGTAAGTCTACATGTCTGTGATTAAAACCACATGTTTGTTCATTGATATTACAATCTAGTAAGTGAGAATATCTTCAAAATGAAGTATAGTAGCATCTGAATGATATTCAAGTATTTAATTTGGTAAATTGACATTTGTGCATATGTATCTATATTGGATTATAATAAAGAATCAAGGACTAAGATAATCTAACTTTGTAGATTCCCTATTTTAAGACTCAGTCAATAACACCTTGCTTGGATGAATATAAAAGGAATATTATATAATTTATTGTAGCCTAAAGACAATGGAGAAAGACATAAAAAATGAGTTAGAACTTTTAAAGAGTTTTAAAATACCTCAAGTAAGATAAAATATGTGTTTAACCCTATTTTTATTCACACACAGACTGACTATGTTAAGAAATACTGTGGAATTCATGTGTTGATGGTGTTAGAGGTTATACCAAAGCATTTAAATATTTTAAAAATTTTACCCCAAGTAAATCAGTCCTTATGTAGTTTTTTGAAAGTTTGAAACTAAGAAAAACTTCATATAAGTAATTTTAAGCCCTCTCAGGCATAACAAACTCAGGGAACCCTAACCTAGGGTTAAAACAAAAAAAAGGCATAACTAACATTCCAACCAATTAAATGTGATTAAAATTGGTATTTATGAGGATTTTGACATGATGAAGGATGTTTTAAAGATTTTAGAATAGTATGGGACAATTTGGATTTGGTACAGGTGATTGTATGGTGAAGTGGGTTTAGGAAACCTAATTAGGTTTGTACCAATGCTATAAATGGTGTTTAGACTATGAGTTAGACCAAAAAACATTATGGAGAGATCAAAAAGATAGAGGGTAGTTAAAATGCAAATGGTTTTTCAATTACTATTATGTGCCATGAGGATTTGACAAAAAAAAGGCTAGTAGAGTTGAAAAGAGATTATGGTCTTGGGAAGTTGAGAAGAAAACTAAGGTTATAAGGGGAAATGACATGAGTTGAGACATGTCTATTAAGCTAATAGAGATAATTCAAGGTCAATATTGACTATATAAGAACCCTATTCAAATATTGATGTAGTTTGACCAAGAGAAGCTTGAAACCTAGTGAAGCTAGAGAGGGTTGGATTCAAGATGATCAAGTGAGATATGATTAAATAAACATATATAGGACTCATAGATATGGAAAGAACTATAGAACAAAGATTTAAGTGCTTTGGGTCTGAATCTTATAGCCTAGAGAAGGGTAGTTGAGAGTGAGATGAACTCAAAGGAGTTAGGATGTGAATGGAACAAGATAAAAAGATAAGTTGAGAGGAATAAAAAAGTGATAAGATAGAGTGTATAACATTAAGAGGCCTAGACAATAGATATTGAAAGAGGAGGACATCAAACCAAGTAAGAGAATTGATAGATAAGATAAGATGTTGAAGATCAGTGCAATAATCATTATGCACAGGTGTCAGAGCTTGGATTAGGTAGGGAATGGGAAATATCTTTACATCATTTGGTATTAGAGAAGCAAAGGGATTGGGACAAGGAGAAGTACATCTATCAAGCATAAAATGTACATGATTTATTTAGTTTTCATTTAATTTTTTTGTTATGTTTTTGTGATAGCATGAAGTGTGAATGAAGATAAGAGATAGGTAGCCATCCCTAAAGTTAGTGAAGGCTTGAATGAGAGAAATATCTATTAGAAAGATCAAAGGAGAGATAAAAATTGAGCTTGAGGAGAGAGAATAAGTCCTAGTGAAAGGACAAGAAAGAGAAGATAGACCCAATGAGAGGTGATGAGAGATTGAGATAGACCCAAGTGAGAGGTCATGATATGGCAAGTGAGAGAAGGCTTGTCATAGAGAATAGGTCTAGATGAGACCAAGATATTGATACACATATTAAATAAGATGAGGAAAGAGAGAGAAAAGGGAAAACAAGGCATGAGAGAAGGGTTACCACAAGAAGATGGTGCAAGATGACACCAAGAAGAGAGAGATGGAGAAAGAGATACAAGAGATGAGGCAAGAACTAGATAATTTGATGGTCAAGATAGAGTAAATAAAAGAGAGTGATTACCCATGTTGTGGATGGGTCATGAGGAAAAATACCATTAAGTGGACAATCAAGCTACTGATGAAGAGAAGATGGATTCAATCTATGAGAGAGGAAAGGAATCAAAAGAGATTGCTTTGTAAGAAACTCAATATAGAGATGCATAAGATTTGGTTGAGTGGGAAACACAAAGAAAAAATGAGTGAATAACACCTTGAAGATAATGTGATGCATTTGAGTGAGCATAAACAAGATGATTGTAGCCAACTATGTGATGGGAATGATGAAGAAGGAAGAGATCAGTTTGAAGGTCTATTAGAAGGCTTGGAAAATGAAGTATTGGTGAAGGACAAAGGCTTAAAATTTGGCTATCAATTTTTATATGAGATTTCAAATCAGTTATAAATAGATAAGGTAGCCTTGGAGAGATCATGAAGAATGAAGAATAAGTAAAGGTTACGATAGTTGAAAAGCTTGTGGATGAAGACAAAGAACTTGAAGAAGAAGCAATGATAGCAGTAGTGAAGCATAATGAAGGCATGAAGCCTTCTGAAGGTTTGATAATCATTGAGATAGTAGGTAACAAATATTTTATTTTTGGTTTTTTTTGCAAGTATATAGTTGATAACCAGTGCAAGAGAGAAAAAAAGTGAAGAAATAATGTTTTGGGGTATATACAACCCATACAATAGAGGTGAATATTAATTTATAAGTCTACAATAGGTGATAGATGATACAAGAAAGTATTAAAAGAAAAGAGGAAGGTTAGTTTATGACAAAAGGAAGATTAAGAGAAAAGTAGAGGATCAATTAAATCATGAAGGAGAAGCAGAAGCTAGAGATGATCTAAAGATCATGAATTGGAAGTCACGAAAGAAGCATTTAGTAATCCATTAGAGCTCAAGTTCTTTCTTCCCTGAATGTATGTTGCAAGGGTATTAAGCAATGATGTAGATTTAGTCATTTGAAAGTGCCCTTAGTCTTAAAACATGCCTTAGAAGGCATTAGAGTCATTATATTAGTCACTTTGTGTGTCTAGCTATCCCTTCAGCATTTTCTTGCCAAAATGGTCATTTGAAAATTTGAATTGGGGTTAGAATGTTAAGAGTCTTTTTTAGAAGTTTTTAGGAATGGGATGTTGTCAAATGTTGGTCTAAGGTCTTAAATAAGTATAGATAGGTTTGGTAAAGTGTTTCACATACATGACATGATAAAAAGGGCAAGAACCTATGAATTTAAGTGTAATGTTTATTTTGAAGGCAGTTGCCAAGATAGTTGTTAGTTAGGAAGCTAGTTTTCTTATGTATGAAATGAGTTTTTGGTTTGAGGAGGATATTAGTCTCATAGGGAGAGTTAGTAGGTAGTTAGTATTTTTTTAAGGGTTAGTTAGCAATTATGAGAGGCAAAGGTATGAAGGGAAAACTTGAAGGAATGAAAATAAAATGCAAAAAGCCTTTGTATTTTATCCTTGTGACAGAGTAGACTTTGTAAATAAATGAATTCAATAGAAGTGGTGATTGACGTAATCCATTTCACATCCCTGTAATGATATTATTTTGTGATAGTAATTAGTTTTGGTAAAATCTTTAAACCTTTAAGTCTTCTATTTTGAAAATGGTTAAGAATGTAAGTCTACATGTCTGTGATTAAAACCACCTATTTATTCATTGATATTACAATCTATTAAAGCAAGAATCTCTTCAAAATGAAGTATAGTAGCATCTAAATGATCTTCAAGTATTTCATTTGGTAAATTGACATTCGTGCATATGTCTTTGTATTGGATTATAACAAAGAAGCAATTACTAAGATAATCTGACTATGTATATTCCCTATTTTAAGACTCAGTCAATAACACATTGCTTAGATGAATGTAAAAAGAACATTATAGAAATTGTTGTAACCTAAATACAAAGGACAAAGACATCAATAAGGATTTGAAATCATGAATGAGTTTTAACAAACCTCAGGTAAGATAAAATCTGTGTTTAACCCTATTTTTGCTCACACACAGACTGATTATGTTAAGAAATACTATAGAATTCATGTGTTGACAGTGTTAGAGGTTATACCAAAGCATTTAAATCTTGTGAAAATTTTCCCCTAGGTAAATCAGTCCTTATGCAAGTTGTTTGCAGGTTTGAAACTAAGAAAAACTCCATATAAGCAATGTAAAGCCCTCTTGGGCATAACAAACTCTAGAAACCCTAGCCTAGGGTTAAAGCATAGAGGAAGGCATAACTAACGTTCCAATTGGTCAAATGTGATGTAAAATGGTATTTATAAAGAGTTTGACATGAATAATATTTTGAATCTTTTAGAATAGTATGGGACCGTACAAATAAAGTACAAGTGATTGTATGGTGAAGTGGGTTTAGGAGACCTAATTAGGTCTATACCAATGCTATAAATGGTGTCTAGACATTGTATTAGACCAAAAAACTTTGTGGAGAGAACAAAAAAGATAGAGGTTAGTTAAAAATGCAAATGGTTTTTCAATTACTATTTTTTACCATCTATACCATGAGGAGTTGACAAAAAAAAGGCTAGTAGAGTTGAAGAGAGATTATGGGCTTGAGAATTTGAGAAGAAAACTAAGGTTTTAAGGGTAAATTAAGTGAGTTGAGACAAGTATATTAATAATAAAAGAGACAATTCAAGATCAATATTGACTATATCAGACCCTGTTCAAATATTGATGTAGTTAGACCAAAAGAAGCTTGAAACCTAGTAAAGCTAGAGAGAGATGGATTCAAGATGATAAAGTGAGATATGATTCAAGAAACCTATAGAGGCCTTAGAGATGTGGCAAGAAGGAAAAAAATAGATATTGACGTGCTTTGGGTTTGAATCTTATAGCCTAGAGAAGGACAATTGAGAGTGAGAAGAACTCAAAGGAGTTAGTAGGTGAATGGAACAAAATAAATAGATAAGTTGAGTGGAAGAAAAAGGTGTTAAGATAGAGTGTATAACATCAAGAGGCCTAGACAATAGATCTTGAAAAAGGAGGACATCAAACCAAGTAAGATAACTGATAGATAAAACAAGATGTTGAAGATTTAGTGCAATAATCATTATGTGCAGGTGTTAGAGCTTGGATTAGGTAGGGAATGAGAAAGATATCTGCATCCCATACCCTTTTCAATCCCTTTAGGCCTAAAATGTTCACTTGGAATATGTCTCTCGTAGGGGACTCTACCTTACTCCCTGAATGATACAATAGATTCTAACAAATTTTTTGTACTGATATTATTTTTTAGATTTGAAAAACTAGAAATAAAGCATGTTTTAATCATGAAGATATAGAATTTTTTATATATAACTAAAAAAAATTATATGATATATAATGTTAGCCTCTAGATCTATATTCAAATGGATAAAGTCTAGCTAAATCTCCACTATTTATAAATTCTCATGGACAATTAGGGGAATGATCCTTATGCAGTCAATCATGAGCCTCCTAACCCCCTACCACCATTCCCCACTAAGGACGTGAGTGTGGGGGTAGATACCAATGTTCTCATAGTCAGTAATCTATGAGCTAGAGGAGCTCTTCTTCTTGCCCTTGTTTGCAATCTCCACACCACATATCCGACATTGCTACCATAGATGATGGTAGGGGGATTGGGGTCCTCCTCCATAGGATAATATCTCATAGCATGCCCTTACCATTTCACCCTCTAGGAAGGATTCTATAATTAATCAGTAGGATGATACTAATAATAACTAGTAGACTGATGGTTGGGATCTTATGTAAATTGATGAAGACCACCTACCCAAGGGGTGGTGAGAAAATTCTTAGGATCCTTCACCTCCTCTGCCTTCGATGGACACCATGTTCATTGTTGTTTGTGATTTTTTAAATATTTTTTTTATTGATATGCACTTGATTTAATTTAACCTTGATATTTTTGACCTTGAGATGGCCTTTTGTGAACTTTGTTCTCTTCTTAAAGTTTGTTTTAGCTCAGTGTGGATATGTTTTTAGCATTGAATTTTCCACCCATAATTTTTCTATGATTAGTGATGTCCTATACCTTATTTTATTGATGAAAGTTATATTGAATCAAAAATAATAAAATATATATAAATACAAAATGGTGACATATTTAGGTAAGCATATTATAGTGATGATGGTTATGGGCATGGAAATGAGTGCAATGGTGAAGGTGAAGGTAGCAAGTAGGTGTTAGGAAGGTGAGGAGGAGGATGGATTAGGTTTTGACTCAAGGTTGGGGGTGTGTGGGTCTGTTGACAAGTGAGTATATGGTAGGAGAAAGAATAAAAACCCCCATTTCTATGTTATTGCTGCATAGAATGGTCTGGATCAAGAGCAATCTTTTGGTCAAGATAAATAGGTTAGGGATAAAGGATTTTTTTGTGGATGCTCTTCTCCAAGGAGGAAGGTATCTTATGCAAAAATAGGGGTATCTAGGGTTTCTTCCAAATCATTGGTGTATGCCAGTTGTATTAATATTTCAAATCCTATCCATTCTTTTAGGGTGTTTTATAAAGCTTCCATTCTTAGGGCTTAGTCAGGCTCTAATCGCCTTCTAATTTCTAAAACTCAAATCAAGTCTTCTAAGGAGGGTGTAGAAGCATTGGTGGGTTCAAAAAAGAAAATAGAAATAGAGATGCATGGAAAGCATCTCTAAAAATGGCTTGCTTCAAAGATATACCCATGATTTTTTATAACACACCTCTTATTATGGAAATTTTAGATGCATATATTTCAGTGATTGGTATAGAAAGAGGGATCAAGTCTTTGATTGGTAGATGTGTGGAGAAATGACCTTCATGGGAAGATATTTTGTATTGGTTGAAAGGAACCTGGCCTTCATTAAAATCTCCTTCTCTCTCAATTTTATCTAATGGTTTCTTTCTGCTCCTATTTCAATCTTCTAAAGATAGAGAATATGTGTGGTCTAATGGGCCTTGTTTTGTAGGCAAGTAGGGAGTGTTTATATGTCCCTAGGCCCCATTTTTTGATCTAATTGCTTCAATTGTCTTGAAATCTCTAGTTTGGGTAAGATTTTATAATCTTCCCTTGGCCTTACATGCTCCCAATCTCCTTAAATATTAGGTTATAAATTTGGGTGCCTTTGTTAAAATTGGTGAAACCATTGAAGTTAATTAGTGTTTTGTTAGGGTGTGTGTAATGATTGATTTCTCTAAACCTCTGCATCATTCCATTCAGATTTCATCCTCCCATGGAGTGTGGATATATTTCATTAATTTTGAAGGTCTACTCTTTATATTTTTCAAATGTAATCAAGTTGGTCACAAAATTACTTCTTGTCTTGAGAAGGGTTTTTTAGGATCTCATGCAACAATCTTAAAGAAATAACTTAGAAATATCAAATACCTAAATCAAGATTCAGTTCAAAATATGATTTTCCCTTTTAAATCCTTTTTTGTTGGGATCCCATATTTGACATTCCCTTAGGAATTTTAGGATAGCTCTTAGAAGGTTGTGGATTTGGTAGTAGTACAAGGTTTGACCAGTTTGATGATAGGGCAACCTTCTTCTCCCATCCTAGAAGGGGAAGTAGTAGTTAAGAATCCTAAGACATAGTGTGTAAATAAAGATTTTTAATTTTTTGAAGGATCCTAGTAAGGGGATGTATCAAAAGAGGATGGTGATGGCTTGGAGGAGGAAGAAGAAGAGCTAGCTAGCAAGGCATTCATGTATATTACTCAACATCCTTATAGTTTGAGGATGCCAAATTATGGAAAGAAAGGGAAAAGAGGTAGGAAAATGGAAGAATAAAGATTGTAAATTGATGGTGACACTCAGTGGACAATATAATCTTTACTCTATAGTAGGGGCAGGCACTTATTGGTAGCCAAAGAATGATTCTTCTTATGGCCGAGTTCACTATTTTAAGAAGTATAATGTGGTTTGGTTTTATTTTCTAATTTTTAGTTTGTTTAGATAATAATAATTGGCTTTTATTAATTTTTATATTTGGATCATTCTCTTATTAAATGAAGTTCTTTTGGTTGTAGTGTGTTTAAGTCTGATTTTTAGTTTAATGTTTTTGGAAGACTAGGCCTCCTATTGTGCGATAGAACCAATTTAGGCTCTGATTAAAATCTGAAATCAATCAAATAATAATAATAATAATAATAATAATAATAATAATAATAATAATAATAATAATAATAATAATAATACATTTCTTTAAACAAAATAATGTTCACAATATCAGGGATGTATTGGGTAAGAGTTATTGTATTTAAACATGCCACAATGCAATCTCATTTTAAAATTTAATATCGTATAACTTATATATATATATATATATATATATATATATATATATATATATATAGATAGACACACACACACACACACACACACACACACACACACACACACATGACACTTATATCATATTAATTCAAAATATAATATAGGTGCCTTGAGAATGATATCTATCGATGTATTTTATATAAATTTATTTAATATATGTATGTGAGTTATAGATAATTATGACATATTTAATATATAATAATAAATTGTACTTATTATTATATTTTTAAAAGACCTTATATAATACCATATATTATATATTTAAAACTAAAAAATAATCATCTGAATAATAATGATAAAGTGAGAATTAAAAATCTTATTCAACATTGTTGTAATATCAGACTATAAAAAAAATCCCATAAAAGTGATAAGAAATGGTAAACAATTTTACATCTTTTCTCCTATGTATTTTTTTAAGAGTATTACATGATTTAAACCCACATGGGTAGCATAGTAGGTTAAGATTTTTGGGTTCCTCCCATATAGGTCTCAAGGCCGATTCTTACTACTCCAGTTATCTTAGGTCCTCCCATTGACTGCAAGGTTTGTTAGTTGTGGGGAAATTGTTACTAATTTAATATAATATAGGTGCCTTGAGAATAATATCTATCGATGTAGTTTACATTGATTTATCTAATATATGTATGAGCTAGTTATAGATGGTTATGACATACTTAATATTTAATAATAAATTATGCTTATTATAATATGTGTAAAATACCCTATATTATATAATACCATATATTATATATCTAACGATAAATAATAATCATATGAATAATGATAAAATGAGCATGAAAAATCCTATTCAACATTATTACCATATCAAACCATAAAAGCCTCTCATAAAGTTAAGTAGGAAATGGTAAAATTTTTTACCTTTTTTAATCCTCTATAGTTTTCCTAGGGAAAAGATCTAATATAAGAGTATTATATGATTGAAGCAGTATGGGTAGAATAGTTGGTTAAGAGCTTTGGGTTCCTTAGTTACCACAAGTCATAAATATTTATGATACATACATATATACTATGATTAATCTTATATATTATGGTTAACCTATATCTATATATATTACTAATAAATTTATTATTATTATGGTAAATATATACAAACTAAATATTTTATGCCTTAAAAATTATATATATCATATCAATATCTATATAAATTTATAATTAACTATCATAAATATTAAGATATTTTATTTATAATGTAAAAAATTAATAAAAACTCCAATAAAAATTAAATAAGAAATAGTATAAAATTTTATTTTTTAAAATTTTCTTGTATTTTTTATTTATAAAAATTAAGTAAGAAATGCTATACAATTTTACCTTTTTTAATTAATATTAAAAAACATGAATATAAAAATATTACATGATTCATGATAAAGGTAAGTATTTATGATACATATATATCTATTATAATTAATCTTATATATTATAGTTAACATATATCTATATATATTACTAGTAAATTTATAATTATTATGTTTATTATTAATTATAAATTATTTAGATTATTTATATTTTTATATATAAATAAATATAAATTTATTAATTAAAATAATTTTTTTAATGATAAATATACATAAATTAAATATTTTATGCCTTGAAAATTATATGTATTAGATATCCATATTAAATATCTATATAAATTTATAATTACCTATCATAAATAGTAAAATTAAAAATTAAGTAAATTTATAATTATTATGTTTATTATTAGTTATAAATTATTTAGATTATTTATATTTTTATATATAAATAAATATAAATTTATTAATTAAAATAATTTTTTTAATGATAAATATACATAAATTAAATATTTTATGCCTTGAAAATTATATGTATTAGATATCCATATTAAATATCTATATAAATTTATAATTACCTATCATAAATAGTAAAATTAAAAATTAAGCAGGAAATGATATAAAATTTTACCTCATTTAATTATCTTATGTTTGTTTATTTATAAAAACTAAGAAAGAAATGGTATATAATTTTACTTTTTTAATTAATAACTAATACAAGAATATTAGATGATTCATGGTATATATATATATATATATATATATATATATATATACATACATACATACATACATACATACATACATACATACATACATACATACATACATACATACATACATATATATATATATATATATATATATATATATATATATATATATATACATACGTACATACATATATACATACACACACACACACACACACACACACACACACACACATATATATATATCATAGTTAATTTTATTAATAGCAAATCTGTAATTGTTATACCTATTATTATATCTAAATTATTTAAATTTAATTTAAATATCAAAATCTATTAATTAAAATAATTTAATTAATAATAGAAATTAAATATAGATAAATCAATATTTTATGCTTTTGAGAGTTATATGCATTCTAGATATGTATTAGATATCTATGTAAATTTATAACTAACTATCATAAATATCAAGATATGTTATAAACTAGTATACCTATCTTAAATAAATCTATGTAAAATACATCAAAAAATTTCATTCCCAAAGTGTCAAAATCAAATGACAACATGTAATATTTTAAAAAGTTTATCCAAGTTTCAAAATTTATTATATCATAAGTAAATATCATGATCTATCTTAAATAAATTTATGAAAAATATACATCACATAAAATGTCAAATAATGATGTATTGATAATGGCTCTCTCCTTCCCCCTTTCCCATTATATCTTTTATTTTCTTATATAATATTCATAAAATATGAAATCAAGGTAAATAAACTGATTTTATATTCTATTTATTGTTATATCCATTTTTCCTATTATATATCATAACAACATATGATATATAAGAGAGTTTTAATATTATATAAGGTAAACAAACTGATTATATTTTATTTTATAATAGGAGCCCCTTTTATAATAGGCCATTATTCAATCATTTGTCTATAATCATAAATCTTATAAGGTATATATCTTTGATGTAATTATATTACTATTAAGGTATATTATAACTACAATTATATTTAATAATTAATATTACTTCCTCTTGTGTATTGTTCCATATTATAATCTCTTCCTATGCTATCTTATATTATATCAATAATATTTGATATTAGTAGCGTATCACATATTAAAAATACCCTAGACTATTTAATGATATGATCTTAATGAATGTTAACACACACACACACACACACACACACACACACACACACACACACACACACACACACACACACAAGATGTTGACCATTTTTCCTTACACGGGTATGACATCGGGCTCTCTCCTTCCTTCTCTCTCATTGTAGAATACCTCTCGACGTAATGATATATGATTGTTATATAAATGTGCATGTATAAATAAATTTAATACATCTCCTAATAATATGCTAGTCAATATAATATTATATTATATAAAATAATTTATGAAATTTTTTTATTTATAATATAAAAAAAATAAAAAAAATTAAGAAATAGTGTACAGTTTCACCTTTTTAAATTTAATTTAATTTTCTTTCCAAGCCATATTCAAATAAGAAATCATAAAAAACTATGGTAAAATATAAAATCTAAATACTATATAATTTTAACTTTCTTAATTCTATTGTATGTTTTCTTTCCAAACAATACACATATAAAAATCATTAAAAAAATTCCCTAAAATTTAAATAGGAAATGATAAATAATTTTATCTTTTTAAATTTTATTGTTTTTTACCTTCCTTAATTGTTTATTTTTTATTTTATAATATCAGCTCTAAAATAATTAAAAATTAACACACTCATGCCATTCAACCTAATAAAAAATAATTAAAAGAGAATGAGAATTTTACACTTTAAAAATAATTCAATTACCCATTTTAATAAAAATCATCTCCTATGGATGGGTAAATATAAATGTCATTAGTATATATATATATATATATATATATATATATATATATATATATATATATATATTGAAATATATGTTATATTTCAATCCCATTTTTAAATTTTATAGCAAATTAATGAATTTTTGCCAAGTATTTATTATGATTTATAATTTTGTTTTCTTTTCTTTTATAGAAAACATCTCTAGAGAGATGTTATATTCAAGTAATATCCAAGGAGTCAGGGCTATCTCTTCCACCAAAAAAATGCTTAGGGTTCGTATTTAGTCCATTCCCTTCAGCTTGCTTAATGAACACGTCTAACCAAAAGATAATCAATCACCAGACCGTGTATGTAGTGATCGTAAAAATGAATAAGCCTATAACCTTTTGGCTCTTGTAAAACTAAAGTCAAAAGAGATCAACCATTATTATAATCAAGATTAGACTTAGAAGTACGCTCTATTACCATAAGGATCCATGGAGAGGAAGCCACTAACCAAATGAGGATTATCACATGCAATAGAAATGCACTATTTGAGAGAGCTCACAATGTATTACTCAATTGAAACTAATTAGTAGTTGCTCTCATGGTGTAATAAAAGTATGAGGTTAAATAAAATTTGCTCATATTTAGTTTATTGTAATGATAAGGTATTTTAATTTGTGTTTTTTCTACTAAATATTTGTAGTTATTATTCACTATCTTTTTGTTTTGTTTTAAGTCGTATAATTTAATTATCAATTTTTTTGGTTAGTTTTATAAGAATATTATATAATATTTATTATAATTTTTATATACATTCAAAAATTATTACTGTATATATTATATAATTTATATTAATATTAGTTTGTATAATTTATATTTTAATATTATATTAGTTTTTCTAATATTTATTAATGATGAAATTGTTGAAGCTATAAAATGTATTGTATGTAACAATAGTTATGGATATGTCTCTCTTTCTATTTTGATTGTATACAACATTGATTACAAAGCTAGAGTTCTTATGAATGATGTGGAAGAGGTAGTTTTGTCAATATTTTCTACTCTAATTTTCAAAGATTTACATATTTATTTTTGTTCATGCTTGTAAAGCATTCAAAGGTAAATGTAGGAGAGATGTGCATGTCATTGATTGAACGTACTCTTGATACAACAATGAATATTAATCCTTGGTGATCAATGTCTCCAATGTCAATTGTTTCTTTATTGAGTGTCATTCTTTGTGCTTTGTGTATGGTCAGTACCAATGCCATTTTTATAGGCATCTATCGATGATTACCTCATGTAATAGGAGAAACTGGTACATGTGTAGGATTATTTATATCCCATGGGGGGATAGAATAATTTTTGAATACAACAATTGCATATATGGGTAGGAAGGGTGGCTTTGAATCTGAGTTGTAGACAATGTCTAAAATTTCTCTAATAGCTCCAGTAACTAATCCTGCTTTCACCTATAGATTGGATGTTAACACAATTTTTTGTTTCTTACATAGAAGCACAACTAGCTTAAGTTGAGTGTCATTGTGGTTATATATATTTGTTTATTTGATTTGTTTGACTCTACATAAATCAATTGGCATATTTAGTGATTTCAACATTTGCTTATTATGCATAATTTCCAATACATTTGTTGCATAGCAATGTGTGGAGCTTTTAAAATTTTCTTGTTCTTCTAGAGGTTTAAATGATGTTGTTCTTAACATGAATATATTCCAATCTTCATCTATTGGGTTTTCATCTCTGATGTTAGTTAACAAATTCCTAAATTGTATTTGTTTTATTGTGCATCTCTGATGATAAAAATTTATTTATAATGTGACAACTATATCAAATGTACACCATAATGTGTGCCCAAAAGACCTACATACATATATTGGAATGCCATTTATAGGTGGGAGTTTTCCTATGTCTCTAATGAGTATAATTGAATAACCACCAAAGTCTTTATTATTTTACTAAGGAAATGCTTCACGTAGTCGATTATTTATCTTACTGAGCATCTTTGGCCCTATAAAACTCATTTTATCTATGAGCACATATTGAATGTGTCTCCTTTCTTCTTATAAATTTTCTAATGTTTGTCCCTCCAGCACTTTCATTTCTTAGATAGGGATATGAAGTGTTGAATGTATTATCGATGCATTTATGTTAAATTTTGCAATGCCAGTTAGAGCAAGAAGAAGTAGAGGATACTTACTTTTTATTGGAAGCTTATCCAAGGTGAGTTTGATTAAGATTATCAAGTAAGATTTTCCTATCCCTTTTGTTCTTTATACAATCATTCAAAGAAGTTTACCCTATGGTCCTTTTTGATCATATTGGTGAACTATGTTAAAGGATATCTATAAAGTCCTTGATAACTTATATGATATTGGTTTATTACTACACTCAATGTTTACATCTTTTGAAATTACATGTTGTGAATCTATGAATTGTTGTGCAGTTATGTGTAGGTTTAACATTATATATAAATGATTTCAATTTTGTCTGTTGTGGAAGTCATGGATTCCAAGTATGTTGATGTCATCTAACTTATCATTTCTAGATGGATGTGTACAAGATAATATTTTTCACTCATGCATTCCCATGTCTTATTGTAGATGTTCTTCATTATCACTTTAATCACTATTTGTCTTAACATTGTTATTTTCTTTTATAGGTATTCAGTCAATATGCCATGGATTGTAAGAATCTTTAATTTCTTCCCAAATGTCTAATAATGTCTACCTTATTCAATCTAATGTCCACTACAATGTTGTAAAGTGGTTTGTAAAGTAAGATCTATATCCAATAGAAATCCTCATATAATGGTGATTAAATAGCAGGCTTGGAGGGAAAATGAGGGAATATATGAATAATTAATTGATTTGGTTTCTTTTTCATTTGATTATTTTTAATCTTACTGTTATAAGACCATGTTCAAGTAACCTCAATGAGTAGTACTTCATCAAGAAAATAATGGTGTTTTAGATATGAATCGATGAAAGATGGTAGATTATTGTCAGTAGATGCACTTTGAAGAACTTGTCTAAAGATTTTTTGCCAACAGATAAGGTAGTGAAGGTTTGGTTGTAAACTATTAAAGTTAACTTTTTCAACATGTGGCATGTTTCTTATGCACATATGTCTCGATCAACAATAGTTTCTAATAGAAACTTTCTATATGTAGTCCTGGCTATGCTTTCAGCTCCAATTGTAGATGATATCCTTGTTAGTATATGATTGCAACTTTTGAATTTGATTTCAAATTTTACCACATATTTTGCTATATATTTTAGTACAACATGCCAACAAATAACTATTTGGCAATCTATATTTTCATGCCATATCGAAAACATGCCTATAATATGGATATTGACTCTTTAGTCATATTATGGTAGAAGGTAAGTCTTTCAGTCTTGACTATCAATGAACATGTTTGAATTTATTTGTAATGGCCATGGAGAATTATATCTACATTATAAATTCATTCTTTTTTTTTGTAAGTATATAGACTCACTGCACTTTGTGTGACGTTGAACTCAGTTTAGAAGTTCCTAGTAATCTTTTAGAGGATCGCTATGTAATATTACATTAGTGGTGAGCAATCATGGGTCAACAAGATTAGAATGGTGGATTCTTGTATGGAGGCTATCATTGTTGCATGGGTTCCATGTTGTTACATGTTGATCAAAATATTTCCTTATAAAATTAACCTCAATTATGTTTTTCCAATTTAGTGTATCTGTGTTCGATGCATTTCATAACCATATGAATCCATGGATGTGCATGGATCCTCTGTGTTTCCATTCATACCTAAGTATAAAAAATCTATTAAATAATTTTAACATGATATAAGTTATATATATATATATATATATATATATATAATGTAGAAAATATATAATTTTAATAGGAATACGTGTACCAATAGTCTTTGCTTCAAAGATGTTTATCAAAAAATTCATCACAAAACACTGCAAACCCTTTTTTCCATGTATGAAGATTAAATATGGTAATTCATAATCAGGTTGTAATTTCTCCATTATGCGATGTTCTCTAGGTTAGAATTTGAGGCTTTTGGAATGATTTTGTGCAGGTCTAGCCATCTAGTGTCTATTACACTTAAGGTGAAGAATAGTGTTGGTGATCCTAGTTGCATGATCATATCTATTAATTTGCTTATGTATTTTGACTAAAATACATGTGTACCTCTGAGCGTTGATCTAAAACATATTAATTGATCTATAATATTTGCATTAGGAAATTATTTTAAATATGCACCCAAGTTTGAAATTATGAGTGGCAAGTTGTCTTCTATGTTTCTCTTTTCAAATACTGTTGATGTTACCAAGCTTTGATGGCATATAATTAGGTTTAATAGAAAATAATGAAAGTGTGGGTGGCTTCCAAGTTAGTTATCTTGATATCTAAGCGAGTGAAAAGTATATTTTTGTAGCTGTATATTTTTAATACGAGGTCATTGGAACATGCAAACACCTATTTGGAAAAGATTTAGAAATGCCATAGAAAATAGCCACTCGATGTTATATTCATTGATAGGTAAATCATTGATATCTAACCAATTAATTACAGGTGTGTTTCCACTATTTGTGTTGTTGACATAGTTTCTTATGTGGTTGGCCTCTCTTCATGCATTTGGAAGAGAAGCTACAAATGATGTTGTTTGCTGGTATTGTAGATTTATAGGTGCATCTATGTCTTCTTCAAAGTCAACATTGGTAATCAATATACCTTGAATCTCTATTGTGATGTGATGGAGTGAGGAGATATTAGTAATCCTTGATAGTAGAGCATCTAGTGCTTTGTGGTCAATTTTAACATCTCTATAGTGAGGATCATTTTATGTTTTATAGTGTAGATCTTTACTAACATGTGATTTTCTTACAAAGCAATTGTATTGTTTGTTCTCTGATCCAATTCTTCTTAATACTAAGATATCAAGGTTTGTAAGTTGACATGGCAAGTACTTAACAATAGAAGATATATCTTATGGGAAACTAATAGTATGGTCACTATATTTGTATTTTCCACCATGTGCATTAGTTACTTGCAGTATTGGATTAACTCTTGCAATAAGCATTTCTTCAACTTGAGTAAGATCAGATAGAAATTTAGGTTGTATACCTGGGTCCATACTATTCACTGCACAAAATAGTTTAATATTTATTTCACCAATGCATCTATAATAAATAAGGCTATCATGATAATTACATGTTTGAATTCTTGGATATGATTCTTTACAAATGGAGCATGGATGTATTGAAGAAAGACTATCTATTTTTTCATAGAATTTATTTTGAGGTTGTCTAATAGCTTCATCCAAAAGTAGTGGGTAAATATTTGTTGTTTTTGTATGGTATTAAAGTCACCGACATGCATTTATTTCATCCCTGTGTATTGCATAATTTAAACAAGCCTTCTTATTTGAGTGTTCACTTTCCATAAGTATATGCAATGGTCATAATAGAAACATTAATTACTAAATTGTTAAAAGAGTTGTGTACAGCTAAATTTATACCAACTAAAAATAGTATAATATTTAAATGTCCTTTTTTCAGTTAATTGTCTACTTTTGGATCTTTTTTCGCATTGGTTTTATCTTTGGATATCAATAATACCCATTGGGTTTTTATTTTTATTAAAATATTTTTTAGAAAATCTAGTCATTAACCATATATATATATATATACATACATATATATATATATATATATATATATATATATATATATATATATATATATATATATACATGTATATATATATACATGTATATATATATACATGTATATATATATACATATATATATATATATATATAGACACATATATGTATATATATATACACATATACATATATATATGTATATATATATATATATATGTATATATATGTATATATATATATATATGTGTGTGTGTGTGTGTGTATATATATATATCTATATATATATATATATATATGTATATATATATGTATATATACATATACATATACATATATATACATATACATATACATATACATATATATACATATACATATACATATACATATACATATACATATACATATACATATACATATATATATATATATATATATATATATATATATATATATATATATATATATATATATATATATATATATTCTAATATTCTAATTTATTTTTACAATTTTCATATTAGCAGTTATTGTTCAAGTATTCTTTAACTATGTTTTGCATAGTCTATTTCATTGTTCGATGTAGTTAAAATAATTTAGAATTGAACCATGCCTATTTCATTACATTCCTATGCATTTACTTAATATCAAAAATAATATCCAAATGTGTATGTTCTTCTCCCTCTGTGTTTTCTTATCCAATGGTCCTTGGGTTGCTTCGAGAGCCATATTTGTCAAAGGTTTGCATTCAATTTTTTAAAAATGAAAAAATGTATCAAATAGTAGATGCAAAGAAAATGTTACAAAAAAGAGTACCTAAATCAATAAAAAAGAGTGTTTAAAGTTTTAAAAAGGTGACAATGACATGTTTATTTAATTTGGAATTCAAAAATGATCCTTACATATACATCAATACATAACTAACCATGGGTTAAAATTTTAAAAACACTAAAAAAACACATAGATTTACCATGGGTTATTTTAAATCATTTTCTTTTTGCACTCTTTATTGTTAATTAAAGTAGTGCAATCAAGATAACAAAAATTTGTCATTTTAATGTGTATTATTGTGGCATCTAATGTGAATGAATTTGATTACCTCACCACTCCTGATTTATGGATGTTTTTAATTGATTTATGTTGAATCAGTCTTACACTAGCTGATGGCCCCTGTAGAGTTTTTCTAATTTATTCAAACTATGTCCTAACCCATGTGCATCAGGGATGTCTAGATTAATGAAAAATTGTGTATCTAAACCAATCCCTATTATTTTCCCATATATGATTGTAATTTACCCTTTAAAAATTGGATCTAATTGTGATGTAAAAGCGCATATATCTTCTAGTAGTTTCCCCTCTTTGTCACAAAATCTTCCCCAAAAGGTTTCTTGGATGATGCATTTAGAGCTATCTTTCAATATTATTGTTCTTTTAACATCCGAGGTTCCATATAGCCTTTTAAAATGAGATGCATCACTAATAGATATAATTATACCAATAATGTCAATCTTTGTGTCTAAATTTGCATCTTTAATATCATTAATTTTTTTAAACTCAAAATGGAATAATGAGATGTTAGAATCTTCTTCAGAACAATGTTTAACAAAAGATGCCATATTGTGAATGATCTCCCATGGGCTTTTTGATTTGTTGTAATTCTTGTTGGTATATTTTAATATGTCATTTAAAATTGCATATATATTTCTTAGCTTGAATCTGGTTGAAGTACAGATTTGTTGCACCAAAGGAAGTTACAGTAATGTCATCTCCCTCACTATCACCAATGTTGAAGCTAAAAACCTACCTTGAAACATTTTTATTTGTGTAATTATGTAATATCCATTTTTTTGCTACTCTACCCTCAGTAGTCCAATTGTTTTTATATGGATTTAATTTTTGGATTGCAGTTCAAGTCATCATCTACATGCATTCTCCTTCAGATATTGAAGTTGATGGTTCGATGTGTTTAATTTTTTTCCCATGACTACCCATTATTTGAGATTGGAAATTAATGGATAGATGAAAATGTCTTATGTGTTTGTAGTTGCTATGGGTGGTGTCTTATAAAACAAATCAAAAATGTGGTAATTATTAATATGACAATATTCTACTTGTTACTTATAATATTTATTAAATGCAAGATATAAAATTTATAAAATATGAATCTCAAGCTACTTATACAATAATTAATTATAACAAAAATTTTGAGCTAGTATAAAAATAGATCAAAAATTGCTTCTATGTTGTCTTTGTATTAAAACCACCTAATATATTGGACACAAATATTTAATTAAAAATCACATAAGATATTCAAACAATAGATGAGATCCTCTCAATATAGAAAAAACAATCTTGTTATTTTATTATTTACATATAAACTTAGAAATCAAGTTGATTTGAATTGTTTAACATTTTGAAACTTTTTTACCCTATTTGGATATTATGATTTGGGCCTAAGATTGGGAACATGGATTCCATTATGAGTTAATATATGCTCAGGGTTCATATTTTAAAGCATTTTCAACTATATTATATATTAATCTAAACCTTCTATAATATGTTTTCTTAATTTTAAATCCTGTGATGAAAATTGTACGAGGATCAACAATTGAGAAATGTTCTATTAAGTCATGTTTTATAATGGCTATAGGAAGTTTTTGCATTCTGTGGTGCACAAAATGAATGATAATTTTTTTTCCTCTAAAGTTATCATCATTTTGTAGTTGTTTGATGAACAAAGACCATATTTGAGTCTCCTTGAGTATAATAACATCTTTCTCCTTTGGTATAAAACATCTTTTTGACTCCTAGTTGCCATGTTATTCAAATATCTCTGATTAAAAAAATAGATTATATCACATAAGAATATAGATATTATTAATATTAAATGTGGTGCATGAACATAAATTAAATAAAAATGTAGCTATTATTAATACTAAATAAAATGCATAAAGTTAACTGTTGAGAAAAACCTAATTTATTATGTAAATAAATGTTGTGGTTTACATTTTTTGTTGACTATTATATTTTAAGTATGAATATAGTTTAAATGTTTATATTATATTAAATTATTGATATAAATGAAAGACACTTCAAAAATTATATTACTTCTATTACTTAAATTTTATTTAACATATTTTGTAAAACTATTTTTATTTTTAATTTATATATAACTAATTTAAATTTATATATAACTAATATAATTTTTCAAATTTAAAATGAGATTACATAAATATGTAAAGAAATGTTGTGATTAATATTATTTGTTGTCGTTTTGCTATGTGTAAATGTCCTAATCTGTACGTGTTAGAATAATTTAATTTATTTTTTATATTTTGAAATATATATTTAAATATTGTAATAAATTATATAATCTATATTTTAATATTTTTTTCAAAAAAAATTATATGTTACTTTACATATTATGTCATAGAATATATACATTACTATTATTTTTGACTATTTAAATTGTATTTTAAATGCGTACATATTTTTGACTATATAATTTGCCTTTTGAATATGTGAGTATTATATTTAATAACATTTTTTATATTTTAATGTATTATTTCAAAAAAAATATATTAGAAGATAATATATTTAAATGCATTTTTTAAAAATTTACATTAAAGCATATTATATTTGCATTAAAAAAAACATGATTGAATATTACAATATATTTAATATATAAAAATTTATTTAATTTATGATTGAATATTACAATAGCGTATTATTTATAAATCTTATTAGTTTACGCAATATTTTAAATAAATATGTTATTGATGCAAACTAATATATGTATTTGCCAATATCAAATATTATTTATTTTCTTAAATATTTTAATAAATATGTAGATTTTCAAATATCAAACATTATTTTCATAATTATTCTATTTATAATGTTTAAAATATAACATAATATAATTTAAAAAAATATTAACAATTTTAATTTTATTTATTCTTGCAATATTATTTTTTTAATTAAATAAATCCAAAATATGAAATAAGAAAATATAGTTTTTTTAGAATTAAATCTAATGCTTGAAAATAATTTAAAGATACAATTTAATTTAAATAAACATAGATAAACATGTAAATAATTGATACTACTAATATTATGTGTTGGTGTTTTATACATTGTATTGATCCCTCATTAACTTGTTTTTAAACAAAATTGTGTACACAGTGTAACGTTCAACTAGGAACGTGGTGAGTTAGCATCATAGGATTTAGAATCCATCCATTAAACTCATCTCCTTGTACCAAACAAGGCACTTATAAGTCTAGATTCTGAGGTAGCTAAATGTCCAAATTAATTTTTCAATGATTGTTTATATATTTGAAAGAATATACAACTCAATATATTTGAACAAAAAATATTTTTTTAATAATAACATTAAATTAATTTCAAACAAAACAAAGAAAATTTCACAATTTAATAGACCATTTTTTGATTTTTTAAGAAAACATACAATTTGATATATTAATGAAAAAACACATATATTAAATTAAATATATTATAAAAAAAATATATCAAATTAAATAAATTGATTCTTTTCCAATGTTTGTTTATAATTTTAAAAGAATATACAATCCAATGTATTTGAAAATAAATAAATAAAACAAAATAATACCAATTTCAAAAAAAAAAACAAAGAACAATTTACAATTTAATAGGCCCTTCTCAAAAATTATAAAAAACCATACAATTTAATATATTAATAGAAAAACATATATTGATGTAAATGTATTAAAAAAATCATATGTATTGAATTAAATAAATTGACATTATAAAAAAAATTAGAAGATACAGTTTAATTTAAATGACTATTGATCTAAACATATACTCTAAGATCTCTGGTGCAAAACTATGTTTAAAAAAAGAGTTTACTTTAAATAATTGTTAATCAAAGCATATACCTAAAGGTCTCTGATTCAAATCTTCATGGAATAGTTTGTATTACATTCACCATACACTATGCATGGTCCAATTTGTTGGTAATAGTAATTAAGAGATGATATCGTACTTTATAAATAGGCCATGAAAAGTAAATAATAAGTCTTTGACTAACATTATTTTACTAAATTCTTAAGAAGACACATGCATTTATTGGTAATTGCTTCCCTATTTAGTTGTAAGTGAGGAACCCTTCCCCCTACATAGTTCGATAAATGAATAAACAAACATTGAAAAGATGGTTAAATGCATAGACAAACCTTAGGGGGGTCATGGACAAATGTAAAAATACAATAATATATTCGTGACCACCAACCCATAGGAGCACCAACCCCTTTGCTGAGCACCAACACAATAACTATTCATGAGCACCAACTCATAGGAGCACCAACCCCTTATGTGTATACCACACAACTAGCTCTCAATGTTACTATCTCAACAAATGATAGTTTATTACAATATCTCTTTCCTCTCTCTCCTCTACTCTTCTAAGATAGATATAATAAATACAAATCATACTCTATCTCACACATTACAAATGGCTTCTCAAGCCTTTATTTATAGATTTCCAAATGACCTTTGGCCTTCCCCCTTTGTGACCCTTCAATCCTCATGGAAAATGGTGCCAAGCTTGTATGACCCTTCATATCCTTGCATTTGAAAAGTCATGTGGTGACCCTTCATAAGCAAAAACATCCTTTCCTCTTTTGTCTTTATCTTGGTGAATTTTCGTATTCCTCAAAGTGTCCCTTCATGAGAAATTGTGCCATTCCTCTTTTGTCTTCACTTGGTGACTCTTGGAATTCCCCAAGATCACTCTTCATGGGAAAATGCATCCCATTCTTCTTTTGTCTTTAGCCAGTGACTCTTTGACTTCTCTATGGGCCCTTCTTTTGTCTTATATGCAACCAAAAATATACTCGTTAATATTAAATAAATATTAACACACATTAGCCAAGATATAACTATTACAAATATCATTAAATGCAATGGGGCCTTTATCACCAATAATACTAGACCTTTGACATCAATGACAATAATTCCAACATATACAAATGCTACAAACTCTTCTACAAAATTACGCTTAAATGTTTCCTGATTTTCTTTAATCTCTATTTCCCTAGAATGAGAATGAGACATGTACTTAAAGCACATCTCAATGGCCATTCTTAGAATATAAAATATGGCAATCTAAACAAAAAAATATTCTTATTGTAAATAGAATATCTAGGAATCAAATCCCACACTTATAGGAGGTATTTGAACTAATTTCACTAATAATAGATTGAGTATAACTAACATATATCTGAAGAGATTATGTTTAGATTTACAAAATATAAATACATTTATATCCAAATCATTTTAGACTATTACTATGATTAGTAATGTCTAATATATATATATATATATATAAAGAGGAAAAATCTATATATGTATAGTAGATATATTTAGAGTTGCAATATTAATCTATAGAGTACATTTAGGCATATTCACAGTGTGGCTAGGCATTTTCAAAGTACGGCTAGATAGGTCTTTAGAGCTTCATCAAAACATCTTTAGAGATTTGTCGTAACATCTTCAGAGTTGCCTGGGTGGATATTTAGAGCTTCAATAGAATGTCTTCAGAGTTGCTTGGTATATATTTGGAGCTTCAATAGAACATCTTTGTAGCTCGATGGAGCATCTTCAAAATTACTTATGTAGATCTTTGGAGCTCGACTAAGGATATTCATAGCTCACTATGTTCTATGAGAGTCTTCAAAACTATTGCAAAAAAGGTGTTGCCAAAATTTTTGATGACTTCTCAAAATAATCCTACCATAGAGATGTATCTCTATATTCAAAACTGTACTCATTTCATCTAAGTTAGACATAATTAATAAGATAGAGAATCAACAATGTATCACATACAAACAAAATACAATTGCACTCATTTCTTACTTAGATGAGACCTTAACCTTTAAATATAATGCAATATATGACTAAGAGGCAACACTTGTGGATTGTTTATATGAGATATAATGAGCTATATAAAATACTCATCATCTATCAACACCTCTTTTGCACTCAACTCCTTTTGGTGACCATGTACATGGTCTACTTTTTCATCTTTGTAGATTTATCTTTGCTAAACTTGAAAGATGAACTTATGCCTGACCTTGATTATAATGTCTTTAGTTTGATAAAATTCAACCTTATTGACTTGAAACAAAATATTCTCTCATGAGACAATGATCTATTTTTGGCCAAAACCCTTTACCATCCCCTAATACCACCTAATGCACAATTTTCTCTTCTATGTTTAAGAATGCTATGAAAGTCCTATTCATATGATCTAAGATCATGAACAATTCCAAACTCACTTGTCCACTCTTGTTCTCAACTTGATTCAAAATCCACTCTCAAACAATCTTATTTTAAACTAGTCAATTACTCATTAGGTCAATAGATCAATTAATCATAATAGAGTTTGTCAATAGGTCAATTACTCATTAGTTCAAAAGGTCAATAGGCCAATTAATCATTAAGTTTCTAGGTATATAAACCTAGTTGTTGCTTTCATTTATGTCTTTCTATTTATATTAAGTGTTTGGCTTGTTTTTAAAACCATTCATTTCCCCCCTATTTTATCACTTATTGCACAAGTTGTAAGTATACATTGGGAAACATTACAATCTTGGGTGCGTGATTTTGGACCTACAATATGATATGCATCATGTAGAATTTCAAAAATTTCATTATTCTCATCATCTATGTTAGATGTTCTTAGTCCTAATGTGTATATTATAGGTCTTATCTTAATAATTTTTATCAATGAAATAAAGAATTGACATCTTTGACTATCATAATCCAAATTATGAAATAAAATATCCCAAATTTGTTGATCTAGTCTTCTTGAATGGTGATCATACATTTTTTTATGCATTGGTTCTTAAATATTTTCATTGACTTGAATTAAGTGCTTATCTTTTCTACGAACCTTTCTTGGAAGTGTTTTTAATGGTGGAATTTATTGAGAAGGTGTTTCAAAATCATTATTACTTTCATTATTTAGATGTGGGATGACATTTTATTCATTTTTTATTTCTTCATTATATGTTTCCATGAAATTTTCTTGATGGTTAATTTCATCATTATTTATTTCCATCAAATTTTCTTCATTCATGAGGGGTGAAGCATCATACATAGACTCATCATCAACAAAATCAAAAACTTGGAACTTTGAATGTAAAATTCCAACATTATCTAATTCATTATTGTCAATTTCACTATTATTCATCTCATTATGGTAAATTTCATCATTATTTAATTTATTATGGTCAATTTCATCATTAGATAATTCATTATTGTCAATTGTTATCTATGGCATTTGGTTCATCAGGATTAGGGTGTGTACCTTATCTACCATGAAGTTTTTGCATTTGTATCTTATTTTTCTCTCTCAAATCTTCTAGTTCCTCTAGTGTGTTGTTCTTCAATATCTTCCTCTTCTTCAAATGGGATTCGTCACCCATCAAGGACAATTGATAACTTTTCAAAGATAAGGTCAAGCACACAAGTACCATAGGTCCCACAAAAGTACATAGAGAATGCTTGTGGGGATATTATTCTCAATTTAGATTTAAAAGATATGTTGAAAACTGAGCTTATTATATAATAATGATAATGTGATCACGTTATTTGTTATAATAGGTTCCACTTTAACATACATATTGAGAAGCATATATAAAGAATAATGCGATCGTGTTATGTAATAACATGATCACATTATTTTTAATACTAGGATGGGGTTAGAAATTGACATTGAGAACTAAGTGTTGTCTATATTAAAAATAACATGATCACGATACTAAATAACATGATCATGTTATACTTAATATAGATTAGGGATTATGGATTAAGGAATTAGTGCATAGGGATTAGGGATTATAATTTATGTTTTAGGGTTTAGGGATTAGGCCATGTAGGGTTTAGGTTTAAGGGTGTATATAAGGTCTAATTTCTCTATGCCATGTGTGAACCTAATTTTTACTACAAAGGATGTTAATTGGGACTAAATTGATTGGTAAATAGGGAAAGTTTTTGGTTCAAAATTTAGGGTATAGTTTTTAGGTCTTAGACTTAGGGTACATAGGGTCAACCACAAAGATAATTCTTAGTCTAAATGATGTTAATTTAGGCTAAAATGATTGGTTAAAGGTTAAAAGAGTTTATATATTTATGGTTTAGAGTTTAGGGATTAGGAAACTTAAGGATTAGAGCTTGGGGTATAGGTTTTAGGGTATATAAGGTACAACCATGATGATGAATTGGGTGAATTGGAGCTGATCAACCTCTAAATCACATTTTATGTTCATGTAATTAGGTTGAAGGGCTTGAAATAACCCTAATTTACTTTGATGCACAACTAGATTGGTACTCCAAAGGCTAAGTTTTGGCTATAGGTTTAAAAATGTATTTTATGACATCTCGTGATAAAATCAGTTATATCATAAGGAATGTATATTTATGGTATGTAGTGGGCATTAGGGCATAGTCATTACAATTTATGTTTTAGGGATTAAGAATTAGGGTATAGGGTTTAGGTTTAAGGAGCTGTATATAATGTCTAATCACTCTATGCCATGTGAACCTAATTCTTACTACAAAAGATGTTGATTGGGACTAAATTGATTGGTAAATAGGGAAAGCTTATAATTTATAATTTAGGGTATAGTGTTTAAGGTTTATGGTTTAGGGCTTAGGTTTTAATTTATATATGGTTTAGGGTACACAAGGTCAATCTCAAAGACAATTAAGGACAATTTGAATCACTCGAAACCATTTATGACTATAGAATGTGTTTTTGGGTTATCATTATACCCCATGTCATCATGCAGATTGAGTGAATTAGTCAAATGGGGCAATTAGTCATGTGATTTAGGTAAAACTGAGCCCTATGAACTTAATATTAGTCTAAATGATGTTAATTTAGGCTAAAATGATTAGCTCAAGGTTTAAAGAGTTTATATTTATGGTTTAGAGTTTAGGTTTTTGGAAATTTAAGGATTAGCGCTTAGAGTATAGGTTTTAGGGTGCATAAAGTACAATCATGAAGGCAATTGGGGTAAATTAGAGCTCCTTGAACCTATATTTATGAGTAAAGAATGTGATTTTGAGATCAATTAGACCCCACATCATCACATATTTGAGCCAATTAAGTCAATTGTGGTTTAATGAGTTATGCGATTTTGACCAAGTTCATCCCTATAAACCTAATTATTACTATGTATATAAATGATGTTAAATGGGGCTAAATTTATTGGTTTAGGGTTTAGGGTCTGAAATTTAAAGCGTTTGGGGTTTATGGCTTATTACTTAGGGTTTAAAGTAAATGGTACATGGTTTAGGGTTAAATATAAATGGTACAAGGTTTAGGGTTTAAGATATCAGATATAGGGTCCAATCACTAAGGTAATTCAAGAATATTTGAGCTACTTGTTCACCTATTTATGAAAATTACCTTCATATTTGTATTTTTGATTAAAATAGGGTTAGTTATGCCATGTACATGTTGCATACATGTTATACAATCAATTGAGCCATAATTTTGGTTTAGGGGCTCAATTTTGCCCATATCACACCCCTAATTACACAAATTGACTAATTGGATAATTTCATAATAGAATCAATCTTTTAAATTTCTCCTAAATCATATCTTGCTCTTGAAGGGGTTTAAATTGGCCTCAAATGCCTCCTCGATTAACTGAATCAACTCTTCGGTTAATTATATATGACATGACATTAGGGTTAATTTAACTCCAAATCACATCATATATAATTTAAAATAGGTTCATGTGGATCATTTTGACCCTAATTACCTCTATAATTTAACTAATCAACATTTGCATTCATTACCTGATGATTTCAAGTTTATTGATCTGAAAACCACATTTTATACATTTAGAACTTGCATATAAGCAAATAATGTTTTTTTGCTTCAATCAAGATAATTAAATTTGAGTGAATAAACCCAAAAATCATATTTTATAATCATGAAATTAGGTTGAAGGGGCTCGAAATAGCCCCAATTTACTTCAGATGCACAGGGAGATTAGTACTCTAAAGGATAGGTTTTGGCCATAGGTTTAAAAAGTGCATTTTATGACATCTCATGATAAAATTAGTTTTATCATAAGGCATGTGTGTTTGTGACATGTAGTGGGCATTAGGGAATATGGCTTATAATTTATGTTTTAGAGATTAGGGATTAGGACTAGGGTTTAGGTTTAAGGACTTGTATATAATGTCTAATCACTCTATGCCATGTTCAAACCTAATTAGTATTACAAAGGATGTTAATTAGGACTAAATCAATTGGTAAATGGGGAAATTTTATGGTTTACAATTTAGGGTATAGTGCTTATGTTTATGGTTTAGGTCTTAAGTTTTAATGCATATATGGTTTAGGGTACACAAGGTCAATCACAAAGATAATTGAGGACAATTTGAATCACTTGGAACCATTTGTGACTATAAAATGTGTTTTTGGGTTATCATTATACCCTATGTCATCGTGCAAATTGAGTGAATCAGTCAAATGGGGTAATCAGTCATGTGATTTAGGCCAAACTGAGCCCTATGAACTTAATTCTTAGTCTAAATGATGTTAATTTGGGCTAAAATGATTGGTTCAAGGTTTAAAGAGTTTATATTTATGGTTTAGAGTTTAGGGATTAGGAACTTTAGGGATTAGGGTCTAAGGTATATAAGGTACAGTCATGATGGTGATTGGGGAAAATTTGAACTCCTTGAACCTATATATGTCAGTAAAGAATGTGATTTTGCGCTCAATTAGCCCCCACATCATCACAAATTGAGCCTACAAAGTCAATTGTGGTAATGAGTGATGCAATTTTGACCAAGTTCATCCTTATTAACCTAAATCTTACTATATATAAATGATGTTAATTGGGGGTAAATTTATTGGTTTAGGGTCTATAATTTAAAGGGTTCAAGGTTTAGGTCTTATGGATTAGGGTTTAAGGTAAATAGTACAAGGTTTAGGGTTTAAGTTAAATGATACATGGTTTAGGGTTTAATATATCAGATATAGGGTCTAATCACTAAAGTAATTAAAGAAATTTTGAGCTGTTTGTTCACTATTTGTGAAAATTATGGAACATGTTTGTATTTTTGATAAAAGTAGGGTCAATTAGGCCATACATGTTAGATACATGTTATACAATTGATTCAACCATAAATTAGGTATAGGGGTTCAATTTCACCCACATGCCCCTAATTACACAATTTGACTAATTGGTTCAATTCATGATAGAATCAAACTTTTAATTTTGCCCCAAATCATATCTTGCTCTTTAAGGGGTTCAAATTGGCCTCAAATGCCTCCTAGATTAAATGAATCAACTCTTTGGTTAATTATATATGACATGACATTAGGTTTAATTTCAATCCAAATCACATTGAATATATAATTTAAAAATACATTCACATGGCTCATTTTGACCCTAATTACCTCTATAATTGAACTAATCAATATTTGTATTCTTTAGTTGATGACTTCAAGTTTATTGATTTCAAAACCACATTCTATACATGTAGAATTTGCATATAAATAAATTTTGTTTCTTTGCTACAACTGAGCTAATGAAATTGGAGCTGATCAACCCCAAAATCACATTTTATAGTCATGTGATTAAGTTGAAAGGGCTCAAAATAGCCTCAATTTACTTCAAATGCAAAAGTAGATTAGTATTCCAAAGGCTAAGTTTTGACCACATGTTTAAAAAATGCCTTTTGTGACATCTCATGATAAAATCAGTTATATCATAAGGCATGTATGTTTCTGACATATCTGAACTTGATAAAAGAGAACTTCTTATATGCAAATTAGGGTACTAACGCATTGATATACCTTGAAAATATATCCTTAAATAAATTTACTTAGTGACTCAAACAATCTTATCAGAGACTCATATAATACTACAAAGTTTACAAAGATTTTTATAAGTTCCAAACATCACCAATTATCCACAAAAATTAACGTAGTCATGTTTAACCAAAATTTAGCCTCTTTTAGGAATGTATACACTCTTGACACAAAGTACAATGATCATTGATTTATTTGTTGTTGTTTCAAAACACCATTTTAATATTGTGAAGACTATAAATTCCTTTTCAAATACACACTTTTAAATAACTAATCCTTAAACATTTATAATATCACTAAACTCTCTTTCAGACCTAATACTTTAGGTCCATTTGTACTTAGTTAGAGGATCCATGTAATCCAATTGATTTTTGGATAATATAATTTATTTAATCATGTACAAAATGAAATCTAAATGAAATATACCAAATTATTAGTTATTTGGATTAGTGGATCACCAAAAACCAACTTTTGACTTCTTGACCTTGTCTAGGATGATCTAGGACTATTTGTATTTTAAGGAAGATTAAACTTATGTCAAATGAATAATAAAATGATTCATAGGTTAATACATCTCCAATCATCATTCAATGTTATCAAATCTTGATAAGAACATTGGTCCCAAACAACAATCTTAATTAACCAAACTTTGTTCTTAAGACTACTAGGCCTAATGGCTCCTTTAGTAGGTCAAAATGTAAATTTGGGTGTTGTGAATCTATAACATGATCATGTTATTAAATAACATGATCATGTTACTAATGCAGTTAATTTAATGCTATCACATTAACACCATAATTAAGTTTTAAAGCAATCACATTATTTAAATTTGAATTGAAATCCCATAGCTTTTGGCTAGGGAATGGCTTAGATTCTTGAGCCTAAGATTTGGCCCTGTCAATCTACAGCCAAGTCTGAGACTTATGATAAAATAACAAAATTCAAATTTGATTTCCAAATACGCTATGAATTTCAATGTGAAAATTCAAAAACTTAATATCTTCATGACGATCACACTCTCTTCTTTCAAAAAATATAATTTTTATAATTTTTGGACTAATTTAAGGTTTCAAACTATGTTGATTTCTAACTATACCTTTTTTAGGCCACTACATGCTATAAACATACATGGCTATACATGTTATTGTAATTTGTCTTTCATTGATTCAAGCGAAAAACAAGTTATGTGATCACAAACTAGGCCTAATTGTACACATATTAAAAAACTGATTTTCATTTATTTTTGAGGTAGTTAGGTGCATCACACAGATGGCTATCCATTTTTATTAGTTTTCAGGATCTATTTACTTATAAAATTCATAAAAATAAAAGTATTCATTGAAAAAATATAAAAAAACATAGGTCACAAACTATAAGATCTTATCTAAATTTTCCCCAAAGGGTTTAAAATAATATTAAACATTGCTCAAAAATGGTGCACTACATAGTCGTCTATCTACTCTTTTTTTCAAAAAAAAAAAAAGAGTTCCTCTTCAAATTTTAGATGTTTGACCTAGTTATACTTAACCATTTTTTTAAAAAAAATAGTGTTTTGGAAAGTAGACTCGAAATTATACATTTCATGTTCTTACACCATCTTCAAATTTGGAGTGTAAATATCTCAAATTATCTATAGAATTTCAGATTTATGAAATTTCAAAAAAATCATGTCCATGGGTAGGCCACTTTTTGTCCCCCAACTTTGTGCACTTACCCATAATTATGAATAATTTGTATGATGATTTAATTTTTGTAATCCTATTAGTATTATGTGTCTATAGTTGTTGAGGTTTCAAAGGTTTTTTGATGCTCCTTTTGGCCTTATTATCATATTTAAATGACTAAAATGCTACCCCCAAAATGTTTACAATACAAATATACTCAAACATAGGGTTATCTAATGATCAAAACCAAGGCAAAAAGAGGAACACAATCATGTTATGTCCAGATTTCAACTTGTTGTGGCCTCACAAAAATTTCATATTGTTCAACCTAGTAAGTTTTCTCTTCCCACCTTCATATTTTCTCTTCCCCTTCTCCCTTACATTATTCACCATTGTAAGAATAGTAACTCTAAATTTACATTTAAAACTTCTTGGTTAGGGTTTGATTATAAAACATTTGGAAGGTTCACTCGACATCTTTTACTTGAAAAAATCCCCTTCTTTAGCTCCTTTGCCTACTCCTCTACCATGAATTATTTGATCCCTCTAAACCATAAGCTTTACATTTAACCTTTTATTATTGGGTATGTTTAGGTTATCATTCATTTTTTCTTGTTATTGTGTAGCCTGTGCATTTTCCCTATTTGGAGATGGCACCTATGAAAAAACATCAGATTATGAATATAAATGTAATTGTCAATAAGGATGTGAAAATATTATAAGTATTATGGGATACCCATGCGTCAGGGAATATAAAATCTCATGCCTTAGTTTCCTTACTATGTGGATGAATCTAAGCCATCCACTTGGCAGACATAGATCTAATTTAGGGATGAATCTAAGCTCTCTTTCTCCCAATAGAAATGCCTCTAATGTAATTAAGTGCACAATTTAATTAAAGTGGAATAGGTCTAAAAATGACATAATCAAGTATTCATGACCAAATTTAGGTTACTACAAGATCCAAAATCATTTGATGAAAGTGTATCTGTTGGAGTTCTGCATAACAATAAAAATGGCATAAAAATGAGCTAGGTTATTTATTTTGAAAGAATTTTAAAAGGTAAAAAACAAACCCTTTGCATTATATCTTTACCAAATATGGTTTTAAAATGTCATGAATTTGACACAAAAAAGTCATTAGTTTGAAAATTTTACTTTGGTTGTGTACTTTTTTCGTCATATTAATTCTAATAATATGCTCAAAACCTAGGTGAATAACAATTGGCAATCTCGTGATGTTAAGTTTGAGGGTGTTCAAAACCTAACCAAATATTTTTTTCATTTAAAAATTTGAATATTGAGAAATAAAAAACAATTTTTAACCATGGCCCTTGGTTTATTTGAATCACCCAAGTCATCTTTTCCCATTGGTCTAGAGATTTCATTGTCTCTAAACAAGCCAAACTTAAAATACTAGTTTGTATAGAGTTTCCATGTCTTCCTTTACCCCTTTGGGGTTTCATCAATTAGTTAATAAAGTGATTAGTTTGTTTCATTTTCCATGAAAAAAATAAGTTCTATGTATCCAAATAGTAGAGACAAGTCTGTGTAGAGGTTGATCATTTGAAGGATCTCAAATAAACCAAATATATTCAAATAGGAGACAAGTGTATCTTACAAGTATGTTGTATATCAACATGTAGAATAGCTACCTTCAGTTTCATGCCATGGACCATTTGATACATGATTTACCTCTTATGGATAACTCATAATTATTAGTCCTGACCAAGACCTCTCCCAAGGTGAATAAAATTATGACTATGTTTAAAAAAGTGAGAACTACGGTCAACAATGTAAATCCCAACTAAAAATCTCATGGAACGAACAAAAAACAATTATTATGTATAAATACACAAGTGGTTCTTTGGTAGCCAAAAATTAATTGGATTAGATGCTGAACAATCAACACCATCTTTTTATTGCACTCTGAAAGCAAAAACAATTTCCTCAATTTATCAGACCTAAGTTACAACTTCTCAATCATCAAAACCTTTTTTGGAGGTGAAAGAATTGGGCTTAGTCGATAGTATAATTTTAAAAACTATTTTCCAATTTATTTGAAATGCATAACCAAATCCCAAGGATGGTGAGCATGTTCAATAAAAACATCATATTTTCTACTTAAGTGGTTTTATGTGTGGTAATCAAAGGGCTTACTTGTCTACTAGATTTTTTACTTTAGGTAAGGTGGATGAAGAGTCCAACCTGAATCTTGATGTTTCGTAATGGTAATTTACTCTTGTAATGTGTGAGGCCTTATTGGCACATCCCAAAAAATATGGTAAGGGATGCTTGTTAGTATTTTGATAATATGAAAATTTTGTGTTTGCAAAAAGTTAAAATATTTATATTTTTACTTCATTTCACCATTAAATCTATTTGGCTAAAAGTTGTTTTCTAGATGTCCAATTATGAGAAAAAATGTGGGGGAGTGGTGAAAATTATTGCAATGATTATATCTTTGCACACCATAAATTAGGGTTCTGACCCCACACTTCAAATGCTGTGGTCTATTTTTTGTTGTGGTGGAAACTCGCTTAGTATTTCCAACAATTACACCTCAAAGGATGATGTTGAAAGGATGTTTTTACAACATATTATGGAATGATTTTAGATTCAAACTAACTTCTATGTGGTGATTTCAATATATTGAATCTAAGGAAGACAAATAGGGTATCTTATCGATGCATTGGTGCACCAATGAAAGAGAGGCAAAGTATTATATGCACAATAGACTCAGGTTGTTTGATCCAAACCACCACTTGGGACCCCCTTGACCACCCCTTAATTTAACTGGTCTAAATTTATAAAAGGTAGTGATATGGTAGAGAAAATATTAGAAATAACACTTTTTTAAAATTATAACCTTTTCACCTTTTCCAAAAAATTTGATTTCCCTATCAATGTCATCATAGGAGCAATTCTTTTATAACACTACCATTAAGTTTGGTATTGAATGTTTTGTGCCTCACGTCAAAAAAGTAAAATAGCAATTTTATCTTAGTATTGTTCACCTATAACATGAATGGACTCATGCCTATGTTATTAGAATTTGGAACCTTTTTCCTCATTTTGGTGGAGAGTGTAGTTGCACTAAATGGTGATAGGTTACCATCTGTTGAACTATAAAATTACTCTTTATCTAAAACAAGCAAGGGGATGAGTTTATCTATAAATCCCAAGATGTGTCATATAGTGAATACCTATAGTATTCATATGATATTGAGATATCTCCTCTTAATGAGGATTTGAAAAAGGAAGTTGGTAAATAGAGACATAAGCTCAAGGTTGAGAAGGCCTATGAAGCTGTTGGTGTCCAAATTTTCACCCATATGCACTAGTTAAAATTGGAGACTGAGATTCTAAATAATTTGTATCCCTTTTTTTATTCCATGTAGGCAATGGAAATGTTGACATCCATCCACAAGGTCAATAAAAATTAGACACAATTTCATGATATTTTGTGAGGCTTTTTCTCATCACCATGGAGATTTTGTAGCTCATTTGTCAACCCTAGTCCAGGGGGAGGCTCTTATATGATGTTTACAAGTTGTTACTTATAAATTACCAAGGGCCAACGAGTGGGATGTGATCAATTATTATCATTATCATAACTTCATTGAATAACTTAGAACATGGCTTTTGACAAGGCCCTTGGAATTTATTGGTTCCCTTGTGAATTCTACCAAGTTTTGTGGGTACAAAGTTGAATAAAGTCTATTTGGAGGTTTTCTAGATTAACTCCCTTGAAAAATACACCAATACAGGTAACAATAAATTCATTCCTAACATTGGGGATGTAAATCTCATTACATTTGGCTTCTAATTACCCTTTTTAATGTATCTTATAAGATATATGTTAAATGCATTACTCTCAGGGTGAGATAGGTGTTGCGTCTCATTATCTTCCCAAACAAAATTGGTTCATTCACAATATCTAAATTCTAAATAATGGTATTATGGTCTGGGAAGGGATGGATAAGTTTGTTCCTCAAAACAAAAAGCTTTTTTTCATTAATATAGATTTATAAATGCTTATGACATAGTTGAATGACCCTTTATCCTTGCCATGTTTTTGGATTTAGTGTTTGGATAAGGATTTATGCAAATAGTTAGTATGCTTTATTAGGATTTTGGTACTTGTGTAATCATTAATTGAGTTCAATCTAAATTTTTGGTCTAATTAGATCCATTAGGCAAGGTTTCCCACTTAATCCCTCCCTTAATGTTTTGGCAAAAAAAGGGTTTAATTAGCTCCTTTTTACTAGACTTCTAGAGGTTTGGTTTAAGGAATTACTCTCTATCATTATTATAATCAGTTGGTAAATGGACAATTTACTAATGATTTTTTTCTCACCCTTGCTAAAGAAGATATGTTTGTCAGCAATGCCTTGAAATGTTTGGTAATTTTCTATGAAGACTCTAAATGTTCTATTAAATGGAAGAAAACCATTGTTAGAAATATTCTAATACTCCCATCTTGAATTGGTTATAAAATTTTAAGTGATACTGAATTTAGCTTTGAGAATAATTCAAATTCTTGGGAATCCTTTTTTCTTTTTAGGCATCCCCTTAAAACCAAAGGATCTATGTGGTGGAGAGGGTGTACAATAAAATTACTTTTTGGATCACTAAACCTCTAAATGCTTGGCTACAAAGTTTCAAGTTTGTTCTAAAGTCCTTGCAACCACCTATGTTTATTACTCTTCTTGTTTGGAATTGTACAAGGATACATAGGATAAACTTGAACTCTTCTCAAATACAATGTTTTGACCAATTCTAAAGGTTATAAAGGGTTTCACAGAGTTGCATGGGATATTTGTGGGGGACCTAAAGAGATGAGTGGCCTTGGCATTTTGGATTCCAAACTCCAAGGCCCCATGATTATTTGTTCTAGTTGAAGGAGAAAAGACTGTATATTTTGATTCGCCATTATATAATTTAAGGAAACCCTTTTGGTTAGCAACCCTTGATAGGTCTTGGTATTCAACTGTTATAGCTCATTCAGGATCTTTTCAAGATCAAAGAGTCTTTTGTGTCCTATAGTATCTATAAATATTTGAAATTGATCAAACCTCACTTAGTCTAGGATGGATATGGTCTAAGAACAAGGCTCTCTTTGAATTCTCACTCCATTTGGAAATATCCATTTCTCTCTTATTATGGTGTTCCCTTTGTCATAATTTCTTATATTAAGAGTCTCTAACTTTTTAAGAAAGAGATTAAGGTGATTTTAGATTGTTTTACAAAGGATTCTTGGATTTCCTACTTGGGTCTTTCTACATGATAATTTTATTATTTATCCCAATGATATTAAATTTATTTATAATGTGCAGTTAGCCATCATAGGTGAAAAATTCCACAAAATTTGAGTTCAAACACCAACCAAATGGTGGACTGATAATAAGTGACATGTTGAAATCCCCTTTTACTAGTACAATCTTTGGTATGGTTATCACTTGCTCTCCCTTGAACACATTTAAGTGGATTCTTCGAATGCTTATTGGAAAGTTAATTGTCATACAATGACATGGGGTGAAGGTTTGACAAAGTATGGAAATAAGTTATTGAGCCCAAACATGCCCATTTATTTTGGTGCATCTTGCATCAAGAACTACTTGTTGACAATAAACTTATCCTTCTAGGGGTGGACAAATTTCTATGCCCTTCATGTCAACACCTTAAGTCTCTTCAGATTTTTCTGGTTTTGAAATCATGCCCAATGTGCCTAGAGGTGGATTCATACATTTCTCAACTATTTTGTCTAGAATTCTTTTCCTAAAAAATGGTGCTCTAAAGGGATTCAACCATGTTCCTTTCAAAGTACAATTAAATATGGTATATATTTCATTTTCAAATCCTTTTTTTAAAAAAATTAGTGTTTAATCATTTAGTTATGGATTTTTTTTAGGTTATAAATAAAGTGGAAGTGATCTCAAATGTCATGGTATAGATTCAAGTGCCAACAAAGAAGGTTTGATTAGAGGTTGAACATTTCTAAATTTTATTGGACTATTGGGGAAGTTATCTTTATGCAGTTAGCTAGGTCCCACCTGATTCTCTATGTTGGAAGTCACCTCCTTAGTGTTGTGGATTTGGAGATCATGTTAGTCACCATTAACACAGTAGGTGCTAAAGTGATTGATACACAACTCTCAAACTAGTCGATCTGTGCTCTTATACACATGTGGGTGGAACACTTTGTATTAGAGAAAGTTTCCTTAACTAATGAACCCGAATAATATCAATTAAGAAAATACCAATAGGAAAAGCTTCTAAATTAATAAATTATATTGATTCATATTGAATGATTTAAATAAATAGAAACCATGCATAAATAAGCCTTAACTTAGAATTGAGTTGACATGCAAAAATTTAGAACTCCTAAAAATAATAAAACTTGACCTGTTATTTTTAGTAAATTTTGTATGCTAATGTGCACATCTCTAAAAATATATAAAAACAAACTAAACACTAAAATTAACCTATCAAATGAATATCAACTAAAGTTCAAGTTCAGTTACAAAAATATACAATTTTTAAATTTAAAAAATTATCAAAAATAATATTATATTACAATTTTAGATGTTCATGTATGGCCTCTGAAAAATATCAAAAATGTCCATAACCAAACAGTTTGGGTTATCACTTCACTTAAATTTTTGAAACAATCATTTTAGTGTGAAGATAGGCTCAAACGGAGCTATAGATCAAAATTTATGGCCTTTAGAAGTTTTACCTCTTTTTACGCATCATTGTCCTTTGGTTGAAAATAACTCAACTCCTGCAAGTTGCTCTAATTAATTTTTCTACCATTTATTCTTATCAATATTATTCAACTCCTATTCTATAATCTAAGTGTTGTCTTCCTATTGTAATCCTTTCCACTATACCAAATACCTGTCATAACTTCCTTGCCTTTTGTTTACTGTCTTCTTATCTAGAACTTGCATTATTTTTTCTTCTTCTTTGATACTTATAGCTGCCAATATACTTCTTCATCTTCTTCACATTCACCATATTATCCATGGAAATCATATAAATTTGAAAATTTTAATACTGGAGAGATATCAAAATTATGTGGTAAACTCACCTCATAAGTATTATCATTGATTTTCTTCACAATTCTAGATGGTCCAATTTTCTTGTACTTGAACTTGTTATATGTGCCTTTCATAAATCTTTCTTTCCTCAAGTAAACCATTACTAAATCTCTTTATTCAAATATTTTTGACCTTCTTCTGACATATGCTACTATTTTATTCTTCTCATTAATTTCCTGCAACTTTCTTCTTACTTCCTCTTATAACTATTATATGTGTTCTACAAATGCTTCTACATCATCACTAACTCATTCTGCAATGGGTAACTGTAATAAATCTAAAACACTCAATACTTCTCCCATAAATAATCTAAAATGCTAATTTTCTTATTGATCTATTCATTGAACTATTATATGCAAACTTAGCGTATGGTAAAGCCAAGTCCCATTACTTGGACTTCTCTCCAACTATGCATGTCAAAAAAATTTCCAAGCTTGTATTTAAAATTTCTATCTATCCATATTTTTGGGGGTGGTATGCACTATTAAATTATATCATAGTCCCCATCTTCTTCCATAAAATCATTTAAAAATGAATTATAAAATTTGTGTCCCTCTCTAATGTAATAGTTTTTAGAACACCATGTAATCTCACAATATCTTTAAAAACTAGTTCTGTAACTCTAGTGGAATAATTCATTTTCTTATATGTAATAAAATGAATCATCTTATAAAACCTATCTAAAACAACAAAAATTGAATCATTACTTCTATGTGTGTTTGGTAATCCCAACACAAAATCTATACTCAAATCTATCCATGGTCTTCTTGGAACCGGTAATGACATGTACAACCCTGTATTTTGTGCATGCATTTTCACCACCTGACACATTCTGCACCTTGAAACATATCTTGTCACATCTCTCTTCATCTTTGACAAAAAATATTTTTTCTCCACCAAAGATATTGTCTTTGTCTTACCAAAATATCCAATCAAACCACCACTGTGCAAATCTTTTATAATATTGTCTCTTAGAGAACCAATTGGAATACATAATTGTTTCTCTTTGGTATAAGAAACTCATCATAAACATTAATTTTATCACCTGTTAATGGATTCTTGCATTATTCAACCATATTTGTAGAATTTGGATCTGTATCATATACTTAATGAATTCAAATCCAACTACTTTGCTCACTGTATTAGTTATCAACCCCACTCATCTACTTAAAACATCATCTACATGATTTTGTTTTCCTGATTTGTGCTTCAAAACAAATGTATAACACTATAAGAAAGACACCCACTTTGCATGCCTACTATTTAACTTCTTTTGAGTTTTCACATACTTCAAAGCCTCATGATTAGTAAATAGGATAAACTCCTTAAACACTAAGTAATGCTGCCAATGTCTTAATGTTTATATAATAGTATAAAATTCAACATCATACGTAGAATACTTTGTTCTTACCTCATTTAGTTTCTCATTGAAATATATTATTGGATTCTCTTATTGACTCAACACAACACCAATTCCCACAAATGAAGCATCACAATCAACCTCAAACACTTTGATAAAATCTGGAAATGCTAAAACAAAGTTTTATATAATTTTTTATATTGGGGTTAGAATGTTAGGAGTATTTTTTAGAAGTTTCTAGGATTGGGATGTTATCAAATGTTGGTCTAGGTCTTAAATAAGTCTAGATAGGTTTGGTAAAGTATTTCACATACATGACATGATAAAAAGGGCAAGAACCTAAGAATTTAAGTGTAATGTTTATTTTGAAGGCAGTTGCCAAGATAGTTGTTAGTTAGGAAGGTAGTTTTCTTATGTATGAAATGAGTTTTTGGTTTGAGGAGGATATTAGTCTCACAGGGACAGTTAGTAGGTAGTTAGTATTTTTTTAAGGGTTAGTTGGCAATTGTGAGAGGCAAAGGTATGAAGGGAAAACTTGAAGGAATGAAAATAAAATGCAAAAAGCCTTTGTATTTTATCCTTGTGACAAAGTAGACTTTGTAAATAAATGAATTCAATAGAAGTGGTGATTGAAGTAATCCATTTCACATCCCTGTAATGATATTATTTTGTGATAGTAATTAGTTTTGGTAAAATCTTTAAACCTTTAAGTCTTCTATTTTGAAAATGGTTAAGAATGTAAGTCTACATATCTGTGATTAAAACCACCTATTTATTCATTGATATTACAATCTATTAAAGCAAGAATCTCTTCAAAATGAAGTATAGTAGCATCTAAATGATCTTCAAGTATTTCATTTGGTAAGTTGACATTCATGCATATGTATTTGTATTGGATTATAACAAAGAAGCAAGGACTAAGATAATCTGACTGTGTATATTCCCTATTTTAAGACTCAGTCAATAACACCTTGCTTGGATGACTGTAAAAAGAATATTATAGAAATTGTTATCAAATTGGAGCTGATCAACCCCTAAATAAAATTTTATAGTCATGTAATTAGGTTGAAGGGGCTCTAAATAACCCTAATTTACTTCAGATGCACAATTAGATTGGTATTCCAAAGGCTAAGTTTTGGCTATAGGTTTAAAAATGCATTTTCTTACATCTCATCATAAAATCAATTATATCATAAGGAATGTATATTTATGGTATGGAGTGGGCATTAGGAATAGGTATTACAATTTATCTTTTAGGGATTAGAGATTAGGGTATAGGTTTTAGGTTTAATGGCCTATATATAATGTCTAATCACTCTATGCCATGTGAACCTAATTCTTACAACAAAAGATGTTAATTGGGAGTAAATTGATTGGTAAATAGGGAAAGCTTATGGTTTATAATTTAGGGTATAGTGTTTAAGGTTTATTGTTTAGGGCTTAGGTTTTAATGTATATATGGTTTAGGGTACACAAAGTCAATCTCAAAGATAATTGAGGACAATTTGAATCGCTTGGAACCATTTTTGACTATATAATATGTTTTTGGGTTGTCATTATACCCCATGTCATCATGTAAATTAAGTGAATTAGTCAAATAGGGCAATAAATCATGTGATTTAGGTGAAACTAAGCCCTGTGAACTTAATTCTTAGTCTAAATGATGTTAATTTGGGCTAAAATGGTTAGTTCAGGGTTTAAAGAGTTTATATTTATGGTTTAGAGTTTAGGGATTATGAAATTTAAGGATTAAGGCTTAGGATATAAGTTTTAGGGTATATAAAGTACAATCATGAAGGTGATTAGGGTAAATTAGAGATCCTTGAACCTATATCTATGAGTAAAGAATGTGAATCAATTAGACCCCACATCATCACATATTGATCTAATTAAGTCAATTATGGTTTAATGAGTGATGCAATTTAGACAAAGTTCATCCCTATGAACCTAATTCTTACTATATATATAAAGGATGTTAATTGGGGCTAAATTTATTGGTTTAGGGTTTAGGGACTAAATTTTAAAGGGTTTGGGGTTTATGGCTTATTACGTATGGTTTAAGGTAAATGGTACAGGGTTTAGGGTTAAAGTTAAATGGTATAGGGTTTAGGGTTTAAGATATTAGATATAGGGTCCAATCACTAAGGTAATTCAAGAATATTTGAGATACTTGTTCACCTATTTATGAAAATTACCTTCATGTTTGCATTTTTCATAAAAGTAGGGTTAGTTATGCCATGTACATGTTACATACATGTTATATAATCGATTGAGCCATAAATTGGTTTAGGGGCTCAATTTTTCCCATGTCATGCCCCTAATTACACAAATTGACTAATTGGATAATTTCATGATAGAATCAATCTTTTCATTTTTCCCTAAATCATATCTTGCTCTTGAAGGGTTTCAAATTGGCCTCAAATGCCTCCTTGATTAAATGAATCAAATATTTGGTTAATTATATATGACATGAAATTAGGGTTAATTTAACTCCAAATCACATCATATAAAATTTAAAATAGGTTCATGTGGCGCATTTTGACCTTAATTGCCTCCATAATTTAACTAATCAACATTTGCATTCATTACCTGATGATTTCAAGTTTATCGATCTCAAAACCACATTTTGTATATTTAAAACTTGCATATAAGCAAATAATGTTTCTTTGATTTAATCAAGCTAATGAAATTGGAGCTAGTAAACCCAGAAATCACATTTTATAATCATGCAATTAGGTTGAAGGGTCTCGAAATAGCCACAATTTACTTCAGATGTGCTACAAGATTTGTAATCTAAAGGCTAAGTTTTGTCCATAGGTTTAAAAAGTGCATTGTATGACATCTCATGATAAAATAAGTTTTATCATAAGGCATGTATGTTTGTGACATGCAGTGGGCATTAAGGCATAGAGCTTATAATTTATGTTTTAGAGATTAGGGATTAGGACTAGGGTTTAGCTTTAGGTTTAAGGACCTGTATATTATTACAAAGGATGTTAATTAGGACTAAATAAATTGGTAAATATGGAAAGTTTATGGCTTACAATTTAGGGTATAGTGCTTAGGTTTATGGTTTAGGGCTTAGGTTTTAACGTATATATGGTTTAGGGTACATAGGGTCAATCAAAAAGATAATTGAGGACAATTTGAATCACTTGGACCCATTCGTGACTATATAATTTATTTTTGGGTTGTCATTATACCCTATGTCATCATGCAAATTAAGCAAATCAATCAAATGCAGTAATCAATCATGTGATTTAGGCCAAACTGAGCCCTATGAACTTAATTCTTAGTCTAAATGATGTTAATTTGGGCTAAAATGATTGGTTCAAGGTTTAAAGAGTTTATATTTATGGTTTAGAGTTTAGGGATAAGGGTTGAGGGCATATAAGGTACAATCATGATGGTGATTGGTGCAAATATGAGCTCCTTGAATGTATATATGTGAGTAAAGAATGTGATTTTGGGCTCAATTAGCCCCTGCATCATCACAGATTGAGCCTATGAAGTCAATTATGGTAATGAGTGATACAATTTTGACCAAGTTCATCCTTATGAACCTAATTCTTACTATATATAAATGATGTTAATTGGGGCTCAATTTATTGGCTTAGGGTCTACAATTTAAAGGGTTCGGGGTTTAGGGCTTATGGATTAGGGTTTAAGGTAAATGGTACAAGGTTTAGGGTTTAAGTTAAATGATACATGGTTTAGGGTTTAAGATATCATATATGGGGTCCAATCACTAAGGTAATTGATGAAATTTTGAGCTGTTTGTTCACCTATTTGTGATAATTACCTAAACATGTTTGTATTTCTGATAAAAGTAGGGTCAGTTAAGCCATACATGTTACATATATGTTATACAATTGATTGATCTATAAATTTGGTTTAGGTTTTCAAAATTTCCCAAATAATGCCCTTAATTACACAATTTGACTAATTAGATCAATTCATGATAGAATCAAACTTTTAAATTTGCCCCAAATCATATCTTGCTCTTTAAGGGGTTCAAATTGGCCTCAAATGCCTCCTAGATTAAATAAATCAACTCTTTGGTTAATTAAATATGGCATGACATTAGGGTTAATTTCAATCCAAATCACATTGAATATATAATTTAAAATATGTTCACATGGCTCATTTTGACCCTAATTACCTCTATAATTGAACTAATCGATATTTGTATTCTTTAGTTGATGGCTTCAAGTTTATTGAGATCAAAACCACATTTTATGCATTTATAATTTGCATATAAATAAATTATTTTTCTTTGATTCAACTGAGCTAATGAAATTGGAGTTGATCAACCCCAAAATCACATTTTATAGTCATGCGATTAGGTTGAAGGGGCTTGAAATAACCTCAATTTACTTCAAATGCACAACTAGATTGGTATTCCAAAGGCTAAGTTTTGGCAACATGTTTAAAAAATGAATTTTGTGACATCTCATGATAAAATCAATTATATTGTAAGGCATGCATGTTTATGACATATCTAAACTTGATCAAAGACAACTTCTTATATGCAAAACAGGGTATTAACGCATTGATATACCTTGAAAATAGATCCTTATATAACTTTAATTATTGACTCAAACAATCTTATCAGAGACTCATACAATACTTCAAAGTTTATAAAAGTTTTTAACAATTTTCAAACATCACCAATTATCCACAAAAACTAACGTAGTCTTATTTAACCAAATTTAGCCTCTTTTAGGACTGTATACACTCTTGACACAAAATCCAATGGCCCTTGATTTATTTTTTGTTGTTTCAAAACACTATTTTAATATTGTGAAGAATATAAATTCCTTTTCAAATACCAAATTTTAAATAACTAATCCTTAAACATTTATAATATCACTGAACTCTCTTTCAAACCTAATACTCTAGGTCCATTAGTACTCAATTAGAGGATCCATGTACTCCAATTGATTTTTGGACAATATAATTTATTTAATAATGTACAAAATGAAATCTAAATGAAATCTACCAAATTATTAGTTATCTGGATTAGTGGATCACCAAAAACCAACTTTTGACTTCTTGACCTTGTCTAGGATGATCTAGGACTATTTTTATTTTAAGGAAGATTAGACTTATGTCAAATGAATAATAAAATGATTCATAGGTTAATACATATCCAATTATAATTCAATTTTATCAAATCTTGACAAGAACATTGGTCCCAAACAACAATATTAATCAACCAAACTTTGTTCTTAAGACTACTAGGCCAATAGCTCCTTTAATAGGTCAAAATGTAAATTTGGGTTTTTGAGTGTTGTGAATATAGAATGCGATCATGTTATTAAGTAACATAATCATGTTACTAATGTAGTTAATTTAATGTGACCACATTAATACAATAATTAAGTTATTAAAGTGATCATGTTATTTAAATTTGAATTCAAATTCTATAACTTTTGGCTAGGGAATGGCTTGGATTCTCGAGCCTAAGACTTGGCCCTGTAAATCTACAACCAAGTCCGAGAATTATGATAAAAACAAAAAAATTCAACTTTGATCTTTAAATACACTATGAATTTCAATGTGAAAATTGAAAAACTTAATATCTTCGCAACGATCACGCTCTCCTCTTTCAAAAAATATGATTTTTATAATTTTTAGACTAATTTAAGGTTTCAAACTATGTTGATTTTTAACTATACCATTTTTAGGCCACTACAACCATAAACACACATGCCTATACATGTTCATGTAATTTGTCTTTCATTGATCCAAGTGAAAAACAAGTTATATGGTCACAAACTAGGCCTAATTATACACACACACACATATATATATATATATATATATATATATATATATATATATATATATATATATATATATATATATTTTAAATAATTTTCATTTTTTTTTAGGTAGTTAGGTGCATCACACGGACACCTATCCATTTTTTTATCAATTTTCAAGATCTATTTACTTGTAAAATTCATAAAACTAAAAGTATTCATTGAAAAACTATAAAAAAACATAGGTAACAAACTATATGATCTTATCTAAATTTTGTATAAAGGGTTTAAAATAATATTAAACATTGCTAAAAAAATGGTGCACTACACAGTCGATTATCTACTCTATTTTCTTAAAAAAAAGGAGTTCCTCTTCAAATTTTAGATGTTTGACTTAGGTATATTTAACCATTTTTTTAAAAAAATTAGTGTTTTGGAAATTAGACTCGAAATTATACATTTCATGTTCTTACACCATCTTCAAAAAAATCATGTTGACGGTTAGGCCACTTTTTTTCACCCAACGTTGTGCACTTACCCATAATTCTGAATAATTTGTATGATGATTTAATTTTGGTAATCCTATTATTATGTGTCTGTAGTTGTTGAGGTTTCAAAGGTTTTTTGTTGCTCCTTTTGGCCTTATTATCATATTTAAATGACTAAAATTCTATCCCCAAAATGTTTACAATACAGATAAACTCAAACATAGGGTTATCCAATGTGCAAAACCAAGGCAAAAAGAGGAACAAAATCTTGTTACATTTAGATTTGAACTTGTTGTGGCCTTCATTAAAGTTTCATATTGTTAAACCTTGTAAGTTTTCTCTTCCCACCATCAGATTTTCTCTTCCCATTCTCCCTTACATTAATCACCATTGTAAGAATAATATGTCTAAATTTACATTTAATGCTTCTTGGTCAGGGTTTGATGATGAAACATTTGGAAGGCTCATTTGACATCCATTACTCAAAAAAATCCCTTGCTTCAGCTCCTTTGCTTACTCCTCTACCATGAATTATTTGAGCCGTCTAAACCATAAGCTTTACCTTTAACCTTCTATTATTGGGTGTGTCTAGGTTATCTTTCATTTTTTCTTGTTATTTTGTAGCTTGTGCATTTTCCCTATGTAGAGAGGGCACTTGTGAAAAAACATCAGATTACGAATATAGATGTAATTGTCAACAAGGATGTGAAAATCTTATAAATATTATGGGAGACCCATGCATCAGGGAATTTAAACTCTCACGCCTTAGTTTCCTTACTATGTGGATGAATCTAAGCCATCCATGTGGCAAACATAGATCCAATATAGGGACAAATCTAAACTCTCTTTCTCCCAATAGAAATGCCTTTGATGTAATTAAGTGCAAAATTTAATTAAAGTGGAATAGGTATAAAAATGACATAATCAAGTATTCATGATGAAATTTGGGTTACTACAAGATCCAACATCATTTGATGAAAGTGTATCTGTTGGAGTTCTACATAACAATAAAAATGGCATAAAAGTGAGCCAGGTTGTTCATTTTGAAAGAATTTCTCAAGGTAACAAACAAACCCTTTGCATTATATATTTACCAAATATGGTTTTAAAATGTTATGAATTTGACAAAAAATGTCATTAGTTTGAAAATTTTACTTTGGTTGTGTACTTTTTTGGTCATATTAATTCTAAGAATATGCTCAAAACCTAGGTGAATAAAAATTGGCAATCTCTTGATGTTAAGTTTGAGGGTGTTCAAAACCTAACCAAATATTTTTTTCATTTAAAAATTTGAATGATGAGAAATAAAAAACAATTTTTAACCATGGCCCTTGATTTATTTGAATCACCCAAGTCATCTTTTCCCATTGGTCGATTTCATTATCTCTAAACAAGCGAAACTTAAAATACTAGTCTAAATAAAGTTTCTATGTCTTCCTTTGCCCCTTTGGGGTTTCATAAATTAGTTAATAAAGTTATTATTTTGTTTCATTTTCCATGAAAATAATAATTTCTATGTATCCAGATAGTAGAGACAAGTGTGTGTAGAGCTTGATCATTTGAAGGATCTCAAATAAACCAAATATATTCAAATAGGAGACAAGTGTATCTTGCTAGTATGTTGTATATTAACATGTAGAATACCTACCTTCAGCATCATGCCATGGACCATTTGATACATGAGTGCCCTCTTATGGATAAATCATAATTTTTAGTCTTGACCAAAACCTCTCCCAAGGTGAACAAAATTATGACTATGTTTTAAAAAGTGAGAACTACAGTCAACAATGTAAAGCCCAACTAAAAATCTCGTGGAATGAACCAAAAAAATAATTATTGTGTATAAATACACAAGTGGTTCTTTGGTAGCCAAAAAATAATTGGCTTAGATGCTTCACAATCAACACCATCTTTTTATGGCACTTTGAAAGGAACAACAATTTTATCAATTTATCAGACCTAAGTTACAACTTATCAATCATCAAAACTTTTTTTGGAGGTGAAAGAATTGGGCTTAGTCAATACCATAATTTTTAAAATTATTTTCCAATTTCCTTGAAATCCATCACCAAATCCCAAGGATGGTGAGTATGTTCAAGAAAAACATCATATTTTCTACTTAAGTGGTTTTATGTGTGGTAATCAAGGGGCTTACTTGTCTACTAGATTTTCTACTTTAGATAGGGTGGATGAAGAGTTCAACATGAATCTTGATGTTTCATAATGGTAGTTTACTCTTGTAATGTGTGACGCCTCATTGGCACATCCCAAAAAATTATGGTAAGGAATGCTTGTTAGTATTTTGATAATATGAAGATTTTGTGTTTGCAAAAAGTTAAAATATCTATATTTTTACCTCATTCCACCATTAGATCTATTTGGATAAAAGTTGTTTTCCAGATGTCCAATTATTAGAAAAAATGTGGGGGAGTGGTGAAAATTATTTCAATGATTATATCTTTGCACACCATCAATTAGGGTTCTGTCCCCACACTTCAAATGGTGTGGTCTATTTTTTATTGTGGTGGAAACTCCCTTATTATTTCCAATAATTACACCTCCAAGGATGATGTTGAAAGGATGTTTTTACAATAGATTATGGACATGATTTTAGATTCAAACTAACTTTTGTGTGGTGATCTCAATATATTGAATCTAAGGAAGACAAATAGGGGATCTTACTGATGTATTGGTGCACCGATGAAAGAGAGGCATAATATTATATGAACAATAGACTCAGGTTGTTTGATCCAAACCACCACTTGGGATCCCCTTGACTACCCCTTAGTTTACATGGTCTAAATTTATACAAGGTAGTGATAGGGTAAAGAAAATATTAGAAATAAGACTTTTTTAAAAGTAGAATCTTTTCACCTTTGCCAAAAAATTTGATTTCCCTATCAATGTCATCATAGGAGCAATAATTTCAAAACACTCCCATTAAGTTTAGAATTGAATGGTTTGTGTCTCAAGTCAAGAAAGTAAAATCCCAGTTTTATCTTAGTATTGTTAACCTATAACATGAATGGACTCATGCCTATGTTATTAGAATTTGGAACCTTTTTCTTCATTTTGGTGTAGAGTGTGGTTGCACTAAATGGTGATGGAATACCATCTCTTGAACTATAAAATTACTCTTTATCTAAAACAAGCAAGGGGATGTGTTTATCTATATATCCCAAAATGTGTCATATAGTGAATACCTATAGTATTCATATGATCTTGAGATATCTCCTCTTAATGAGGATGTGAAAAAGGAAGTTGGTAAATAGAAACATAAGCTCAAGGTTGAGAAGGCCTATCAAGCTGTTGGTGTCCATAGTTTTCACCCATATGCACTAGTTAAAATTGGAGATCGAGATTATAAATAATTTATTCCATGTAGGCAATGGATAGGTTGAAATCCATCCACGAGGTCAATAAAAATTAGACACAACTTCATGATATTTTGTGAGGCTTTTTCTCATCACCATGGAGATTTTGTAGTTCATTTGTCTACCCCAGTCCATGGGGAGGCTCTTATACGATGTTTACAAGTTGTTCCTAATAAATTACCAAGGGCCAACAAGTGGGATGTGATCAGTTATTATCATTATCATAACTTCATTAAATAACTTAGAACATGGCTTTTGATAAGGCCCTTAGAATTGATTGGTTCCCTTGGGAATTCTACCAAGTTTTGTGGGTATTATGGGCAAAAACTTACATAAAGTATATTTGGAGGTTTTCTAGACTGGCTCTCTTGAAAAATACACCAATAAAGGTAAAAATAAATCCATTCCTAACACTGGGGATGCAAAGATCATTACATTTGGCATTTAATAACCATTTTCAATGTATCTTACAAGATATATGTTAAATCCATTACTCTCATGGTGAGATAGTTGTTGCATCTCATTATCTTCCCAAACAAAATTAGTTCATTCATAATATGAAAATTCTATATAATGGTATTATGGTTTGAGAAGGGATGGATAGGCTTGTTTCTCAAAATAAAAAAGCTTTGTTCATCAAGATATTTTTTTATGAATGCTTATGACATAATTGAATGGCCCTTTATCTTTGCCATGCTTTAGGATTTAGGGTTTGGATCAATATTTGTGCAAATAGTCAATATGATTTATTAGGATTTTGGTACTTTTGTAATCATTAATGGAGTTCAATCTAAATTTTTGGTCTATTTAGATCCATTAGGCAAGGTTTCCCACTTAATCCCTCCCTTAATGTTTTGGCAATAAAAGGGTTTAATTACCTCATTTTTACTAGACTTATAGAGGTTTGGTTAAAGGAATTACTCTTCGTCATTGTTATAAGTAGTTGGTAAATGGACACTTTACTAATGATTCTTTTCTCACCCTTGTTAAAGAGGAGATGTTTGTCAACAATGCCTTGAAATGTTTGGAAATTTTCTATGAAGACTCTAAATATATTGAATGGAAGAAAAACCATTGTTACAAATAGTCTAACACTCCCATCTTGAATTGGTTATAAAAATTTTAGTGCTACTGAATTTAGCCTAGAGAATAATTCAAATTCTTGGGAATCCCTTTTTCCTTTTGGGCATCCCCTTAAAACTGAAGGATCTATGTGGTAGAGAGGGTGTAGAATAAAATTACTTTTTGGATCACTAAACCTCTAAATTCTTGGCTACAAAGTTTTAAGTTTGTTCTAAAGTCCTTGCAACCACCCATGTTTATTACTCTTTTTGTTGGGAATTATACAAGGATACATAGGATAAACTTGAACTCTTCTCAAATATAATGTTTTGACCAATTCTAAATGTTATAAAGAGTTTCATAGAGTTCAATGGGATATTTGTTGGGGACCTAAAGAGATGGGTGGCCTTGGCATTTTGGATTCCAAACTCCAAGGCCCCATGATTATTTATTCTAGTTGAAGGAGAAGAGACTGTATATTTTGCTTCACCATTATATAATTGAGGGAAACCATTTTGGTTAACAACCCTTGATAGGTCTTTGTATTCAACTTTTATAGCTCACTTAAGTTATTTTCAAGATCAAAGGGTCTTTTGTGTCCTAGAGTATCTATAAATATTTGAAATTGAAAAAACCTCACTTTGTCTAGGATGGATATGGTCTAAGAACAAGGCTCTCTTTGAATTCTCACTCCACTTAGAAATATCCATTTCTCTCTTATTATGGTGTTCCCTTTTCCATAATTTCCTATATTAAGAGTCTCTGACTTTTTAAGAAAGAGATTAAGGTGATTTTAGATTATTTTACAAAGGGTCCCTGGATTTTCTACCTGGGTCTTTCTACATGATAAGTTTAATCTTTCTCCCAATGATATTGCCTTTATTTATAAGGTGTAGTTAGCCATCATAGGTGAAAAATTCTATAAAATTGGAGTTCAAACACCAACCAAATGGTGGACTGATTATAAGTGCCATATTGAAATCCCCTTCCACCGGTACAATCTTTGGTATGGATATCACTTGCTCTCCCTTCAACACATTTAGGTGGATTCTTTGAATGATTATTGGAAATTTAATTGTCATACAATGACATGGGGGTGAAGGTTTGACAAAGTATGGAAATAAGTTATTGAGCCCAAACATGCACATTTATTTCGGTGCATCTTGCATCAAGAACTGCTTGTTAAAAATAAACTTATCCTTCTATGGGTGGACAAAATTTTATGCCCTTCATGTCAACACCTTGAGTCTCTTAAGATTTTTTTTGGTTTTGAAAGCATGCCTAGTATTCCTAGAGGTCGATTCATATATTTTTCAACTGTTTTGTCCATAATTCTTTTCCTACAAAATGATGCTCTAAAGGGATTCAACCATGTTCCTTTCAAAGTATAATCAAATATGGTATATATTTCATTTTGAAATACTTTATGAAAAAAATGCAGTGTTTAACCATTTAGTTATGGATTTATTTTAGGTTATACACAAAGTGAAAGTGATCCTAAATGTCATGGTATAGATTCAAGTGCCAACAAAGGAGGTTTGATTAGAGGTTGAACATTTCTAAATTTTATTGGACCATTGGGGAAGTTATCCCTATGTAGTTAGCTCGGTCCCACCTAATTATCTATGGTGGTAGTCACCTTCTCATGTTTTTGGATTTGGAGATCATGTTACTCACCATTAACACATTAGGTGTTGAAGTGATTGATACACAACTCTCAGACTAGTCAATATGTGATCTTAAACACATCTGGGTGGAACACTTTATATTAAAGAAAGTTTCCTTAACTAATGACCCTGAATAATATCAAAGCTTATAAATTAACAAATTATATTGATTCGTACTGAATGATTGAAATAATTAAAAACCATGAATAAATAATTCTTAACTTAGAATTGAGCTGACATGCAAAAATTTAGAACTCCTAAAAATAATAAAAATTGACCTGCTATTTTTAGTAAGTTTTGTATGCTAATGTGCACATCTCTAAAAATATATTAAAATAAACTAAACACTAAAATTAACCTATCAGACGAATATCAACTGAAGTTCAAGTCTAGTTACAAAAATATACAATTTTTAAATTTTAAAAAATATCAAAAATAATATTATATTCTAATTTTAGACCCTCAGATGTTCATGATGGCCTCTAAAAAATATCAAAAATGTCCATAACTGAACACTCTAGGTTATCACTGCACTTAAATTTTTGAGACAACCATTTTAGTGTGAAGATAGGTTCAAAAAAAGCTACGAATGAAAATTTATGACCTTCAAAAGTTTAACCTCTTTTTATGCATCATTCTCCTTTGGTTGAAAATAACTTAGCTCCTGCGAGTTGCTCTGATTGTATTTATACCATTTAGTATTATAATCTTCTTCAACTCCTACTCTATAATCTAAGTGTTGTCTTCCTATTTTAACCCTTCCCACTGTACCAAATACCTATCATAAGTTCCTTGCCTTTTGTTCACTATCTTCTTATCTAGAACCTACACTATTTTTTTCTTCTTTGGCACCTACTGCTACCAATATACTTCTTCATCTTCTTCACATTCACCATCTTATCCATGGAAACCATATAAATTTGAAAATTTCAATACTGGAGAGATATCAAAATAATGTGGTAAACTTAACTCATAAGTATTTTCATTGATTTTCTTCATAATTCTAGATGGTCTAATTTTTTTGTACTTCAACTTGTTATATGTGCCTTTCATAAATCTCTCTTTCCTTAAGTAAACCATCACTAAACCTCTTTCTTCAAATATTTTTGACCTTCTTTTGACATATAATGCTATTTTATACTTCTCATTAATTTCCTATAACTTTCTTCTTACTTTCTCTTATAACTATTATATTTGTTCTGCAAATGCTTCTACATCATCACTAACTCATTCTGCAATGGGTAACTATACTAAATCTAAAACACTCAATATTTTCCTTATAAATAATCTAAAATGCTAATTTCCCTATTGATCTATTCACTGAACTATTATATGTAAACTTTGCTTGTGGTAAAGCCGAGTCCCATTACTTGGATTTCTCTCCAACTATGCATCTCAACAAATTACCCAAGCTTGTATTTAAAAATTTTATCTATACATATTTTTGGGGGTGGTATGCACTATTAAATTATATCATAGTCTCTATCTTATTCCATAAAATCATTTAAAAATGAATTATAAATTTTGTGTCCCTATCCAATGTAATAGTTTTTAGAACACCATGCAATCTCACAATATATTTAAAAAATAGATTTGTAACTCTAGTGGAATCACTCATTTTTTTATATGTAATAAAATGAACCATCTTATAAAACCTATCTAAAACAATAAAAAATGAATCATTACCTCTCTGTGTGTTTGGTAGTCCCAACACAAAATCTATACTCAAATATATCCATGGTCCTCTTGGAACTAGTAATGACATGTACAGCCCTATATTTTGTGCATGTATTTTCACCACTTGACACATTATACACTTTGAAACATATCTTGTCACATCTCTCTTCATCTTTGACCAAAAATATTTCTCCTCCATCAAAGCTATTGTCTTTGCCTTACCAAAATATCCAATCAAACTACCACTGTGCAAATATTTTATAATATTGTTTCTTAGAGAACCAATTAGAATACACAATTGTTTCTCTTTGAAGAGATAAAAATATTGTATAAGAAACTCATCATAAACATTACTTTTATCACCTATTAATGGATTCTTACATTATTCAACTATCTTTCTAAAATTTGGATTAGTATCATATACTTCCTTAATAAATTCAAATCCAACTACTTTACTCACCATAATAGTTATCAACCTCACTCATATGCGTAAATCATCATCTACTTGATTTTGTTTTCTTGATTTGTGCTTCAAAACAAAAGTATAACATTATAAGAAAGATATCCACTTGCATGTCTACTAGTTAATTTATTTTGAGTGTTCACATACTTCAAAGCCTCATGATCAGTAAACATGATAAACTCCTTAAGCACTAAGTAATTCCTCCAATGTCTTAATGTTTATATAATAATATAAAATTCAACATCATATGTAGAATACTTTTTTCTTACCTCATTTAGTTTATCATTGAAATATGTTATTGGATTCTCTTATTGACTCAACACAACACCAATTCCCATAAATAAAGAATCACAATCAACCTCAAACACTTTGATGAAATTTGTTAATGTTAAAATAGGGTTTTATATAATTTTTTTATTCAACAACTCAAAGCTTTATGTCACTTCCCTTGTCCATGTAATTTTTTTTCACTTGCAATTTGTTATCGGTGCAACAAGACTAATAAAATTCTTAATGAACTTTTTATAAATAGTTTCTAAAACATAGAAATTTATTATTTCTGTGATGTTTTTTGGGATAGACCACTCAACAATTGTCTTTACTTTTTCTTCCTTCATTCTTACACCATCTGTTAAAACTACAAATACCAAAAATACCAAACTATTCTACATAAACTTGCACTTATTTAAATTCACTTAGATCTTAATTTTTTTAAACAATTCTAATACCATTCTCAAATGCTATAAGTGCTCTTCTTTAGTCTTAATGAATACTAAAATATTATCAAAATAAGCTACCTCAAACTTACCACTATATTCTTGTAGCATTATGCTCATCACTCTCATAAATGTGCTAAGTGCATTAGATAATATGAATGACATCACCATCCACTCAAATAAACTATCTTTAGTCTTGAATTTTTTTATCTATTCACCTCCTTCACGAATCCAAATTTGACAGTATCCACTCCTTAGATCAATCTTGGTAAAATATTATGTTTTGGCAAAAACATCCATCATGTCATCTAAACAAGGTATAAGAAACTTGTACTTGATTGCTATACTATCCACACACATCCTCCATCCTCCATCTTTATTTGGATTAAGTAGTGATAGTGTTGCACATAAATTAATGCTCTCCCTTAATACACACTTCCTCTCCAATTTAGTAATTTGCTTATTTAATTTTGCATGTTCTATTAGACGCATCCTATAAGCTACTTGATTGGATAGAGTTGATCTTAGAATCAAATAATTTGAAGTTGAACATATATATTTGGTGATAAACCATCTAGTAACACATTAAGTATAACACTTGCATATTCTTTCAACATTACTACTATTTTTGCTAGTACTTTCACCACTTATGTGTCTTCTTTCTTCACTACTAAATATAATAGTAACCTGTCATCTTCATGTCTTTAATAAATTATTTTGCAATTAGAATGCTTTTAGCTTGCCCTTCTTCTTTAAGAGGTAACAAAATTACCTTCATACCACCTTTCCAGAAACTATATGTGTTCTTTGACCTATCATGAATTGCTTTTCTATCAAATTATTATGACCTTTTCAATAACGAATGGCATGCATCCATTGGTATAACATCACACCGTATTTTATCCTTGTAAATTTTACCTATAGAAAATTTTATTAAGCAACTTTTATCTTCTATAACTTTATTCTGTTTATTAAACCATGAAAGTCGATAAAGATTAGGATACTTTTCACACTGCAAACCTAGTTTCTCAACCATGTTATTAGAAACTATATTTTCACAACTACCACCATCTATAATTATTTTTATATATCTTACCTCCTGAAGTACATCTTGTCTGAAATATGTTTGTTCATATCCATGCATCACCACCTTCTTTATTATGCACATGTACTTTTCTTGGAGCAATTATTGTTCTTTTCATCATGATATTTTTTCCAATATCTATTACTACAAGTTTATTATTTAACTTCTCTATTTTAGCTTCAACTAAATTCACTCTTGAGTGATCTTCTTGCCTCTTTTCTTGATCTTGGTAGAGTGGACACTCAAACGCTCTATGGCCTTTTCCACATCTGCAATAAATATAAAACCTGCATTGATTTAGAAACCATCCTCTACTGCCACCATAGCTTTGTCCTCTCTAAAATCCTTTTCCTCTTTGCTAGTATTGAAACCTTTGTCTATTATCTTCTTATCTTTTTGCACCACATGACGATTCTTCTCCAATGGTATTAAACCCACCTCTATTTATATTAAATCCACCTCATCCCCTTCTTAGAGGGGATTGTCCTCTTCTTGTCCCAATAAACGTTCTTCCGAAATTTCATTTATTTATATTTTTACATTTTTCTACTATTGTCTCTTAGAAAACCAATTGGAATACATAATTGTTTCTCTTTGAAGAGATAAAAATATCTTATACGAAACTCATCATAAACATTAATTTTATCACCTGTTAATGTATTCTTGCATTATTCAACTATGTTTCTAAAATTTGGATCAGTATCATATACGTCCTTAATATATTCAAATCCAACTACTTTACTCACCATAATAGTTATCAACCCCACTCATCTGCTTAAAGCATCATCTCCTTGATTTTGTTTTCCTAATTTATGCTTAAAAAAAAATTATAACACTATAAGAAAGACACCCACTTTGCATGTCTACTATTTAACTTCTTTTGAGTGTTCACATACTTCAAAGCCTCATGATCAGTAAACAGGGTAAACCCCTTAAACACTATGTAATGCCTCCAATGTCTTAATGTTTATATAATAGTATAAAATTCAACATCATACATATAATACTTTGTTCTTACCTCATTTAGTTTCTCATTGAAATATGTTATTGGCTTTTCTTATTGACTCAACACAACACCAATTCCAACAAATGAAGAATCACAATCAACCTCAAAAAGTTTGATAAAATCTAGTAATGCTAAAATAGGGTTTTATATTATTTTTTAATTCAAAAACTCAAAGCTTTATGTCACTTCCATTGTCCATGTAAATTTTTTTCTCATACAATTTGTTATTGGTGCAACAAGACTACTAAAATTATTAATGAACGTTCTATAAAAAGTTGCTAAACCATAGAAATTTCTTACCTCTGTTATGTTTTTTGGGATAGATCACTCAACAATTGTCTTTAATTTTTATTCATTCATTCTTACACCATCTGCTAAAACTACAAATCCCAAAATACCAAATTAATCTGCATAAACTTACACAAATTTAAATTCACTTAGAGCTTAAATATTTTTAATAATTCTAATACCATTCTCAAATGCTATAAGTGCTCTTTTTTAGTTTTAATGAATACTAAAATATCACAAAAATAAACCACCTCAAACTTACCACTGTATTCTTGTAGCATTATGCTAATCACCCTCATAAATGTGCTGAGTGCATTAGATAATATTAATGACATCACCATCCACTCATATCTTGAATGTTTTTTTATATTCACCTCTTTCATGAATCCAAATTTGATAATATCCACTCCTTAGATCAATCTTGGTAAAATATTATGCTCCTGCAAGAACATCCATCATGTCATCTAAATAAGGTATAAGAAACTTGCACTTGATTGCTATACTATCCACACACATCCTCCATCCTCCATATTTATTTGGATTAAGTAGTGATACTGTTGCACATGGATTAATGCTCTCCCTTAATACACCCTTCCTCTCCAATTTAGTAATTTGCTTATTTAATTTTGCATGTTCTATAGACTCATCCTATAAACAGCTTGATTTGATAGATTGATCTTGGAATCAAATTATTTGATGTTAAATATTCTATTTGGCGATAAACCATCTAGTAACACATTAAATATAACACTTGCATATTCTTTCAACATTACTGCTGCTTTTGCTAATACTTTCACCACTTCTATGTCTTCTTTCTTCGCTACTAATATATAATAGTAATTCTTCATCTTCATGTCTTTGATAAATTCTTTTAGCTTGTCGTTCTTCTTTAAGAGGTAACAAAATTACCTTCATACCACCTTTATAGAAACTATATGTGTTCTTTGACTTATCATGAATTGCTTTTCTGTCAAACTGTTATGACCTTTCCAATAACACATGGCATGCATCCATTGGTATAACATCACACCATATTTTATCCTTGTAAATTTTACCTATAGAAAATTTTATTAATCAAATTTTATCTACTATAAATTCATTCTATTTATTAAACCATGAAAGTCAATAAAGATTAGGATACTTTTCACACTGTAAACCTAGTTTCTCAACCATGTTATTAGAAACTATATTTTCACAACTACTGCCATCTATAATAATTTTATATATCTTACCTCCTGAAGTACATCTTGTTTGAAAGATGGTTTTTCACAGACATGCATCACCACCTTCTTTATTATGCACATGTACTTTTCTTGGAACAATTATTGTTCTTTATATCATGAAATTTTCTCCAATATCTATTACTGCAAGTTTAGTATTTTGTTTTTTTTAGCTTCAACTAAATTCATTCTTAGGTGATCTTCTTGCCTCTTTTATTAATCTTGGTATAGTGGACACTCAAAAACTCTATGGCCTTATCCACATCTGTAATAAATATAAAACTTGTGTTGATTTAGAAACATCCTCTACTGCCACCATAGCTTCATCCTCTCTAAAATCTTTTTCCTCTTTGCCGGTATTGAAACCTTTGTCTATTATCTTCTTATCTTTTTGCACCACATGATGATTCTTCTCCAATGGTATTAAACCCAACTCTATTTATATTAAATCCACCTCATCCCCTTATTGGAGGGGATTGTCCTCTTCTTGGCCCAATAGATGCTCTTCTAAAATTTTATTTATTTATTTATTTTTCTACTTTCAAAGATAATTAATAGTCTTCCTCCATGCAAAGTATTTTATGCATGCTTAATTCATCTTGAATAAAAAATTTCAAACAATTTACATGTACCTTACAACGATTTGTTTTTCTATTTCATCATGATTCACTCATATGAAAATATTTTAAAACACACCTGCATACTCTTGTATATTGTGATACTTTTGCCTCACATTTTACGATATTTTGTATAGGGCTTGTACATAATCCACATGAAGAAATTTCTACCTCAACGTCTTCTCCATCTCTTTTTTCCACAAGTCGATATTCTCTTTACCTTTTTTCTATCTTTTTTCTTTCAAGTGAGCCCACCAAATCATCACACGACTCTTCAATCTCATGCATGCAAACTTTACCTTCTTGTCTTTTCTCATAATTTTCCTTTGGAAAAACTGATCCATGTTGTTAATCTAATCTATCAACTCCTCTGAGTTTAATATTCCTCCATAAAATAGAATGTTAACCTTGATTCCTTGATTCCTTCTTTCTAAAGCTCTAACCATCATCTCTTCTATTGATGGCAGTGATTCTTGTTGCTCTTCTTACAGAATTTTCTCTTCATGATCTATGTCATCCTCGACATCATTTTGCTCTCCTTTATTTTTGATTCACAATGAGCTCGGTTAATTACTTTACTTGCCTCTGCAATTCTTGCATATTCCTATTTATCTGAGTGTTTCCTCCTCATCCTCTCACCAACTCTTACACCTTCAAGATTCAAACTTGCTCTAATACCAAATAATGAATATAAATACTATAAAGACAAGAAAACACCAATAGGTAAAGCTTTTGAAACAATAATCTATATTGACTCATACTAAATGATTTAAATAATTATAAATATGCATAAATTAAGTCTCAACTTAGAATTGATGTTGACATACAAAAATTCAGAACTCCTCAAAATAATAAATTTTGACCTATTATTTTTAGTAGCTATTATTTTTAATGAGTTTTACATGCAAGTGCGCATAGCTCTAAAAATCTCCAAAAATAAACTAAACACTAAAATTAACTTATCGGACAAATATCAACTGAAGTTCAAGTCCAGTTACAAAAAAATTATAATTTTTAAATTTAAAAAAATACAAAAAATAATATTAAGTTATGATTTTAGACTCTCAAACGATCACATATAACTTTCGAAAAATATTGAAAATGTCTATAATCAACAGGACGCATTATAATCAAAAGGACGCATTATAATTACAAAATTATGGATAAAAAATTATAACATCTAAAAATTTGACCTATTTTACTATATCATTAATTATCTTTAACCATTTCCTTACCTAAGCATGAAGAAAACAAAGACAATGATAAGAAAATACCAATCCAAAAAAATACAAATGATGAATGAAACTGGATGGGAAACATCCATAAATTGCTTTTTTAAAAGAGAAAAAAAATACTGAAAGGACTAGAAAAACATCACCGCTTGCGTAATCCTGGGAAGACATCCCTTTCTAACACATACTATTCCAGCTGTCGAATGGCGACCGTGATAAAAGAGCAGTAGAATTTTGCAGTATACATAACTAATGTTTTAGCCACACATTTTCCAGTTGGGTATTGTATGCGAGCTCTGGCGTAACATGGCGATTCTGAGTTCCCTGCCAATAAAGCCTGCAAAGTGCAAACATGTCTTTTCTTCAGTACATTTTGCCTGCCAATACAGCTCCGAATGTAATAAATTTCGTTGGCAAATACAGCTCCCAGATCTTTGGCAGGAGATTTCAAAAACAAGAGGAGAGACTGTGCATGGAGATTCGATTTCCTGCCTCTGTATCGAATAGCAAGTTGCATTTGATCATTGTGTCATTGAAATTGAATTGTTAACATGAAATAAGTGAAAGTAAATTTTTTAACTGAGAGTGTGAAAAAATATGAAAATTAGTTTCGTATGTCAACTAATATAGAACTTAATAAAATCCAAGTGATGATAGCACAACTTGTATATGAAATAAATAAATGCAAAGTATAAAAACTTGTAATAAGGTACATGTGTAGACAGTGGTTTTATAAAATTCATCGAAATATTTTTATACATCCTAAGAAAAAAGAAAACATAATATAAATTAGATAACTAAACACCATTCACAAATGAAAATGTATTGAAATATAATCAAAATTTACAAAAGTGAATCATATTTCTATGCAGATTGACAATAGAAGGGAGATATTGTATGACTCCAAGATATGAGTCTTCCATAACAAGAAGAATTATTTATCTATGCAAGATGAGACAACGAATAAAGATTCGTTAAAAATATATAGTTTGAAATATGAAAAAAAGGTTTGAAAATAAAGTATATACCTTAATTTTTGTTCAATATTGCAATGTGTAGAATGAATTTTGTGGGATTAATAAATATCTATCTATCTAGTATAGTGTCCATTGGAGTTGGGATTGAACCCCAAATCTTATCTTGCACATAGGTGATAGGACGACACTTTTACAACTTGATGAAGGCAGACTAAATTTTTGGCCTATCGCTACATAAAATATAAGCTGACATGCCTATTGGTAGGCTTGAGGATCAAATGTCGACTATTGATTTCTCCCATCAAAGTATTGACAACGCGCATTCCTCTCCAAATAAGCATAATTGGATCTTTGTATGTAAATTTTCAATGTAAGTTTATTATAACAATGAATTGTATGTAGGAAATAAAAAAATAAATAGAGAAAATATAATTATCTATGGGAAAAGAGTAGTAGCTAATTTTTGTAACTTAAAGATATTAAGTACATAAAACTAAAAAAATGTTGTCAATATTTTGAACATGCTAAAATGAAAATATGAAAAGTAAGCGATGAATAACAAAGTAGACAAAAAATCAAATGTAAAAGATAATAGAAATAGGCATAGGAGCTATATTAATGACATAAAGGATAATGAACAATGTTGCCTTGAGGTTGATGCATAGACTCAATTATGAAGTTGCATTTATATTACACAGATAAGTCAGGCTATAAAAGGGTGATTGTGGCTGTATGGGAAATTATCAATTTGAAGTGATTACCCAAAAGTACAAGAAGCCATTGACAAGCTTTTGTTGTTCTGTCGATATGCATGTTACACACGTGCAAAGTGTATGTTTCAATATGTATCTTACAAGAGTGAAATATCTCTTGATATATATCTTAAAATAATATTAAACATTGCTAAAAAAATGGTGCACTACTCTATTTTATTAAAAAAAAAGGAGTTCCTCTTCAAATTTTAGATGTTTGATCTATTTATACTTAACCATTTTTTAAAAATAGTGTTTTTGAAAGTAGACTCAAAATTATACATTTCATGTTCTTACACCATCTTCAAATTTGGAGTGTAAATATCTCAAATTATCTATAGAAGTTCAGATTTATGAAATTTCAGCAAAATCATGTCCACGGGTAGGCCACTTTTTGTCCCCCAACTTTGTGCACTTACCCATAATTATGAATAATTTGTATGATGATTTAATTTTGGTAATCCTATTATTATTATGTGTCTATAGTTGTTGAGTTTTCAAAGGTTTTTTGCTGCTCCTTTTGGTCTTATTATCATATTTAAATGACTAAAATGCTACCCCAAAAATGTTTACAATACAGATAAACTCAAACATAGGTTTATCCAATGAGCAAAACCAAAGCAAAAAAAGGAATACAATCTTTTTATGCCTAGATTTCAACTTGTTGTGGCCTCCATAAAAGTTTCATATTGTTCAACCTGGTAAGTTTTATCTTCCCACCATTAGATTTTCTCTTCCCATTCTCCCTTACATTATTCACCATTGTAAGAATAATAACTCTAAATTTACATTTAACCCTTCTTGGTTAGGGTTTGATGATGAAACATTTGGAAGGCTCATTCAACATCCCTTACTTGAAAAAATCCCCTTCTTCAGCTCCTTTCCCTACTCCTCTACCATGAATTCTTTGAGTCCCCTAAACCATAAGCTTTACCTTTAACCTTTTATTATTGGGTGTGTCTAGGTTATCATTCATTTTATCTTGTTATTTTGTAGCTTGTGCATTTTTCCTATATGGAGAGGGCACCTGTGAAAAAACATCAGATTACAAATATAGATGTAATTGTCAACAAGGATGTGAAAACCTTATAAATATTATGGGAGACCCATGTCTCAAGGAATATAAACTCTCATGCCTTAGTTTCCTTACTATGTGGATGAATCTAAGCCATCCACATGGTAGACATAGATCCAATCTAGGGACTAATCTAAGCTCTCTTTCTCTTAGTAGAAATGCCTCTAATGTAATTAAGTGTAGAATTTAATTAAAGTCGAATAGGTCTGAAAATGACATAATCAAGTATTGATGAACAAATTTAGGTTATTACAAGATCCAACATCATTTGATGAAAGTGTATCTATTGGAGTTTGGCATAACAATAAAAATGGCATAAAAGTGAGCCAGGTTGTTCATTTTGAAAGAATTTTGCAAGGTAACAAACAAACCCTTTGCATTATATCTTTATCAAATATGGTTTTTAAATGTGATGAATTTGACAAAAAAAAGTCATTAGTTTGAAAATTTTACTTTGGTTGTGTACTTTTTTGGTCATATTAATTCTAAGAATATGCTCAAAACCTAGGTGAATAACAATTGGCAATCTTGTGATGTTAAGATTGAGGGTGTTCAAAACCTAACCAAATATTTTTTTTCATTTAAAATTTAGAATGATGAGAAATACAAAACAATTTTTAACCATGGCCCTTGGTTTATTTGAATCACTCAAGTCATCTTTTCCCATTGGTATAGAGATTTCATTATCTCTAAACAAGCCAAACTTAAAATACTAGTCTGAATAGAGTTTCCATGTCTTCCTTTGCCCCTTTGGGGTTTCATCAATTAGTTAATAAAGTGATTAGTTTGTTTCATCTTCCATGAAAAAAATATGTTCTATGTATCCAGATAACAGAGACAAGTGTGTGCAGAGGTTGATCATTTGAAGGATCTCAAATAAACCAAATATATTCAAATAGGAGACAAGTGTATCTTGCAAGTATGTTGTATATCAACATGTATAATGCCTACCTTTAGTTTCATGCCATGGATAATTTGATACGTGAGTGCCCTTTTATGGATAAATCATAATTGTTAGTCCTGACCAAAACCTCTCCCAAGGTGAACAAAATTATGACTATGTTTAAAAAGTGAGAACTACGATCAACAATGTAAAACCCAACTAAAAATCTCGTGGGATGAACAAATTTTCTTTTATTGTGTATAAATACAGAAGTGGTTCTTTGGTAGCCAAAAATTAATTGGCTTAGATGCTGCATAATCAACATAATCTTTTTATTGCACTCTGAAAGCAACAACAATTTTCTCAATTTATCAGACCTAAGTTACAACTTCTCAATCATCAAAATATTTTTTGGAGGTGAAATAATTGGGCTCAGTCGATAGTATAATTTTCAAATCTATTTTCCAATTTCCTTGAAATCTATCACAAAATCCCAAGGATGGTGAGTATGTTCAAGAAAAACATCATATCTTTTTACTTAAGTGGTTTTATGTGTGGTAATCGAAGGGCTTACTTGTCTTCTAGATTTTCTACTTTAGATAAGGTGGATGAAGAGTCTAACATGAATCTTGATGTTTCGTAATGGTAGCTTACTCTTGTAATGTGTGAGGCCTTATTGGCACATCCCAAAAATTATTGGTAAGGGATGCTTGTTAGTATTTTGATAATATGAAAATTTAATGTTTGCAAAAAGTTAAACTATCTATATTTTTACTTCATTCCACCATTAGATCTATTTGGATATCAGTTGTTTTATAGATGTCCAATTATGAGAAAAAATGTGGGGGAGTGATGAAACTTATTGCAATGATTATATATTTTCACACCATCAATCAGGGTTCTGACCCCACACTTCAAATGGTTTGGTCTATTTTTTATTGTGGTGGAAACTCCCTTAGTATTTCCAATAGTTAAACCTCCAAGGATGATGTTGAAAGGATGTTTTTACAACAAATTATGGACATGATTTTAAATTCAAACTAACTTCTGTGTTGTGATTTCAATATATTGAATCTAAGGAAGACAAGTAGGAGATCTTATCAATGCATTGGTGCACCAATGAAAGAGAAGCATAATAATATGTGCAAAATAGACTCATGTTGTTTGATCTAAACCACCACTTGGGATCCCCTTGACCACCCCTTAATTTACCTAGTCTAAATTTATACAAGGTAGTGACAGGGTAGATAAATTATTAGAAATAACACTTCTTTACAAGTAGAACATTTTCACCTTTGTCAAAAAATTTGATTTCCCTATCAATGTCATCATAGGAGAAATTCTTTCATAACACTCCCATTAAGTTTGGTATTGAATGGTTTGTGCCTCAAGTCAATAAAGTAAAATCCCATTTCTTGGTATTATTTACCTATAACATGAATGCACTCATGCCTATGTTATTATAATTTAGAACCTTTTTCCTCATTTTGGTGGAGAGTGTGGTTTCACTAAATGGTGATAGGCTACCATCTCTTGAATTGTTAAATTACACTTTATCTAAAACAAGCAAGGGGATGAGTTTATCTATAAATCCCAAGATGTGTCATATAGTGAATACCTATATTATTCATATGATCTTGAGATATCTCCTCTTAATGAGGATTTGAAAAATGAACTTGGTAAATAGAGACATAAGCTCAAGGTTGAGAAGGCCTATCAAGCTGTTGGTGTCCAAATTTTCACCCGTATGCACTATTTAAAATTGAAGACCGAGATTCTAAATAATTTGTATCCCTTTCTTTGTTCCATGTAGGCAGTAGATAGGTTGAAATCCATCCATGAGGTCAATAAAAATTAGACACAACTTCATGATATTTTGTGAGGCTTTTTCTCATCACAATGGAGATTTTGTAGCTCATTTGTCTACCCCAGTCCATGGGGAGGCTCTTATATGATTTTTACAAGTTATTCCTTATAAATTAAAAAGGGCCAACAAATAGGATGTGATCAATTATTATCGTAATCATAACTTCATGAAATAACTTAGAACATGGCTTTTGACAAGGCCCTTGGAATTGATTGGTTCCCTTGCAAATTCTACCAAGTTTTGTGGGTATTGTGAGTACAAACTTGCATAAAGTCTATTTGGATGTTTTCTAGACCAACTCCCTTGAAAAATACACCAATAAAGGTAACAATAAATCCATTCCTAACACTGGGGATGCAAAGCTCATTACATTTGGCATCTAATTACCCTTTTCAATGTATCTTATATGATATATGTTAAATCCATTACTCTCAGGGTGAGATAGTTGTTGCATCTCATTATCATCCCAAACAATATTGGTTCATTCATAATATGTAAATTCTAAATAATGGTATTATGGTCTGGGAAGGGATGGATAAGCTTTTTCCTCAAAACAAAAAGCTTTTTTCATCAAGATAGATTTATAAATGCTTATGACATAATTGAATGACCCTTTATCCTTGCCATGTTTTAGGATTTAGGGTTTGGATCAAGATTTGTGCAAATAGTTAGTATGCTTTATTAGGATTTTGGTACTTGTGTAATCATTAATTGAGTTCAATCTAAATGTTTGGTCTAATTAGATCCATTAGGCAAGGTTTCCCACTTAATCCCTCCCTTAATGTTTTGGCAACAAAAGGGTTTAATTACCTCCTTTTTACTAGACTTTTAGAGGTTTGGTTAAAGGAATTACTCTGCGTCATTGTTATAATCAGTTGGTAAATGGACACTTTAATGATTATTGTTTTCTCATCCTTGCTAAAGAGGAGATGTTTGTCAGCAATGCCTTGAAATGTTTGGAAATTTTCTATGAAGACTCTAAATATTCTATTCAATGGAAGAATAACCATTGTTACAAATAGTCTAACACTCCCATCTTGAATTGGTTATAGAATTTCAAGTGGTATTGAATTTAGCTTGGAGAATAATTCAAATTCTTGGGAATCCCTTTTTCCTTTTTGGCATCCCCTTAAAACCAAAGGATCTATGTGTTGGAGAGGGTATAGAATAAAATTACTTTTTGGATCACTAAACCTCTAAATGCTTGGCTACAAAGTTTCAGGTTTGTTCTAAAGTCCTTGAAACCACCCATGTTTATTACTCTTCTTGTTGGGAAATGTACAAGGATATATAGGATAAACTTTAACTCTTCTCAAATATAATGTTTTGACCAATTCTAAAGGTAATAAAGGGTTTCACAGAGTTTCATGGGATATTTGTTGGGGACCTAAAGAGATGGGTGGCCTTGGCATTTTGGATTCTAAACTCCAAGGCCCCATGATGATTTGTTCTAGTTGAAGGAGAAGAGACTGGATCTTTTTCTTCGCCATTATATAATTGAAGGAAACCATTTTGGTTATCAACCTTTGATAGGTCTTGATATACAACTATTATAGCTCACTCAGGTTCTTTTCAAAATCAAAGGGTCTTTTGTGTCCTAGAGTATCTATAAATATTTGAAATTGATCAAACCTCACTTAGTCTAGAATGGATATGGTCTAAGAACAAGGCTCTCTTTGAATTCTCACTCCATTTGGAAATATCCATTTACCTCTTATTATGGTGTTTCCTTTGCCATAATTTCCTATATTAAGAGTCTCTGACTTTTTAAGAAAGAGATTAAGGTGATTTTAGATTATTTTGTAAAGGATCCCTAGATTTTATACCTGGGTCTTTCTACATGATATTTTTAATCTTTCTACCAATGATATTGCCTTTATTTATAAGGTGTGGTTTGCCATCATAGGTGAAAAATTACACAAAATTGGAGTTCAAACACCAACCAAATGGTGGACTGATTATAAGTGCCTTGTTGAAATCCCCTTCTATTGGTATAATCTTTGGTATGGTTATCACTTGCTCTCCCTTCAACACATTTAAGTGGATTATTCGAATGTTTATTGGAAAGTTAATTATCATACAATGACATGACATGGGGGTGAAGGTTTGACAAAGTATGGAAATAATTTATTGAGCCCAAACATGCCCATTTATTTTGGTGCATCTTGCATCAAGAACTGCTTGTTCATAATAAACTTATCCTTCTAGGGGTGGACAAAATTTTATGCCCTTCATGTCAACACCTTGAGTCTATTAAGATTTTTTTGGTTTTGAAAGCACGCCTAGTGTGCCTAGAGGTGGATTCATACATTTTTCAACTATTTTGTCCATAATTCTTTTCCTACAAAATGGTGCTCTAAAGGGATTTAACCATGTTCGTTTCAAAGTACAATCAAATATGTTATATATTTCATTTTGAAATCCTTTTTTTTTAAAATGCACTATTTAACCATTTAGTTATGGATTTATTTCTGGTTATAAACAAAGTGGAAGTGATCTTAAATGTCATGGTATAGATTCAAGTGCCAAAAAAGAAGGTTTGATTAGAGGTTGACCATTTCTAAATTTTATTGGACCATTGGGGAAGTTATCCCTGTGCAGTTAGCTAGGTCCGACTTAATTCTCTATGGTGGAAGTCACCTTCTCAGTGTTATGGATTTGGAGATCATGTTAGTCACCACTAACACAGTAGGTGCCGAAGTGATTGATACACAAATCTCAAACTAGTCGATCTGTGCTCTTAGACACATGTGGGTGGAACACTTTGTATTAGAGAAAGTTTCCTTAACTAATGAACCTGAATAATATCAATAAATAAAATACCAATAGGAAAAGATTATAAATTAATAAATTATATTGATTCATATTGAATGATTGAAATAATTAAAAACTATGCATAAATAAGCCTTAACTTAGAATTGAGTTGACATGCAAAAATTTAGAACTCCTAAAAATAATAAAACTTGACCTGCTATTTTTAGTAAGTTTTATATGCTAATGTGCACATCTCTAAAAATCTATAAAAATAAACTAAACACTAAAATTAAACTATTAGATGAATATCAACTGAATTTCAAGTTTGGTTACAAAAATATATAATTTTTAAATTTAGAAAAATATCAAAAACAATATTATATTACAATTTCAGACCCTTAGATGTTCATGTATGGCCTCTGAAAAATATTAAAAATGTACATAACCAAACAATTTAGTTTATCAATGCACTTAAATTTTTGAAATAACCATTTTAGTGTGAAGATAGGCTCAAATGGAGCTATAGATCAAAATTTATGGCCTTCAAAAGTTTAACATCTTTTTACGCATCATTCTCCTTTGGTTGAAAACAATTCAACTTCCTGTGAATTATTTTGATTGTATTGCTACTACCATTTGTTCTTAAAAATCTTATTCAACTCCTATTATGTAATCTAAGTGTTGTCTTCCTATTGTAATCCTTCTCACTGTTCCAAATACTTGTCATAAAGTCCTTTCCTTTTGTTTACTGTATTCTTAATTAGAACCTAGACTATTTTTTCTTTTTTGACACCTATTACCACCAATATACTTATTCATCTTCTTCACATTCACCATCTTATCTATTGAAACCATATAAATTTAAAAAATTTAATACTGGAGAGATATAAAAATTATGTGGTAAACTCACCTCATAAGTATTATCATTGATTTTCTTCATAATTCTAGATGGTTCAATTTTCTTGTACTTCAACTTGTTATATGTGCCTTTCATAAATCTCTATTTTCTTAAGTAAAGCATTACTAAATCTCTCTATTAAAATATTTTTGACCTTCTTCTGATATATGTTGCTATTTTATACTTCTCATTAATTTCCTGCAAATTTCTTCTTATTTCCTCTTATAACTATTATACATGTTCTGCAAATGCTTCTACATCATCACTAACCCATTCTGCAATGGGTAATTGTACTAAATCTAAAACATTCAATATTTTTCCTATAAATAATCTAAAATTCTAATTTTCATATTGATCTATTCACTAAACTATTATATGCAAACTTAGTTTGTGGTAAAGCCAAGTCTCATTACTTGGACTTTTCTTCAATTATGCATCTCAACAAATTTCTCAAGCTCATATTTACAATTTATATATATCCATATTTTTTGGGGTGGTATGCACTATTAAATTATATCATAGTCCCCATCTTCTTCCATAAAATCATTTAAAAATGAATTAGAAATTTTGTGTCCCTATCCAATGTAATAGTTTTTAGAACACCATACAATCTCATAATATCTTTAAAAAATAGTTCTATAACTCTAGTGGAATAATATTTTTTCTTATATTTAATAAAATGAACCATATTATAAAACTATCTAAATTAACAAAAAATGAATCATTACCTCTCTCTGTGTTTAGTAATCCCAACACAAAATCTGTACTCAAATTTATCCATGGTCCTCTTGGAATCGGTAATGACATATACAACCCTATATTTTGTGCATGTATTTTCACCACCTGACATATTCTTCACCTTGAAACGTATCTTGTCACATCTCTCTTCATCTTTGACCAAAAATATTTCTCCTCCACCAAAGCTATTATCTTTGGCTTACCAAAATATCCAATAAAAGCACCACTATGCAATTTTTTAATACTATTATCTCTTAGAGAACCAATTAGAATACATAATTATTTATATTTTAAGAGATAAAAATATTATATACGAAACTCATCATAAACATTAATTTTATCACTTGTTAATGTATTATTGCATTATTCAACTATCTTTCTAAAATTTGGATCAGTATCAAATACTTTCTTAATAAATTCAAATCCAACTACTTTACTCACCATAATAGTTATCAACGCCACTCATCTGCTTAAAGCATCATCTCCTTGATTTTGTTTTCTTGATTTATGCTTAAAAAAAAGTATAACACTATAAAAAAGAGACCCACTTTGCATGTCTATTATTTAACTTTTTTTGAGTGTTCACATACTTCAAAGCCTCATGATCAGTAAACAAGGTAAACTCCATAAACACTATGTAATGTCTCCAATGCCTTAATGTTTATATAATAGTATAAAATTCAACATCAAACATATAATACTTCGTTCTTACCTCATTTAGTTTCTCATTGAAATATGTTATTAGCTTTTCTTATTGACTCAACACAACACCAATTCCCACAAATGAAGCATCACAATCAACCTCAAACACTTTGATACAATATAATAATGTTAAAACATGGTTTTATATAAATTTTTTATTCAACAACTCAAAGCTATATGTCACTTCCCTTGTCCAAGTAAATTTTTTTCTCATACAATTTGTCATCGGTGCAACAAGACTACTAAAATTCTTAATGAACTTTTTATAAAAAGTTGCTAAACCATAGAAATTTCTTACCTCTGTAATGTTTTTTTGGGATAGATCACTCAACAATTGTCTCTACTTTTCTTCATTCATTCTTACACCATCTGCTAAAACTACAAATCCCAAAAATACCAAATTATTCTACATAAACTTGCACTTATTTAAATTCACTTAGAGCTTAAATTTTTTTAATAATTCTAATGCGATTCACAAATGCTATAAGTGCTCTTCTTTAGTATTAATGAATACTAAAATATTATAAAAATAAACCACCTCAAACTTACCACTATATTCTTGTAGCATTATGTTCATCACCATCATACATGTGCTGAGTGCATTATATAATATGAATGACATCACCATCCACTCATATAAACTATCTCTAGTCTTGAATGCTTTTTTTTATTCACCTCTTTTATGAATCCAAATTTTATAATATCTACTCTTTAGATCAATCTTGGTAAAATATTATGCTCTTACAAGAACATCCATCATGTCATCTAAATAAGGTATACGAAACTTGTACTTGATTGCTATACCATCCACCCACATCCTCCAACCTCCATCTTTATTTGGATTAATTAGTGATAGTGTTGCACATGGATTCATGCTTTCCCTTAATACACCCTTCCTCTCCAATTTAGTAATTTGCTTATTTAGTTTTGCATGTTCTATTAGACTCATCCTATAAACTACTTGATTGGATAGATTTGATCTTGGAATCAAATCATTTGATGTTAAATATATCTATTTGGTGATAAACCATCTAGTAACACATTAAATATAACACTTTCATATTCTTTCAACATTACTACTAATTTTGCTAATACTTTCACCACTTTTATGTCTTCTTTCTTCTCTACTAATATATAATAGTAACTTGTCATCTTCATGTCTTTGATAAATTTTTTTGCAATCAGCATGCTTTCAGCTTGCCCTTCTTCTTTAAGAGGTAAACAAAATTACCTTCATACCACATTTCCATAAATTATATGTGTTCTTTGACCTATCATGAATTGCTTTTCTACCAAATTGTTATGACCTTTCCACTAACACATGGCATGCATCCATTGGTATAACATCACACCATATTTTATCCTTGTAAGTTTTACCTATAGAAAATTTTATTAATCAAATTTTATCTATTGTAACTTCATTCTATTTATTAAACCATGAAAGTCAATAAAGATTAGGATATTTTTCACACTGTAAACCTAGTTTCTCAACCATGTTATTAGAAACTATATTTTCACAACTACTGCCATCTATAATTATTTTATATATCTTACCTCCTGAAGTACATCTTGTTTTAAAGATGTTTGTTTACAACCATGCATCAACACCTTCTTTATTATGCACATGTACTTTTCTTGGATCAATTATTGTTCTTTTCATCATGAGATTTTCTCCAATATCTATTACTGCAAGATTAGTATTTTACTTTTTTGTTTTAGCTTCAACTAAATTCATTCTTGGGTGATCTTCTTGCCTCCTTTCTTGATCTTGGTAGAGTGAACACTCAAACGCTCTATGACCTTCTCAAAATTTGTAATAAATATAAAACCTACGTTGATTTATAAATGTCGTCTACTGCCACCATAGCTTCATCCTCTCTAAAATCCTTTTCCTCTTTGTTGGTATTGAAACCTTTGTCTATTATCTTCTTATCTTTCTGCACCACATGATGATTCTTTTCCAATGGTATTAAACCCAACTCTATTATTTTTAATGAGTTTTACATGCAAGTGCGCATAGTTCTAAAAATCTCCAAAAATAAACTAAACACTAAAATTAACTTATTGGATGAATATTGATTGAAGTTCAAGTCAGGTTACAAAAAATCTACAATTTTTAAATTTAGAAAATATAAAAAATAATATTAAGTTGCGATTTCAGAATCTCAAACGGTCATATATGACTTTCGAAAAATATCAAAAATATCTATAATCAATAAGATGGATTATGATTACACTAAATTTTTCAAGACAATCATTTTAACGTGAAAATAGACTCAAACAAAATTACAGAGAAAAAAATATAACATTTGAAAGTTTAACCTGTTTTACGATATCATTAATTATCTTTAACCATTTCCTTACCTAAACATGAAGAAAACAAAGACAATGATAAGAAAATACCAATCCAAAAAAAATACAAATGATGAATGAAACTGGATGGGAAACATCCATAATTTGCTTTTCTAAAAGAGAAAAAAAATACTGAAAGGACTAGAAAAACGTCACCGCTTGCGTAATCTTAGGAGGACATCCCTTTCTAACACATACTATTCCAGCTGTCCGATGGCGACCATGATAAAAGAGCATTAGACTTTTGCAGTATACATAACTAATGTTTTAGCCACACAATTTCCAGTTGGGTATTGTATGCGAGCTCTGGCGTAACATGGCGATTCTGAGTTCCCTGCCAATAAAGCCTGCAAACTGCAAACATGTCTTTTCTTCAGGACTTTTTGCCTGCGAATACAGCTCCGAATGTAATAAATTTTGTTGGCAAATACAGCTCCCAGAACTTTGGCACGAGATTTAAAAAACAAGAGGAGAGACTGTGCATGGAGATTCGATTTCCTGCCTCTGTATCGAATAGCAAGTTGCATTTGATCATTGTATCATTGAAATTGAAAATATGAAAATTAGTTTCCTATGCCAACTAATATAGAACTCAATAAAATCTAAGTGAAAGAAATAAATGATAGCACAATTTGTATATGAAAGAAATAAATGCAAAGTATAAAAATTTGTAGTAAGGTATATGTGTAGACAGTTATTTTATAAAAATCATCAAATTTTTTTATACATTTAAAAAAAGAAAAGAAAACATAATATATAAATTAGATAACTAAACACCATCGACAAATAAAAATGTATTGAAGTATAGTCACAATTTACAAAAGTGAATCATATTTTTATGCAGATTGACAATAAAAGGGAGACATTGTATGACTCCAAAATATGAGTCTTCCATAGGAAGAAGAATTATTTATCTATGCAAGATGAGACAATGAGTAAAGACTCATTAAAAATATATAGTTTGAAATATGAAAAAAAGGTTTGAAAATAAATTATATACCTTAATTTTTGTTCACAATTGCAATGTGTAGAATGAATTTTTTGAGATTAATAAATATCTATCTATCTAGTATAGTGTCCCTTGGAGTTGGGATTGAACCCCAAATCTTATCTTGCACATAGGTGATAGGACGACACTTTTTTGTACAACTTGATGAAGATAGATTAATTTTTTGGCCCATCGCTACATAAAATATATGCTGACATGTTTATTGGTAGGCTTGCAGATCAAATGCCAACTATTGATTTCTCCCATCAAAGTATTGACAACGCACATTCCTCTCCAAATAAGCATAATTGGATATTTGTATGTAAATTTACAATGTAAGTTTATTATTGCAATGAATTGTATGTAGGAAATAAAAAAATAAATAGAGAAAATATAATAATATATGGGAAAAGAGTAGTAGCTAATTTTTGTAATTTAAAGATATTAGGTACATAAAAATAAAAAATGTTGTCCATATTTTGAACATGCTAAAATGCACATGCGAAAGGTAAGTGATGAATAACAAAGTAGACAAAAAATCAAATGTAAAAGAGAATAGAAATAGGCATAGGAGCTATATTAATGACATAAAGGACAATGAAAAATGTTGCCTTGAGGTTGCTGCATAGACTCAATTGCGAAGTTGCATTTATATTACACAGACAAGTCAGTCTATAAAAGGGTGATTGTGGCTGTATGAGAAATTATCAATTCAAAGTGATTACCCAAAAGTACAAGAAGCCATTGACAAGCTTATTTTGTTCTGTTGATATGCATGTTACACACGTACAAAGTGTATGTTTCAATATGTATCTTATGAGCGTGAAATATTTCTTGATATGTATCTTACACATGTGCAAAGTGTTAGTGCTAGACAAGTAATTGTTTTTCAATTTTATACATATGTAGATTATTCTTTTTTAATATTTTGATTGGCACTACAAGGCACATGATTGTATTTACATTTTTTCAGTACAACAATGAATGATATGTAATGATTAATTATGCTTAGTTATAGACAAAGTATTATTGATTGGACTGAAAGTTATACTTTTCCAGCTTTGGTGGGGAAGAACAAGGTGTTTGTTAGCTTTTTTAGACTAGATAAATATTGCATTCAAATTCATTTTTATTGAACTAAACGTAACAATTATAACTATATTTGAAGGTGGCAAAAATAGTTGAAATGTAGAGAAGCTACATTGAAAACTATAGGACAATAGTTAGGTGATGGGTATGTGGGCTTCCATATATGATTATTCTACAATAGATTTGGATTAGTTATAAGTAGATTTGATAATGTTTATGAATTTTGAGAAATTAGGGATCACATAATAATGAAAATTTAATCCACACCAATTAAAAAAATACTATAAAATGATAAATATGCCATAAATCGAATTCTTACTAAAAATTAAAATCGCATTATATCGCTGATTAAATATTCACATTATCTACCTACCCTAACACCTAAGTAATGTAATGAAATGATATTCAATGACATTTACTGTTTTATATTTACAAACGCCCTATATTAATTTTTAAAATATTTTGAATTGCTTTATTTAATCACTTGGCATTTTGATATAATATGAATTTTAATCATATTAAAGATGTTACTTTAACGGATATTGGGCAGTACGAGTATGAAGTAGAATTGATTTAAGGGTATGGCGCCTTCTTTCTCACATACAGCCGCCACACGTATAACCATAATAAATAAATAAAGATCAAATAATATTTTTAAAAATTAATTTTAAATTAAAAATTTACATATAAACATAAATATATATAAAATAAAGATTTAATAATATTATTAAAAATTAAAAAAAATTATATCCGTTAATATTAAATTTTAAAAAATATATTTATAAATTAAAATTAAAATATTTATCTTTCACAACAAATAAATGTATCGTAAATTTTAACAAAAACAAATTAAAAAGTAAAGAAAATTTATTTTCCATTGAAACATGAAAAAAATTGTCATTCGTCAAATATTTCATTAGTCTTAAAAAAATTAAAAATGTAATTTATATAATTATTCACAACATATTTAAATTTTAAATAATTTATTAAACTTCAATTTTAAATATGTATTAGAACTAGTATACATATCTTAAATAAATCCATATAAAAATATTAAGAAATATATACATAAATTTATCTAAACTATATATACTAATTATTAAGACTCATTTTATATTACCATCAAAATTAATATTTTCTCAAATTAAAAGTTACTCCTCACTCTTCAAATAATTTAAGCATAGAATTATATATAACTAACTTAAATGTCTCTTTGTATGATATACATTTCAAATTCCATGATATAACAAGATAGACATATTTTTTCTTAAAAAATTGTCTCTCTTATCATGGTTCTCATCACTATTATTATAAAATAGTCGAGTATATCCCAAATAAATTTAATAAATAATTTAGAGGCACAAAGATGACAAAGCATAAGAATTAGGCACAAGGACAATTACCCAAGCTAGTTAAGGTGGAGGGTGATTTAAATTGTCACTTTAGTTCTAGTGATTATTAATAGAGAAATTTATTATATCAGGGAGTGACTCTTACATCATCATCATCATCATCATCATCATACTTAGGTAAGGAAATGACTAAAGATTGTTGAGGAAACTTTCTTTGCTATAGAACCTTCCATCCACAAGTGTCTGAAAAAGCAAACTGACCACTATGATAGTTGTACATTGTCTAATTTGAAACCTACTATGTGAATAGTGTCTAGTATGAGTTTTAAAACCAGAACATTGAGAAGGTGATCGCTAATGCAAAGAATCATATAGAACCCAGTTAACTGCACATAGAAAAATTTCCCAATAATCCAATAAATTTTAGAGGTGTTCAATCCTAATCGAACTTTCTCTACTTACACTTAAATATATGACATATCATTTAAGATCATGTACACTTTTTTAACAATAAGAAAAAACAACCAAAATTATATAATTAAATATCATATTTCTTTCTTTCCATAAATAAATTTTTTTGAAATAAAATATATACCATATTTTATTATACTTTAAAAATAACATGGTTGAATCCCGTCAGAACACCATTTTTCAAGGAAGAATTATGGACGAAATATGCTTTTTTCAATATGAAAAAAAAAAAATGGTGGAAGGACTAGAAAAACGTCACCGCTTGCATAAACAGAAGCCAAATTTTGCAGTATTTCCATCAAAATATCTTTCTTTGTTGGTTGTTGGACTTCTATATTTTGTTGTTTGTGTTATTTTTTTGTTTTGCATCTTTGGATTTTTAGGACTCTTACTTGTTTGGTCGTAAATGTCAACTAATGATTTTTTTTTTAATTTTAAATCTTTTATTTTTTCGACTAATTGAATTGTTGAAACATTTTAAATAAAAATGTTTATTTTGATATATCATAAAATTTAGAATGTATTTTGTGTAGGAGAATTTTAAGTTAATTATATATAATTTATAAATAGAATCACATACCTATTTTATTTGAAGAGGGAGGAGTAACTTCCAATCTGAAAAGCAACTAGAATCATATAATTTATAAATGAACTCTATGCCTACTTAATATGAAGAGAGAAGAGTAATTTGTAATTCAAAAAGTATCAATCTTAATAATAGTGTAAATGATGATGTTGAAAGTGCATTTTTACGATAAATTGTGGACATGCTTCCAAATTCTAACTGAATGTTAAGTAGTGATTTTAGTATGATTGAATCTAGGGAAGACAACAAGAGGCTCTTCTCGATGTAGTGGTGCACTGATGAAAGAGGCATGGTCTAATCCAAACCACCACCACTAGGGATCCCCTTGAGCAACCCTTAGTCTACTTTCTTTGACTTTAGAAAAGGTGGTGATAGGATGTAAAAAAAATTAGATAGAGCATTTTTTTTGATGAATCACTGCTTTACGTGGTGATTTTTAGCTAAGAGCCAAGGAATGAGGGGTATCCATTTCGCCAAAGTCATTCGGGGCACGATCCCAACCTCCCCCTTTTCATGTGTCAGGGTTTGCTAGTAGCAAGAATTGATCCCTGATGGGCTCTTTGTGAGCCATGCAACTTCACCAGTTGAACCAAAAACCTTTCACTAATAGAGCACTTTTTTAAAAGCATAACCTTTTCACTTTTTCCAACAATTCTTATTGTCCTATCAAGAAAACAAAATATAAATTTTATCTTAGCACTTATCACTTCTAACATGAATGGACTCATGCCCATATCATTAAAATTTGAAACCTTGCTCCTCATTTTGGTGGAGAGTGTGGTTGGATTGAATGGTGAGAGGGTACCATCTCTCAAACTACAAAATTCCTGTATATCTATAGTTAACAAGGGGATGAGTTTCTCCGTAAATCCCATGATGCATCATACTATGAATCCCTACATACTTCACAGGATCTTGAGATATCTCATCTCAATGTGGATTTGAAATACAAAGCTACTAAATGGAGACATAAGGTTGAGGTTGAGAAGACCTATCAAGATCCTAGTGCCCAAATCTATGACCATATGCACTAGTTGAAAATTTGAGACCAAGATTCTAAATATTTTTTTTCCCTTTTTCATTCTAGGTAGTTAGTGGATAGGGTGAAATCCAATCATGAGGCTAATGAAAAATTAACACAACTTCATGATATTTTGAGAGCTTTTGTTCCTCATTACCATGGAGTTTTTGTAATATGTGATAAACAAGTACATAAACTGACCTAGCTTGTCACTTGGAAAATATGTTTCATAGAATGCTCCTTCAATACTTCAGATCTATAGATGAGTTGTCTCTATGAATAAGATTGAAATAAGAAAAAACAGGGAAGATTTACTCACTTGAATGTTTGATTGAGTTGATAATAAGTAGGTTTATAATATTTTGAGTCGTATAGAAGGCCTAGTCATCAAAATAACATATGGTCAGACTAAGAGATAAGAAATAGGCACAAGAGATAGTAAATGTGAGCCTTTTGACAACAAGAAGGTCTAGGAGTTGAAGGGTATGACCATGAAGAGTACTTGCCAAGTATATAAGACTAAGGTGTTATATAATTTATATTTAGTGTATACGTCCCCCTTCCATTTAATCTAGTAATGAAATTTCTAATTTAAAGGAAATGGAATGCATACGCAGGTATGTCTTTACGTGAGGCCTACTTGAGTGCTTTACTTGTGATTGACCTCAACCAAGAACATCTTACAGTATATAATCAATGTATATAATCTGAAATTGAAAAAAATTAAAATGATTGAAAGGAAATAGAGCAAGGTTAGGAGTACACCTTTGTATCAATGCAACCATCTTGTCTTTTGAAAATTTGATTTGAAGATATGCTTCAATATAAAGTATTAAATCTTAGGAAAATTTTAAAACCTGCAAGTGTGCATGAGTGCGTTCACACACACAGGTACACATATATACATGTATACATATACATATTGTTATAGTATGTATTTCTCATGGTTGTTAGGTTATTAGTCATGTATTTTATCTTTCTCCTAGTTTATATTATGTGAAGATTTATCCCACGTTGCTTAGTTAGACTAGTTTCTAGTTTTGTGTTGCATTCTTATGTAAGGGATTTCTATTGTATTAAATATATTTTTTAAAATATTATTTGAGTTGTCTTGTTTTACATCTCATTTGTTTACAACTTCATGTGATGTTTATTGTTGAATAACTCTTCAGATCTTGGATTATTAAAATGTTTTTACCATTCCTAACATGGTATCAGATCATGAAGTGTTATAGGCATCCATTTGAAGTTTACAACAAGGGCTTGTGATCATTCCATAGATATTATTCTTTTCTTAGATCTTCTTGCCATATTAAGTATGCTCTTTCCTTACATCCTCTTTGGGTGGTCCTGAGAATTAGAAAGGTGTGAAAGAAATTTTAGTGAATAGATTTTGGAGGCTTTGTGGATTATTTTATTTCTATCTTCTTGCTAGTCAAATCGTACCTAATTGTGGAAGAAACTGGAAAGCAAACTTACTATTATTATATTTATCTCACATTGGTTAGGATGCTTTGATTCTTGATCTTCCTTGCATATATATGGAAGGCTCTCTCATTTTATTATACAAGCTCTGAAGAAAGCTCTTAAGCAAATCTCTTAGGCAAAGCTTTTAAACAAAGTCATAAGCTAAGTTTATAGAAGAAGTAATATGGAGATATATGATATTAATCTTTATTTTATGAATTTACTTGTCATGTGATGTTTTTCTATCATTGACTATAAATTTTGTGGCTTGGAATGATCTAGTCTTTGTTCATTTCATGGTATCATATACATAAATAAAAGGGTCAAATAAGTAAACATGGCACCAAGAAAATATTAAATGCTCTAAGGGAAAAGGTAGTGGACCTAGCCTTCCAACCACTCATTAAAATCAGAATTGAACCATGGATAATTAAAAAGACTCAAAAAATCCTCTCATACACCCCTATGTGCACATTAATGGAAAACTAATTCCACTTATGTGCCAAAAAATTGTTGTAAGTAGTCATGCCATTGTTGGATTTGCATCCTTACCATTCTCAGTTTGTATCCTCACTCTTAATTTGTGTTCTTGTTGTGTACATTATTTTTCAGCTAGATTCTTTCCCCATGTGGCATCCATATGTATAGTTTGCTTTCATAGAGGCTTTTTAGTGAGTTGGGTGCTCCTCTTCTACCATATAAAAATGGTTGGTTTTCTGCTAACTACTCTTGATATGTCATGAATCATGCTAATTTTTTTTTGGGTTTTGTGTACCTTGATTTTAGATTTCTAGATCATTTTGAAATTCTTAATTTCATTGAGTGATGAAAAAGTTATGAAAATTTTACTAACAATTATTTTTTATTTTTCTTAAGTGGAAAATAAACTTTTTTAATATTTTGGCCCATAAGTGGATTTATTTTTCCATTAAAGTGCACACAAGGGTGTATGGGAGGATTGTTTGAGTCTTTGTAATTTTTCATGGTTCAATTCTAATTTCAATGAATGGTTAGAAGGATAGGTCCACTAACTTTTCCCTTAGAGCATTTAATATTTGTTTGGAGCCATGTTTACTTATTTGACCTTTTTAATGATGGAAAACTTCTAAAAGCCATAGCTTTTAAACTGTAACTTGAAATCAAGTTCTATTTTTTTCAAAAGTTTATGTTTTTTATTATCCATTCATTGGGGTCATTTATTTTTGTAAAATGCACTCAATTCAATAAAGTGCCAAACTTCTAGGGGGTCTCACACATTTTTTTAAGGGTTTATTTGCTCATTGTCATTCTTTGAATCAGGAGTTGTTCTTTTGGGGGAATCATTCTTTCTTCTTCCCAACTTCTTCCTTGTATTTAGACAATGGATCCCCTTAACACTTTCAAATACATTATTTGGAAAATAAAAATGAAGATACACCTTCACCTAAAAGGCGTTTGGAGAATATTACTTGGTTACCTTCTCAACTTCATAGATGAATAAACTATTACCTAGATTTCATCTATGCAAGATGAGACTCTTCAATTGATTCACCTCCATGTTGAACAAATAGTTTGCAATACTATGTCACATGTGCCACATCACGAAAATAAGCTTACACTTCTATTTTAGTCTTATTTGAGAAGGATACTGAGTCTTGATAATGACATGGGTGGGGAACTATTGACACTTCCTTCTTCTCTTCTTGTTAGTGAAATTTTTTCTTCTGATGATGTACTCTCTCCTCTTACTATAGTTTCTTGTGATGACACATTCCTGATGGACATTAATCTTATTTTTGTTGATCCACCTCTATAGGGTGAGCTTTTTCCAGACTTGAGATGTCTATTTGTAGAACCTACCTTTTTCCTTGTGCAAGATGTTGAGCCATCACAAATTATCACTTCAAAGGACTCTACTGGTTCTTGTGAGAGTACACTTGTTGATCATTATGATCCACTTCCCATGGACATTCTTTTGTGAATGTTCAATGTTTTTCTTCTGATCGATCCATTTCTATGACATTACATCCAGTTCATGTGCATGATTTTGCTAGACCTATGCCACACTTCATATTTGGACATGATTTAGAGATCTTTGTACTCCTACCTCCTTCATATTCTATTTTAGAATGGGTAGACTTATAGTACACCATTCATGTTCTTATTTTAGCAAGAGAAAGAAACATTGTTCGATGCGGGTGAAGCTTTTATAGTCTTTTAGATGAGGATATCAACATCAACATTGGTCATCTTACGGTCTCGAATTGGAATATGGATAACTTTATTACCAAAAATAGTTTTCTTTAGGGGGACTCCATATAAATTTTTTCCTTCTTTATTTCATAGATACATATTGTACATGAATACCTTATCAAGCCTAGTTATCAAGACTCATACTATAGACATGCCACTTTTTTTTGAGATATTGTTATCCCATAGCTTCACTTAATGGAGGGTGTTAGAGTATGTATTAGTTCAATAATGCGACCCAATCATACTTATAACCTAGTGAGTGTGAGTGATCTAAGTTAACTCACATTATAAATCTAGTGAGGGTTGATAATTTAATAAATCCATCTTATAAATTTGGTATGATTGAGTGATGTAATCACCTTAACCTTTCCAAAAGTGAGCCAACTACTGTAGTATATTAGCTCAATAACAATCTATAAATGTCCATCCTCACATATGCTAAATTCCATAGAAGTATTTTAAATCTGAAATTTAATTTGATTTTTCAATTTTAGGTACTCTTTTTAACGGCATATGCACCTAATATAGGTCTCAAGCTAAAACTTGAATGGTACCAATGTATAGAATGCTACCACAAATGTGTATCTAAATCATATAACTATATGATTTAACCAATTTAATTTTTTACAAGTGTGGAAGATATGTTTCCCATGGCATGTCCCCACTAAAATCTGAAATTGAGAACTTGTATAAGTATAAAGAACATGTTTCCATAACATGCCCCCACTAAAAATCTGAAACTGTGAAGCTGTGAAAGCCATGCCTCTATGGCATGCTCCTACTAATAACCCCCTATTTTGAGGTGAGGGGAAGTATAAACTAGTAGTTACCTTACATCAAAAAGATAAGATAATCGTATAATTTGTGTATGGATCATGTAGCATATAGGAGTGTCATGTCTAGGTAGATATATCAATGAGGTACATAGTATGCGATCACATCAAATCCTAAAATGTATAATGTGAGTCATGGAAATGCCTAGATAGTAACACTATAATTTAAATAAGCAATCAAGCACACACATAAGAGCACTCAAAATAAAATTGTCTAAGGATAATTCAAACAAGGAGAATGTTAGAATTTTACACAATTGAAGGGTCTCGACCTAGTCAAATGTCCATAAAGCATAGAAAGACATGTTTAAATATCAAAATATAGCTAACTATGACATATGTAAATGTCACAATAGACAAACATAGGTATAGGGACCACAATCAATGGAGCATATTTAAATACTTGAACAAGTAAGGAAAGATACTCAAGGAACTATAAAAAGTAAACATGGAACATAAACAACTAACATGAGCATATTATACTAGTCCCTAGATATGTGTTAGTAAAAAATGTTAAGTACATATCATAGACCAATTATGTTGTAAAAATATATAATCATGGATAAAGGCATGTGTAAGCATATAAGATCAAACATGGTAATGAAAAATAATCATAGAATGATATAACCTGAATATATCATGATCAAAGAATGGATGCCCCCAATGTCTATATGATATAAGTAGAGGGAAGGCTGAACATCTAAAAGTGTGTATATCATGTGCTTCGGTATGCCTGTATCAAACTCAAAAGATGCATGAAACACATGTATATAAAAATAGATGATATGCTATCTATGAATGTGAAACTAAAAATGTAGATGCCAAGGATCCAATAGAGCATATAAATGCTAAAAATATTTTTGGATTTATGATTTTTTATTTTCTTTGGTATTTTTAGAATATTTGATTTTATATTGGTTTATATTAGAATTGAGATTTATATATATTAGGATCGACAATATCTATTGTGCATTGGATCTTCTTTCTTAAAGACAAATAATGATTTGTATGATGCCCATGATTTCTATGATATTGACAATAATATTTTGTTGTTCCTAGAGGTTTTAGACAAGGTAATATGATCAAGTTGTGTTTAAGAAGTACCTTGAGATGTTGTAACTTATGCCATCAATGTTTTTGGTAATGGTTAAGGCTTCATGCCTTGGTCATTTTGAAGGATGGCTCTCTTCTGTAGAATTGGAAGTATTAGGTCTTTTTCATTTCTCAGGCATAGTTTTCATGTATCCTTCACTCTTGTATTTTTAAGTTTTTTTTTAATGTCTCATAATGATTTATATGATGGAAAATGATCAAATTATAGTTAAAATATGGTAATCATTCTTTAGGAAACACTCTACTACCTGATCCATGCCTATTAGGAGATAAAGATACCATCATTCAAGTAACATAGAAAGTATTGTATTCAGAGTATCTTAGTTTGATATGATCTGTAAAGTCTACTTTGGAGTATTATGAGAGATCTCAACATTATTTACATGATGTATCTGCATTTGACCATTTTAAGGTTGACTCAATGTGTGTAGCCAAAGGGATGTATGGAAAAACAAGCATTAACATGCTCATCTACTATTTTTTCTTTGTCATTATCTTAATTTAGTTATGTATCATCCATTGGTGAATTTAGCTTATATATAATAGGAACTATAAGTGTAAATTGGATATGCAAAAGATGCTCAAATTGATCAAAATTTAGTTTTTACAATGTCTCATATGTCATATTATAGGCTAAATCATCACCACTGTCATAGTAATCTAAAAAATGGACATCAAGTGTTGCTCAATATTGACCAATAAATAAAGCTCAACTGTTTGATTTTATTATGGTTTTGGTATTATTGGTTCCTTTGGCAATGATTCTTGCGCTTGGTGTGCATCCATGTGCACCTTGGTGTTTAGTGTGTTATTTGCTTCTAGAGATAAAGGAGTCATTATACTTGACTAACTTATTTCAAAATTGTGTATATTATCAAGTGGAATACATTATTTATGTGGAACTACTGTAGGGATGTCCTCTATATCAAAATGTATCATTGTGTAAAATTTTAAAGGTTCATCATTGGCATGCATTATCAATAAGGTTCCATCATGTTTGAAATTTAGACAATGATGTAGTGTGGATGGGATGGCCTCCATTATATGTATCTAAGGTCTAGACAAAAAAAAATTATAATGTAATGACTGAGACATTACCTAAAAATTAGTTGGAACCATTTTTGGCCCCAATGTCATGTCTAATGTGATTCGAACAACTAGAGGGCTATGTGAATTATCAAATCCATTGATATGCATAACTAATTTTTGAAGAAGGTTGGTGCTAATACCCATGGTGGTTAGGAAATTTGTGCTATGAATATTTAGGCTTGATCCATTATTAAAGAGCACCCATTTGATTCCATTATTTTTCATAGCTACTTGTGTGAGCAAAGGAAATTATTGGTCAATAATATCCTTGGATGGTAATCTGTTAGATCACATGTAATGAGTTTTGCATTGTTTTTGAGGTCTTGCATAATATCCACAAATTAAGATAGTTCAATATCACTTGAAACTTGGGTATCACATAATGTTTCATATACTTAGATATATTTATAGATAATGTATTGTTTTATAAGTTTGAGGATTGAGATCTTAGCATGCATGATACTCAATCAGTCAATAAAGTCATATTCTTTATATTTGATCACCAATTTTAGCTTAGGAGGTACATATTGTATATTAACAAGTGGCATATTAGTTTGGACACCTTTACCTATTCAAGTAGTGATAATATGGATGACAAAATTTAATATAAACTGTGGGTGATAGAGGGTGTGGGATGATGGTTATCACTTGGATAAGATCTAGGTGAAATAAATCATTGAGGGCATGCAAAGTTGACATCTAGACATTGGATCTATAGTTTTACAAAAAGAATTATGAATGGAGGTTAAGTGTTGCTTCCATTTTAAAACCCTCTCATTATACTAAAAAAATTGCCTATTTCATTGAATAATAGGTTTGATTAAGCACTTTTAATAATAAACCACAACTATACTCACAAATTGAAGCCCAAAATAGACAATAGATGCATCCATATTGCACATATTTGTAACAAATTTAAATCTAATTTTTACCTTATGAATCTTAGTAAATTAGAAATCAGATATTAGAAACAAAAAATTAGAAAACCTTAAATCAATATCTAGGGTTGTGGGACCAAAGGTTGGGTTCATCAAATATTTAAACCTAAATTGAGATGTGTCAATATAGTATAGGGTTAAGAATCTAGAAATGAATAAGTACAAGGCTGATAAATAGATTTATAACAGACCAATTAATTACAAATTCAAATAAATGATATCTCAAATTTATAATATTGAGATATGCTAAAACTAGATAGTACAACTATTGATTGATATTATCATAAATAGAAAACAAGAATACTAAGCTGGTTTAATGTGTGCATGCAAATATAATATGGACCAGGTTGGAAATAGATTAGATCTAGATTCTAAATCAATCATCAAATTTTATAAATTTATATTTTGTGGCCTCAAACACTTGTCACATCTAGATAGTTGCATCGAACTTTGGTGTCTGAGTTAGACACATGTGTCCAATATGTAACATTGATTGGATTTTTATGCGACCACATTAAAGTGGATTCTTTGGGTTGGTTATAACTTGCTCTCCCTTCAACAAATTTAAGTCAATTCTTTGAATGCTCATTGGAAATTTAATTCTCATATAATGACATGGGGGTGAAGGTTTGACAAAATATGGAAAGAAGTTATTGAGCCCAAACATGCCCATTATTTTGGTGCATCTTGCATCAAGAATTCCTTGTTAGCAATAGACTTATCCATATATGGGTGGATAATTGTTTATGCCCTTCATGTCAGCATCCTATGTCACTTAAGAATATTTTTTGGTTTTGCAAGCATGCTCAGTGTCCCTGTAGGTGGATTCATACTTTTTTCAACTGTTTTCTCTAGAATTCTTCTCCCACAAAAGGGTGCTCTAAAGGAATTCAACCATGTTACTTTCAAAGCAAAATAAAATATGGTATATATTTCATTTTGAAATCATTTTTCAAAAAAATGCATTGTTTAACCATTTAGCTCTAGATATTTTTATTGTTATAAACAAAGTGGAAGTGATCTCAAATGTCATGGCACATATTCAAGTGCAAGTGGAGAAGGTCTCACTAGAGGTTGAGCACCTCCAAAATTTATTATACCACTAAGGAAGTTATCCCTATGTAGTTAGTTGGGTCCCACCTAATTCTCTGCGCTGATAGTCACCTTGTCAGTGTTGTGGCTTTGGATCTTGTGTTAGGCACCATTCATGTACTAGGTGCTGAAGTGGTCAATGCTTAACTCTCATGTTGGTTGGTTTGTGGCTTTGGATCTTGTGTTAGGCATAATTCACAGCCATGAGGATATCTACAAAAATCTCCTCTCCTGCTTCTTCTGTAGGTGCTTCCTCAGGCTCATCTCTAATGAAAGTAGGATGAGTAGACTTATCTGCTATCCTAGAATGATTCCTATGAGCTCTAGGTGATGCCACTGTACTCCTATTATCCCCTTGCTCCCAATTATGTCTGTCTTGTGGGTTCATGTGCTCAATTATGGTGGTGAGTGCTTGCAAGCCCTGAGCCATCTGATGCTATATTGTAACCATTGCTCTAAAAAATTCCCTTGTTTCATGTTCCTCATTCCTATTGCTTGTGGGTGCACTACCTTCTAGCCTGTCACCCATGGTGCCCGATTTCCTATCAAATTCCTATTCCCTATCAAACAAAGCTCTTCTGCGAATGTAGTATCTATGAGTTTCAACCTCCTATGGCTGCATATTAATCCCAAACCCTCAAGATGGCAGGATTGTAGCTTTGATACCAATGTAAGAACCCTTCACAAGTTCTACTACTAAACTTCACTTTTTATTTAATTTTTAGTTTCAAGATTTTATGATTTTTTTTGTGTTTTCAAGGGGTTTGAACAAAAACACATACTAAAAGTAAAACTAGTGTATTGAGAATAAATTTTGAACAATATTGAGACTTCTTTTATTGCCATATATTATTCCATTCACTGAATAAGAGTCCAAGGCCTTATTGATAATAAATACAATATGAAAAGCAAATTCCAATAATTGAATGACCCTGATATGATTGTGATCCGTAGATACCATCATATGTTTACCTCCAAAAGAAGCTACAAACACTTTGTCTTCTATGACTAGTAATTCCTCTCTATTCACATGTACTGTAGCATGTCACTATTCACAAACTCTAGCATGTCACTATTCATGGGTACTGTATCACATCACTATTCATGGTACTTTAGTAGCAAATAAAACCTCTGAAAATAATCCCTTTCAATCAGAAAATAATCTACAACTCTAGTCTCTTAAATCTAATCCAAACTTCACCAAATTCATCCAATTGAAATCCAAATAGAGCCTCTGATTGAGACACCCCCCAAAATCACCAAGTTCACTAGGTATTTCACTAGATCAGATGGTTGCTCATAGAAAAACAATGTTCTCCAATCGCTGCTATAGGTAGAAACCCTCATTCTCCAAGAAAGTTCAAACTCCTCAAAAAATGTTCTCAAAATGCAATAATAATGAGTTTCTTCAAAAGAAAACCTTATATCTCCTCAAGCAAGTTGATTTCCTTCAAAAGCATCATTTAAATTAACTTTTGATTTCACTTTTAATTTTCAAATAGTTTGGGTGCCCATTTAATTATAATAATTAATTGAGATATGGCCCCTTCTTCATGATGGTCGACCACTTAATTAAGTCACTTAAGCTATAACATAAATTTACATTATAACTCTATAATATAAGCTTCAATTAAATTAATATTTATTTTGGCAAATAAATATTAATATCTCCCTTAATATACGTCCAAATGACAAGTTGTTTAAAGCTGGATGATAAGTGATTGAATCTGCATATGACCAGACCATACTGCTAAAAATAGTGGGGGTGCTCCACTGAGTGTCTCCACTTACTAAAAGTAGAAGTCAAGCGAATGGCATCCAAAAGACCCCAAACAAAAGCCAAACTATTTTTTTTTGACAATTGAAGCCAAGCCATGACTCAACAAGACCCTCTATCCTCCATATTAACCTAAGAAGGCCACATAATAGGCTAATCTAAAGTATTAAGAGATGTCAATTAGAAGGGGAAAGTACAGTCCACCCTTCCTGAAATTGTTTGTCCTCAAGCAATCTCAACTCTAGATGCTGTAAAATATCTTCACTCTCCCACGTAGCATCCTCCAATGGCAAATCTCTCCATTTCACTAGATATTCCCTGATGGTCCTCTTGTGTAGCTGTCTCTCTCTGTACTCTAGGATATACTCAAGTGCTAAAATTAGCTTTCCCTCATCATCTAAGGGAGGAAATACTGATGAAGGTACCACATGATGTCATAACACCTTCTTGAGGTGTGACACATGAAAAACATTGTGGACCTTACTATCCGCTAGAAGCTCTAGCTCATAAGCCACCTCTCCAACATGCCTACCAATTCAGAAAGGACCATAGAACCATGGCTTGAGCTGCTCTGATCCACTCTTCCTGAGAGTAGATTGTCAGTAGGGCTACAACATGAGATATACCATGTCTCCCACCTCAAAATATCTCTCAGTCCTCTTTTGATCTGCATACTACTTCTGTTAATTTTGTGCCTTAGCAATATTCTCCTTAAGAGCCCTCATAATGTCTTGGCTCTCCTACAATAAGTCTCTTGCATTAGGCACTCTACTGTAAAACAGTAGAAAATCAAGAAAACTAGGCACATCATACCCATACAATGCCATAAATGGGGACATTTGAATGGTCATGTGGTAAGTGCTATTGTAAAAATCCTCACATTAGTATATCCACTTAACCCAGACCTTTTGCTGCCCTGTTATGTAATTTTTGAGGTAGCCTTCCACCCATTTGTTCACTATCTCCATCTGATCATCGGTCTATGGGTGGTAACTGGTGCTCGATGTAAGCTCGATCTCACAAAGTCTGCACACCTCCTACCAAAAGTGACTCAGGAACCGACTATCCCTATCACTAACTATGCTTTGATGCAACCCATGTAATTTAAAAATCTCATGAAAAAATACCTCTGATACTTGTGTAGCTATGTAAGTAGTGGTGATTGGAAAGAAGTGGGCATACTTTGTCAGCCAATCCAAAACTACATATATGCAATCATGTCCCTAGGCTTTAGGCAAGCCTGTAATAAAATCCATTGACAAGAATTCCCACTTCTTATCAGGAATCAAAAGTGGCTGCAATAACCCTACCGAATATGTGTTCTCTTACTTGTTCTACTAACAAACAAGGCACTCTCACACATATTGAAGAACATCTGCCACAAGTCCCTTCCATGTAAATCTCTCCTAAACTTGTCTGTATGTCTTAAGTACCCAAGATGCCCTACTATAGGTACATCATAAAAAGCTCGTATAATGGTGTTCTTCATCTCTAACCCTGGAATCAAGAAAATCCTATTCTTGTAAATGATCAACTCATTTACTAGTGTGTACCTAGTATCCACAATAGATCCCTCAACAATACCAGATGGCCATGTATCCTTGGCATACTCTACCATAATCAGGTGCCTCCAATCCTCTGCAATATGTACCATAGAACTCAGATGAGGTCGACGTGAAAGAGCGTCAGTAACAACATTCTATGTACCTTTGTTATAGGTGATGTCAAAGTCATATGCCTGTAACTTACTCACCCAATTTTGCTAACAGACGTTTAAATCTCACTGTCCTAGGAAATGCCTCAAGCTATTATGATCAGTTTTAATACAAAACTTACTGCCCACTAAATATTGCCTAAATTTGGCCAAGGCATGCATTATGGCCAGCATTTCCTTATCATATATACTGTAAACCCTCTTTGGTCCTTTGAGCTTCCTACTCTCATAATAAAATGGGTGTGTGTCCTACATAAGCACCACTCCAACGCCCTCACTAGAAGCATCACATTGAAGCTCAAAAGGCTTCATAAAATCTGGCAGTGCTAACACTGGAAATGTAGTCATAGGCTCCTTAAACCTCATAAAACACTCCTATGCCTTAGGAGTCCAAATGAATGCACCTTTTTTCAACAAATCTGTCATAGGTGTTGCATGGCTTGAATATCTACTAACAAATTTGTGATAGAAACCACATAACCCAAGAAATCCTTGCAATTATGTAAGGTTCTCAGGAGTAGGCCAATCTAAGATAACACAGATCTTCTCATGATCCATTCACACTCCCTTTACACTAATAATATGGCCTAAGTATAACAACTTAGTCATCCCCAAATCACACTTGGATTCCTTGGCATATAAGGACTGCCTATCCAAAATGCTGAGTACTGTATCCAAATGAGCCAAGTGCTCTTGCCATGTCCAATTATAGACCAATATATTATCAAATAAGACAAGTACATATCTCCTCAATTATGAGTGGAAGACCATGTTCATGGTGGACTGGAATGTCACTAGAACATTAGTTAGCCCAAATGGCATAACCACAAACTCAAAGTGTACACAATGATAGTGAAATGCAGTCTTCTCAATGTCCTACTCACGAACTCTAATATGATGATATCTCGATCTCAAGTATATTTTTGAGAAGTAACATGCACCATGGAGCTCATCAATAAGCTCATCTATATGGGGTATGGGATATCTATTCTTAATAGTCCTCTTATTCAGGATGCTATAATCTATGCACATACGAAGAGTACCATCTTTCTTCTTCATTAGAATAACTGAAGAAGCAAATGGTGACTTACTCGGTTGAATGTGACTTACTCTATCTCATCCTTAAGTCACTTTGGGTGCCGGTAAGGAGTAATCATGATGGGCTTGGCACCCTCCTCAATCTCTATGATGTGCTCAATACCCCTGTCTTGAGGTCTCCCTAGTGGAATGTCACTTAAAACCTTCCCATGCTTAGCTCTCAATTGCTAAATGTCAGGATGATACTCAGTCTTATGTTGTCCCTCCTATGTAGGTATCAAAGTATATTCGGTGACCCACTCAACCATGTCATGGTGCATAAGTCTCTCCATTCGTCGAAAGGAAATAGTCCTGATGTTACTATCTCAGATGGCCTTCAGTATATGAGTCTTCCCATCCACCTCGAATTGGATCTCCATGTCTTTAAGGTGAAGTATAACTTCCTCAAGAGAATGAATCCACTTCATGCCCAAGACTCTATCAATATCACCCATATTTACCACATAATAATCAACCTTGAATTCATAATTATTTAGGCACAAAGGAAGATCCTTAATCATATGGTCACACTTGAGAGTATAACCATCAACCACCTTTTCCTGAATGCCCTCAAACTCTTTGGCTATGAGCCCATGCCTCTCCACAAATCTGGGATCAATAAAATTATGGGTGGCACCGTGTCTAAAAGGGTGATAACCTTTTGAACAACAAAAAATCCATGAAGTCTGAAAGATCCTTCCTACTGTATGCTAGATAATCATTCCTCCTGGACCTAGATCTCTAACTCTGCCTCTACCCTTGGATCTGAAGCCTCTGACTCTAAATCCTCAAAACTCTCCTACTATCTAGAATTTTAAGATTCTAAATCCTCATAATAAGCCCACATAACTCTATTGGCCTTACCCTTAGGCTGCAAAGGACAATCATGGTTAGCATCATAGGGACCCTTGCAGTAAAAGTAAAGCTTCTTCCTGTGTAAATCATTAAGAGTCTCATGATCCAAGGGTGCTACTGATTTTCCCTTTCAATCACTCTTAAAATTAGATTTTTGTCTATTTTTATTGAATCCCTTGTTGTCCTTAAATGAAGAAGTACTCCTAGAATTGGACTTGCTAGATGGAGCTACAAGTTCTATGTTACGTGCCTTATTCATTGCTTTTTATAGTGAAAAGAATCAAATGCGTTGATCCAACCTCTCAATGGCTCCAATAATCCCTCCATAAAGAACAGAACTAGATGCCTCTCTGATATGTTGGGAACTACCACTGATAACCGCTGGAAGTCTCTTATGTAAGCCTCCAAGCTACCAACATGTCTCAATTGGGCCAAATCTCTTAAGTAAGCCTCAGGATCCTTCTTGTCAAACCGTTCCACCAATCTATCAATGAACTCTTGGTAAGTGGTGATACGGTCATGCCAAAGTGTCACCATCTCATGATACCACCAATCGTGTGCAACTCCCTCAAGATTCAAGGTGGCATATTTAATAGCATAAATCTTTGTCATAGGTCTTAAGGCTAGAAATGTATCTAGCTTATGGATCCAAGCTTGAGCGGTCATCTTGCCACTACCATCAAATGTAGGTAAAGTAAGCTTGCTTGTAGCATGCTTCAGTTCACTGTTCTGATTCCTCAGCCTCCTGTCTTGCTTGATTTCTTGGTAGTGTTCTCTCCTCTGGTTCACAAACCTCTCAAAGGTCATCCTCTCTCACACTTGTGGATCTAATACCCTCAAGATGGTAGGATTGTAGCTCTGATACCAATGTAAGAACCCTTCACAGGTTCTACTGCTGAACTTCACTTTTTTTAATTTTATTTTTAAGGTTTTATGATTTTTTTGTGTTTTTAGGGGGTTTGAACAAAAACACATACTAAAAGTAAAACTAGTCTATTGAGAATAAATTTTGAACAATACGGAGACTTCTTTTATTGTCATATATTATTTTATTCACTGAATAAGAGTCCAAGGTCTTATTGATAATAAATACAATATGAAAAAGCAAATTCCAATAATTGAATGAGCCTGATATGATTGTGATTTGTAGATACCATCATATGTTTACCTCCAAAAGAAGTTACGAACACTTTGTCTTCTATGACCAGTAATTCCTCTCTATTCACATGCACTATAGCATGTCACTATTCATAGTATTGTAGCATGTTACTATTCATGGGTACTGTATTCATGGTATTGTAGTAGCAAATAAAACCTCTAAAAATAATCCCTTTCAATCAGAAAATAATCTTCAACTCCAGTCTCTTAAATCTGATCCAAACTTCACCAAATTCATCCAATTGAAATCCAAATAGACCCTCTAATTGAGACCCCCCAAAATCACCAAGTTCACTAGGTATTTCACTAGATCAGATGGTTTCTCACAAAAGAGCAACGTTCTCCAATCGCTGCTACAGGTAGAAACCCTCATTCTCCAAGCAAGTTCAAACTCCTCAAAAAATGTTCTCAAAATGCAATAATCATGAGTTTCTTCAAAAGAAAACCTTATATCTCCTCAAGCAAGTTGATTTCCTTCAAAAGCATCATTTAAATTAACTTTGAATTTCACTTTTAATTTTCCAATAGTTTGGGCGCCCATTTAATTATAATAATTAATTGAAATATGGCCCCTTCTTCATGATGGTCGATCCCTTCATTATGTCACTTAAGTTATTACATAAATTTACATTATAACTCTATAATATAAGCTTCAATTAAATTAATATTTATTTTTGCAAATAAATATTAATATCTCCCTCAATATAAGTGCAAATGACAAGCCATTAAAGCCAGATGATAAGTGACTAAATCTGCATATGACCAGACCATACTGCTAAAAATAGCGGGGGTGCTCCACCGAGTGTCTCCACTTACTAAAAATAGTAAGTCAAGTAAATGGCATCCAAAAGACCCTGAACGAAAGCTAAATTGAATTTTTTATACAATTGAAGCCAAGCCATGCCTCAACAGGACCCTCTATCCTCCATATTAGCCTATAAGGGCCACAAAATAGGCTAATCTCAAGTATTGAGAGATGTCAATTGGAAGGGGACATTACACAAACCACCACCACTAAAGATCCCCTTGACCAACCCTTAGTCTACTTAGTCTAACTTTAGAAAAGGTGGTGATAGGGTGCATAAAATATTAAATAGAGTGCCTTTTTAAAAGCATAACCTTTTCTCTTTTTCCAACACTTTTTATTGCTCTGTCAAAAAATCAAAATCTGAATTTTATCTTAGCACCGATCACCTCTAACATTAGAATGGAATCATGTTCATAGCATTAGAATTTTAAACCTTACTCCTTGTTTTGTTGGAGAGTGTGGTTGCATTGAATAGTGAGAGGTTACCTTCTTTTGAATTTTAAAATTATTTTATATCTATAATTATCAAGGGGACGAGTTTCTTTATAAAGCCTAGTATGTGTCATAGTGAAACATGAATACCTATAGTCTTCATAAAATTTTGAGATATTTCATTTCAATGTGGATTTGAAATATGAAGTTACTAAATGGAGACATAAAATTAGGGTTGAGAAGACTTATCAAGTTTGTAATGCCAAAATCTATGCCCATATGCATTAGTTGAAAATTTGAGACTAAGATTCCAAATATTTTTTTTCCCTTTTTCATTCTAAGTAGGCAATGGATAGGGTGAAATCCATTTGTGAAACCAATAAAAAATTGACACAACTTCATGATATCTTAAGACCTTTTGTTCCTCATTATCATGGATTTTTTGCAGCTTAGTTGTCTATGCCAACTTATGGGGAAGTTCTCATAAGATTTTTTTCAAGTTGTTCCTTATAAAATATTTTAGGGTCAATGAGTGGGATGTGATTGATTATTATCATTAGCATAATTTTATGAAATAACTCATCCCTTGGAATTGATCAGTTCCCTTATGAATTTTACCAAGTTTTGTGTGATATTGTGGGTCCGAACTTGTACAAAATACATTTGGAGGTTGTTTAGACCAACTCCCTCAAAAAATTCGTCAGTCAAGATAACATTAATTTCATTTATAACAATGAGGACCCAAAACTCATTACAAGTTGGCGTCTAATTAACCTCTTGAATGTATCTTAAAAGATAATTACTAAAGTCTTTGTTGTTAGGGTGAGATTATTCAGATTATTGAGGATGGATAATCGTTTATGCCTTTCATATCAGCACCCTGAGTGAGTTAAGCATATTTTTTGAGTTTGCAAGTATGCTCAGTATGTTTGGGGGTAGATTCATAACATTTTCAACTATTTCATCCATAATTCGTCCCATACAAAATGTCGCTCTAAAGGGATTCAACCATATTATTTGCAAATTAAAATTAAATATGGTATATATTTAATTTCGAAATCCTTTTTCATTTATGGAAAGAAATAAAAAATGTAATGTTTAACCATTTAACTCTAATTTTTTTTCTTGTCACTAAAATAAAGTGTAAGTGATCTCAAATGTCACGCTACATATTCAAATGCAAGTGGAGAAGGTTTGATTGGAGGTTGAGGACTTCCAAACTTTATTGGACCATTGAGGAGGTTCTTCAAGTGTGTAGTTAGCTATGTCTTACTTGATTTTTTGAGTCGACTATTATATTTACAGTGTTGTGGCTTCAGAGATTGTGCTAAGCACCATTCACGTAGCAAATATTGAAGTGACTGATGCACAACTCTAATACTGGTCGGTCTACATTCCCATACACTTGTTGGTAGAAGGCTTTGTAGCAAAGAAATTTTCCTAAAGTGTTTTTAGCCATTTCGTTATTGAGGCATGAAAAAAACAAAGACAATAATAATAATGGGTGGGAATCGATACTTAATACAACAAATTTCCTACTAGTAATGACTAGTGTTGGGTTGACAATTCAAATGACCTTTCACCTTCACAAACTTCATTGATTACTCTTATATTTAATTCTTATGCTTTGTTATTTTTGTGTCTCGTGACTTTTTGAATTGAAGAGATGTTATTTTTAATCTTTTTTATTTTTTAAAGGTAAAATAATAACAATCTCACTCCTTACAATACATTAAATATGATAATGTGATATCATATCATTCATTATTTTGTAAGAATAATTACATATAATCTATATGATAAATTATAAATTATATCATTAATAGAAAACACTATTCAATTAAAAAATGAAAAGATTGTTTTCCATTTTTAAAAAAAAAAAATACCAATCCAAAAAAATTCATTGGCGACCATGATAATAAGAAATTCCCAAAGTTTTAATCGCACACTTGGCAGTTGGGTATTTTATGAGAGCTCGGGCGATTCTGAATTCCCTATCAAAGCCTGCAAAGTGCAGATGAGATTTCTTCCCTATATTTTTGCCTGCCAATAAGCTGCGAATGTTATAAATTTGGCTGTCAAATACTTTGCGAGGAGATTAAAAAGACAGAAGAAGAGATTCTGCATGGAGATAACGTTTCGTAATGTGTATTCTTGGTGTCGTAATCCAAGAATAGCCCATAATAAAGTGAAATTTAAATATACGATGGGAGATGGTAATTCAAGTTTATGAGGTAAGATAAATATTTTTGGAATAAATTATGTTAATTTTTTTGGAATTAATCTTTCAAATCATAGAAAATGATCTATCATTATGATTGAGAGCATTTGAAAGACTGCAATGTCAAAATTGTATGGTGTCAATTATTCAAGATCAAAAGATAATATTATATTATATATTTTTTCAAGATATAATTATGTACATATATAAGTGGAAGAAATTATATGTAGTTTGAGTCTTTTTATAAATATTGAAATATAGAAAATGTTCATTTATTCGAAGAGATTAGTTGGGGACAATACAAATCAAAATTATAAGTCTTATTTAAGTGCATCTTGTGGACTATCAGACACAATTAGGGTTTGGACAAAAGAGACATGATACATGCATTTCAATGTAGGACTAGAGAGGTGTGCAGATAAAGAATAATATTGTAAGTGCAGGCGAAGGGATCTTAAAGATATCAAGCCCCACTGTACATAAGGATACTATCAACAAACCTTAATAGTATCAGCGGTCGTAGGTAGCTGACTTTATCGGCATCACCTAGGGAGGTTTTTAGCTTTTGTTTATGATCTGATGAATCACTAAAGCAGACACAGAGCATTTATAGATTCAATGACAACTTATATGGGCAACAACAAGGCAAAACCATCTTTATCCTCTTTAAAGTGTAATATCTATCAATTTATTTCAATCCAAATCTGTTTACCTAATTACATATTTTACATAATATTAATTAATGCACAATTTCCCTTATTATATCTCTTAGGTGTAAAATATGTGTGTGGGGCTCTCTAGGATATGATGTGTATATGCCAACCATAGTATAGTGTAATAAGAAAAATTCAAGATGTGAAATGAAGTGAAGATAAGAAAAACCCACAAAAGCATGAGGGATAGAATCGACATGTCACTGAATTTGTACTAGTAGGAAAAGAGGCTTATAATGGATACAAGATTTATAAAAAAATAGATGACTAGGATTCTAAAACTAGCAATAATTTAACGTGAATTTGAGGATACCTAGATGAATCAAGGTTGGAGACAATCTAGTGTGGGTAGAAAGGTGTTTGAAAATATCCAAATATACGCAAGTGGACTAAGAGTGGAAATGCATGACAAAGACACAATGGAAAAAGGTGGTGGACAAAAATTAGGTTTCTATAGTTCGGTCATAGTCTTCTACATTTGGGTGGTGAATAAAAAATTAGGGTGCCATGGAATAATTTGAAATTTTTTCTGAAGCCTCTAGATCTATTTAGTGGAATAAAACCTATTGTTATCAATAGATTGACACTCTGACCCCGACTTTAAAAAAAAATCAAGTGTACTAGATTTAGCCTAGAGAATGGTTCAAATTCATGGGCATCCTTTTCTCTTTTCAAATATCTCCTTCAAACCAATGGAACTATGTGGTGGAGAGGGTGTATAATGAAATTGTTTTTTGGATCACTAGACCTCTCTCATTGGCTTTTAAGTTTTAGGTTTGTTTTAAGGTCCTTGAAGCCACCCATATTTATTAATCTTGTCATTGGTAGTCATCTAAGGTTACATATGATAAACTTGGACGTCTTCTCAAAAACATTATTTTGTCCAATTCTAAAGGCTCTAATGGGTTTCGCATAGTTGCATGGGATATTTGTTGCCAACCTAAAGAGATGGGTGGCTTGGGCTTTTTGGATGCTAAACTCCAAGGCATGCGATTATTTGTTCCCTTGAAGGAGAAGAGTCTGAAGATTTTGATTCACCATTGCACAAGTGAAAGGAACCCATCCAGCTAGTAACCCTTGAAAGGTCTAGGTATTCAACTGCTCTAGCTCACTCAGGTTCTTGTAAATATTAAGGGGTCTTTTTGTCACAAAGTATCTAGAAAGCTCTAGAATTGATCAAACCTCACCTAGTTTGGGATGGAGATGGTTTTAGAACAAGGTTCTCTTTGAATTCTCATTCCGTTTGGCATTCTCTAATTCTCTCTTATCATGGTTTTCTTTTTGCCATAGTTCCCTAGATTGAGAGTCTCCTACTTTTTAAGAAAGAGATTATGGTGATTTCAAACTATTTTGCAAAGGGTTCCAGGATTGGCTACCTTGACCTATTCTACATGATAAGTTTAAGTTTTCTCTTAATGACCTTGCCTTATTTCTAAGGTGCAAAAATCCATCCCAGATGAACATCTCTACAAAAATATAGTTCAAACACCCACCAGATAGTGCATTGTCTAGAAGTGCCCTATGGAAATCCCTTTCTACTAGTGCAAATTCTAACTTGGTTATTGATTGCTCTCCCTTCAGCACATTTAAGTGGATTCTTTGAATACTCACTAGAAATTTAATTCTACAACAATGACATGGGGTTGAAGGTTTGGCAAAGTATGGAAAGAAGTTCTTCAGTCCAAACACCCCCATTTCATTGAGTGCATCTTGCATCTAGAATTGCCTTTGAGCAACAAAATTGTCCATATGTGGGTGAATAATCGCTTATGCCCTTCATGTCACTAACTTGTGTCACTTAAACATTTTTTTTAGTTTTGTAAGCATGCTCGTGTGTCTAGGGCTGGATTTATACATTTTCAATTATTTCATCCATACTTCGTCCCTCATAAAATGGTGCTATGAAAGGATTCAACCATGTTACTTGCAAAGTATAATGAAATATGACATACATTTCATTTTGAAATCCTTATTAAATTGTGGAAAGAAAGAAAAAATGTAATGTTTACTCATGTGAATCTGAATACTTTTATCCTTTTTTTTTCACAAAGTGAAAGTGATATCAAATGTCATATTACACATTTAAGTGTAAGCGAAGAATGTTCAATTGGGGATGACTGAGGTAACAATTTAAATGATGCTCACTTTCACTAGCTTGATTGATTGCTCCTGTACTTAATTGTTGTATTTTGTTATCTTTGTGCCTTTGAATTATTTATCAATTTTTTTGAGAGAGATATTTTCACTTTCACTAGATTTGTTGATTGCTCCTGTACTTAATTGTTGTATTTTGTTATCTTTGTGCATTTGAATTATTTATCAATTTTTTTGAGATACACACACACACACACACACACACACACACACACACACACACACACACACACACACACACAAACACACACACACATACATACACACACACACACACACACACACACACACACACACACACACACACACACACACACACACACACACACACACACATATATACACACACGCGCACACACACACACACACACACACACATATACATACATACATATGCATATACATATACATATACATATACATATAAATATATATATATATATATATATATATATATATATATATATATGTATGTATGTATGTATGTGTATGTATATATATGTATATGTATATGTATATATATGTATATGTATGTATATATATACACAAATATATATATATATACACACACACATATATATATATACACATATACATATACATATATACACATACATATATATATACACATACACACACACACACATATACATACATACATATATATACATACATATACATACATATATATATACATACATATACATATACATATACATATACATATATATACATACATACATACATACATACATACACACACAGACATACACACACACACAGAAAATATATATATATATATATATATATATATATATATATATATATATATATATATATATATATATATATATATATATATATATATATATATATATATTAGCTAAAAAAATATACAAATAATTCACAAAAAAATAAGGCAGTATGAGAGAATGCCACGACACACTAGACAGAGCCTATGAGCAAAACCAAAGTAACAAGTAACAACTAGGTAAATCTTAGAAACAAGCAACTATTACAAAATCATAAAAGATAACTTTTAGGTAGCAAGAGCAAGGTCCATAGGTGGAGGATCCATATTATCCAGATCCCAACTAGAGCTTGGCAAATCATTGCCATCTAGAACAGGCTCCCAGCTAGTCACTTAGGTAGTGTCTATATCATCATCATCTTGTGTCTAAGTGGGCAAGATAGCCAAAGAGAACTTAGGAAAATTATCTAGAACATCTGCACGACCTCTAGGTGGTGTCACCAAAGCATCTGGGTATGAAAGAGGAGGAGGAGGAGCATCCTAGCCATCCTACCTAGTAGGGGAAGGAGGCGATGAATGCCACCTTCACTGCTACTTACGAGGGAAAATGCACTGGTATGGGGTGTCACTGTGAGCATGATGCCTAGAATGGCTATGATGATGCTCACCATGAGACGTTTGAGGCACTATGTCATCCAATCTTGGATCCTTGGGCTTAGAACGCAAAACTCGATCCATAGTGCAGGGAGCATCTCCCCAATGGGAGGGGAGATCCTGAAGGTACCTAAGCTCCATAGCCACTTTATTAGTTTGGACTTGAATTTGTAAAAGAACATTGGAGATGATAATAGATTTGTGCAAAGCAAAAACATCACAACGAGCAGAAGCATGATTAAACACAAAATTATTTCTTTCTTTCCATATCTAGAAGAGAATCTCCACTCTAAAATTATGTCAGATTTGCACGTAAATGAAGGTCACGGCATGTTCGTCACCAAGGAGGATATATTGCCAAATGAAAAATTTGAGCTAAAAAGGTCTGAAAAGATCATGGATCCAAGTCCAAACCCTTTGAGATTTAGAACAGTCCCAGAAGAGATGAGGGAGCATCTCTAGGTGGCCATGTAAGGGGCAAGTAGGTTGGTGAACTCCCAGTTGAACAAGTCATCAACTAATAGGTAAGCCTTAGTGAAGTATACACCAAGCAAAGTGGGCAAACTTGGTTTCCATACAAGCCCCCCAGACAGTGTTAAAGTAAATGCTCCATGTTTTAATAGATGAGTGCAACCCCTAGTTAACACATAAGATAGTTGCTTGTTGAACTATGTCGATGAGACCCATCCCTCTAGTTTCTTGTGAGAGGCAACAATAGTCTTAGGTCACCCTATGGAATCCTTTACCTTGTGGGGATTTTGCCCAAAGGAAATCTTAGAACAATTTCTCCAACTTTTGGTAAGATTTTTTAGAAGGGACCCAGCATGACAAGTAATACACATGAGTGGATGCAAAAATTTTCGAGCAGACTTGAAATTTTCTTGCGAACGAAAGAGACTTGGTCATCCACTAATCTAGCTTCTTAGCAACTCTGTCAACAACATATTTCCATAGTAAAGGTGGTGAAGCATCAAAAGCAAAGGGGATGCCAAGGAATTTAAAGATTTCATCATGTTGAATCCACTTCCAATCGAATTTAGCAGCCCACACTAGCAGGCAAAGGGAGGTAAGATTCCCTGTAACAACAAGTTTTTTGCTATTGGATGCTAAAGCCAAAGGCCAAGCATAAAGTGTCAAGACACTATAAGGCATTGTCTACATTGGCTTCATTTTCAATGAAAGTAAAGGAGAAGTCATCTACAAAGTGACCATTAAGCAATTGTATAACTTCATACGAATTAACTGCATCGAGAGGGAGATTATTCCCTTAACAAAACTACTAACTTGAGCATTGCTAAGAAAATATCCAAAACCCTTTTTATTTTTTATGTATGCTTACAATACAATCGATGCAATAATGTGATACCATACCATTCATTATTTTGTAAGAATAGTTTTGTTTTTTTATTTTACCAAGAAAATACTAATCCAAAAAAAATATCAATAATGAATGAAATTGGATGTGAAACATCCATAATATGCTTTTTTGAAAGATAAAAAGAGATACTGGAAGGACTAGAAAAACGTCACTGCTTGCGTAAGCTTGGGAGTACGTCCCTTTCTAATTTCTTGCACCAGCTGTCGGATGGCGACCATGATAAAAGAGAAAACCTGCCAATGTTTTAGCTACACATTTTCCAGGTGGGTATTGTATAAGAGCCCGGGCGGTACATTGCGATTCTGAGTTCCCAATCATAACGCGAAAGCCTGCAAAGTGCAAACGACATGTCTTTTCTTCAGTACATTTTTGCCTGCCAATACAGCTCCGAATGTAATAAATTTTGTTGGCAAATACAGTTTCGAGATCTTTGTGAAGAGATTTCAAAAAACGAAAGGAGAGACTGTTCATGGAGATTGGATTTTCTGAGCTGTCAAATGGTACATAGAAAACATGTCCATGCAAAGAAGGAATTCCATAAGATTGTTCCAAGGAATATAAATACAGGTATGGATATATCACGGAATTTGGAATGTATTTTGTACAGGAGGCTACACCTAATCTATAATGGACTCTACACCAACCATTTTTGAAGAGAGAGGAGTAACTTTTAATCTGAAAAGTAGTTAGCCACACATAATTTATGAATATGCCTACCTAATATGAAGAGGGAGGGTAACTTCTAATATGAAAAGTATCAATTTTAATAGTAATGTAAATAATGATGTTGAGAGGGTATTTTAAAAATAAATTGTGGCATATTTCTAGATTTCAGCTTAATTTTATATAGGTCTTTTAATATGATTGAATTTAAGAAAGACAGAGAAGCTCTTCTCAATACATTAATGTGTTGTAAAAGAGAGGTATAGTTTTATATGTGTAATAAATTCAGAGATCCTCTTAACCAACCCTTAGTCTACTTGGTCTAACTTTATAAAAAGTGGTGATAGGGTGCATAAAATATTAAATAGAGTGCCTTTTTAAAAACATAATCTTTTCACTTTTTCCAACAATTTTTATTGCCCTGTCAAGAAATCAAAATCTGAATTTTATCTTATCACTGATCACCTTTAACATGAATGGACTCATGCTCATATCATTAGAATTTGGAACCTTACTCTTTGTTTTGTTGGAGAGTGTGGTTGCATTAAATAGTGAGAGGGTACCTTCTCTTGAATTGTAAAATTATTTTATACTAATAATTATCAAGGGGATGAGTTTTTCAGTAAAACTTAGGATGTGTCATACTAAAACATGAATACCTATAATCTTCATAAGATCTTGAAATATCTCATCTTAATGTGGATTTGAAATATGAAGTTACTAAATGGAGACATAAAGTCAACGTTTAAAAGACCTATCAAGCTTGTAGTGCCCAATCTATGCTCATATATATTAGTTGAAAATTTGAGATCCAGATTCCAAATAATTTTTTTCCCTTTTTCATTCTAGGTAAACGATAGATATGATGAAATCTATTTGTGAAACCAATAAAAATTTGAAACAACTTCATGATATTTTGAGAGCTTTTATTCCTCATTTTTATAGAATTTTTACAAATTAATTATCTATATCAACCTATTTTGAGGCTCTCATAAGATTTTTTCAAATTATTTTTTATAAAATATTTGAGGGCAATGTAATTGATTATTATCATTACCATAACTTCATGAAATAACTCATCCCTTTGGAATTAATCGGTTCCGTTAGAATGAAGCCGGAACAGAACATCCAAAAATACAAATCCAAAAAAAAAAAAAAAAATGAATGAGGCTGGATCAGAAACATCCATATTATGCTTTCGAAAGAGAAAAAATAGATGCTGAAAGGACTAGAAAAACGTCACCGCTTCCGTAATACAGTTCCAATTCCTGAATTCCCTATCATAACACGTAAGCAGCTGTTGGATGGCATTGGCGACCATGATAAAAACAATTCTACATAGCTAGGTATTTTATGAGGATTCTAAATTCCCTATCATAACACGTAAGCCTGCAAAGTCTAAATGACATGTCTTTTCTTCCCTATATTTTTGCCTGCCAATGTTATAAATTTAGCTGTCAGATACTTTGAAAGGAGATTAAAAAGAGATTTGATAATATTTCGTAATGTGTATTCTAGGTGTCGTAACCCAAGAGTAGCTTATAAAGTGAAAATAAATATACGAGGAGAGATGGTATTTCTAATTCTATAAGGGAAAATAAATATTTTTGAAATAAATCATGTTATTTTTTTTAATTAATATTTTGGATCATTTTTTGTGATCTATTACTATGATTGAAAGAATATCAAAAGTTATAAGTTATAATGTTAAAATTGTATGGTATTAAATATTTAAGATTAAAAGATAATATTGTATTATATATATTTTAAAGATATTATGTATATAAATAAGTGAGAGAATTATGTGTGGTTTGAGTTCTCTTATAAATATTGAAACATATAAAATGTTCATTCATTCAAAAAGAGTGGTTAGGAACAATCCAAACCAAAATAGTAAGTTCTATTTAAAGGCATCTTAAGGACTATCAAGCACAATTAGAGTTTGGATAAAGGAGATATGATAGAGGGATTTTAACGTAAGACTAGAGAGGTGCACATACAAAAAATAACATTACAGGTGCAAGTAAAGGGCTCCCAGAGATATCATACTTCCACTGTACTTAGGGATACTATCAATAAATCTTGATAGTGTTAGCTATCACAGGTGGCTAACTTTATTAGCATCATCCAAGAAGGTTTTTAGCTCTTGTTTATGATCTGATCAATCAATGAAGTGCACATAGAGCATTTCTAGATTCAATGACAACTTCTATGAGTAACAATAAGGCAAAACCAACCTTGTGCTCTTTAAAGTAAGTGTAATATCTATCAATCTATTTCAATCTAGATTTGTCCATCTAATTACATATTTTACATAATATTAATTAGTGCATAATTTCCCTTATTATATCTCTTAGATGTAAAATATGTCTATGTGTGGCTCTCTAGGATATGATGTGCATGTGCCAACCATAGTATAGTGTGGTAAGAAAAATTCAAGATACATGAAATGAAGCCAAGGCAAGATAAATCCACAAAAGCACGAGGGATAAAATCGACATGTCACTAATTTTGTACGAGTAGGAAAAGAGGCTCATAATGGAGACAAGACTTATCATAAAATAGATGACTAGGATTCTAAAGCTAACAATAATTTAATGTAAATTTGAGGATATTTAGATGAATCAAGGTTGGAGAGAAACTAGTGTGGGTGGAAAGGTGTCAGATAATATTCAAATGTACACAAGTGGACCAAGAGTGGAAATGTATGGCAAAAACACAATGAAAGATGGTGGCAGATTAAAATTAGGTTTTTACAATTGGGTAGTAGTCTTCTACATTTCCAGGGTGGTGGATAAAAATAGGATGCCATGAAATTTTATGTGAAGCCTCTGGATTTATTTAGTGGAAGAAAACCCATTGTTATAGATAGTTTGACACTCTCAGCCTAACTTTAAAAAAAAATTCAAGTGGTATTGGATTTAGCCTGGAGAATAGTTTAAATTTATGGGCATCCCTTTTTCCTTTTAGGTATCCCTTTCAAACCAATGGAACTATATGGTGGAGAGCGTGTAGAATATATATTTTTTTAATCATTAGAACTCTCTCCTTGAATTCTAAGTTTTAGATTTGTTCTAAGGTCCTTGCATCCACCCATGTTTATTACTCTTGTCATTGCTAATTACCCAAGTCTACATATGATAAACTTGAATGTCTTCTCAAAGACATTACTTTGGCTAATTTTGAAGGCTTAAATGGGTTTCACATAATTGCATAGGATACTTGTTGTTGACCTAAAGTGATGGGTGGCCTTGGCCTTTGGGATGCCAAACTCAAAGGCACTAGGATTATTCATTCCCTTGAAGGAAAAGAGACTGGCTATTTTGCTTTGCCATTGCATAAGTTAAGGAAACCCTTTGGCTAGCAACCTTTGAAAGGTCTGGGTATTCAATTACTCTAGCTCACTTAGGTTCTTATCAAGATTAAAGGGACTTTTGTGTCCCAAAGTATCTAGAAAACTTTGGAATTGATCAAACCTCACTTAGTCTAGGATGGGGATGGTTTCAGAACAATGTTCTCTCTGAATTCTCACTCCCTTTGGTGGTCTCCAATTTTCTCATCATGGTGCTCCCTTTGCCATAATTACCTAGATTAAGAGTCTCTAAATTTTTAAGAAAGAGATTAGGGTGATTTCAAATTGTTTTCCAAAGGGTTCTGGGATTGGTTACCTTGGCCTATTCTACATGATAAGTTTAAGCTTTCTTCCAATGGCCTTGCCTCAATTTCTAAGGAGCAAAAAACCATCCCAGATGAACAACTCCACAAAATTACAGTTCAAACACCTATAATATGGTGCATTGTTTGGAAGTGCCCTATGGAAATCCCTTCCACAGGTATAAACTCTAGCTTGGTTATCACATGTTCTTCCTTCTGCGCATTTAAGTGGATTCTTCGAATACACACTAAATATTTAATTCTCCTAAAATGACATGGGGGTGAAGGTTTGATGAAGTATGGAAAGAAGTTAGGGAGCCCAAACGTGCCCATTTCCTTTGGTGCATTTTACATCAAGGATTTCCTTTTAGTAGCAAACTTGTCCATATGTGGGTGGATAATCACTTATGTTCTTCATGTTAGTACCTTGTGTCACTTAAATATTTGTTTTGGTTTTTTAAGCATGCTCATGTGTCTGAAGGTGGATTTATACAATTTTCAACTATGTCATCCATAATTCTTCCCTTGTAAAATGGTGCTATGAAGGGATTTGACCATGTTACTTGCAAAGAACAATGAAATATGATATACATTTCATTTTGAAATTCTTACTTAATTATGGAAAGAAAGAAAGAAAGAAATGTTTAGCCATGTAATTTTGAATTTTTGTTTTCTTTTGTTGTTAACAAAGTGAAAGTGATATCAAATGTCATGTTACACATCTAAGTGCAAGCGGCGAAGGTTCGATTGAGGATTGAACACCTCTAAAGTTTATTAGACCATTTAAGAAGTTTTCCCTGTGCAATTAGTTGGCTCTCACTTGATTCTCTGTGTTGACAATCACCTTCTCAATACTATGGCTTTGGAGTTCATACTAAGCACCTTTTACATAGTAAGTGCTGAAATGACCAATGCAAAACTATCATAATAATCGGTTTGTATTCCCAAACACTTATAAATAAAACACTTTTTAACCAAAAAAAATATTAAAAAAAACAAAAACAAAAACAATAATAAATAGAAATCCATCCCTCATACAACAAAGTTATTTGTTAATAATCACTAAAAACTGAAATGATAATTTAAATGACCCTCCACCTTAACTAACTTCTTTGATTACCCCCGCCTAATTTAATGCTTTCTTATCTTTGTACCTCTAAACTAATTATCAATTTTAAGACAGAAAAAAAAAAAATACTGATAGTACCAGAAAAATGTCACCGCTTGCGTAAAGTTGGGAGGAAATCCCTTCGTAATACAGTTGCAACTCCTTTATTTCACCAGCTGTTGGATGGCGACCATGACAAGAGAGAAAATTTTGCAGTATGTTTTTGCCACACATTTTTGTATGAGAGCTCAGACGGTACGTGGCGATTCTGAGTTCCCTATCATAACACGCAAGCCGCCTGCAAACACAGCACTGAGATCTTTGCCGGGAGAACAAAAAACAAAAGGAGAGTCTGCATAGAGATATGATTTCCTCCTGTCAAAGGGTATATTTTGTTTTTGTTTGTGGTGGGCGTTTTTTTTTTTTTTTTCCTTTTTTTTTAAATTAAGATTTTTGAAATGAAATAGTTTTAATTATGTTTATTCGGATGGAATGGTCTATGGGATGGAATGCTCTAAGTGAATATCAATTATATTGAATGTTTTAATTGGTTAAAGATTTTTACAATCTAAAGTATTTTTTAAAATGTTATTCCCACTCGTAAATTTTTATGTCTATGTAAAATTAAAAAATAAAAGGAAAGAGATAAAAGGTTATATTTTGTTTTTATTTGTGGTGTACTTATCCTTAAAAGAAAATAGGGTTTTTTTTTCATTCTTTTTCATTTTTTAAAGGAAGGATAAATAATTTGAATTTGTTGATTTTTTTTATAAAACATTTATTGGTATACAGTTAAGATAATATTTAGAGAATATATTTATGCAAATGAAGATTTTTAGAATATTGTTTATGAAAATATAAATGTGAGTATAGATATATTCATTGAGTGAAGATGCTGAATGGGTTGGTTTTTATGTTAAATTTTGCATCTTTGTTTGTTGGATATTTTATTGTTTGTCTCATGATTTTTAAAACTTTTATTCGTAAAATCATAAATACCAATTAACAACTTTTTTTATTATATATAAATAAATTGATTAATTGAATTGTTGAAACATTTCTAATAAAAAAAATGTCTATTTTATTATATTATTAAATTTGAAATGTATCTTATACTAAAAACTTTTAAATTAATTATAAATAATTTTATGCCTATTAAAAGGTGAAAAGTAACTTGTAATCTGAAAAAAAATCAATTTTAATAGTAATATAAAATAAATTAATTATATATATTTTAAAAATTAATTTTTTCTCATTATTGTATATATGAGATTATTAACGTATAACTACTAAAATTAAAAGCTAAAATATTATAGTGATCAAAATTCTCAATTAATATTATATACTTTATATATCAATTTGCAAAGAGAAAATAGATTTATGCCAAGGAAGACTTCAAAACATTGCTTCTCAAAATATAAATATGAGTATGGTTGAAACATTGAGTGGGTTGATTTTTATGTTAAATTTTATATTTTTATTTGTTTGAACCTTGTGAATGGGATTTTTATATATTAATGTTTGTGTCTATAAATTTTTAAGACTCTCTAATTATTTTTATATAAACTTAAGTTATACATTATTTTTATTGTTATTTAAAAATTTATTATAAATATAAATTAACTTATTACTATTTTGTTAAATTTTCTTATAATATATATAATTACAAAATTAGAAATATCATCCTTTACTTTTTAAGATATACCACTACGTTTTTTTATTATCGAGACTCATTTTACACTTTACTCCTCCTTCTTCAAATAATGTACCTAACTTAAAAATATCAAAACTGTTCAATATACATTCCAAATTTCATGATGTAAGAAAAATAAATGTTTCAAAATTTAATTAATCTGAAAAATATAATATTTATAATAAAAAATAAAAAAGGTTGTTGACTGACATTTATGACTCAACAAATATTTTTAACAATATCTTTAAAAAAAATTTGGAACCATATTTTAAGTGTTATTTTATTATATTTTAGATCCCTATTTCAATTGTTATTTATTATATTTTATGATCATTACATTAGAATAGGCATATTTCATTGCATACATCATGCAAGAAAAATGCACTTTTTGAGAGAGCTCATAGTATATTACTCAATTGAAACTAAAAATACAATAATAATAAGTAATAGGAGAGTAAAGAGAAATCATTGTGATTTCTCAATATTTATTGTGAGTGTATGAAAGTAAAGGGAAATCATCCATAGGGTATTTTATCATGTTTTCTTTAGTTTTTTGAAATCTCACGCATATGGTGTTGTTCTTTGTTATATAATTAAACTTTAGATTTTTCATTTTTGGAGTGACTATGGGGAAAATGGGTTAGTGGGCACACAGTGTCAAGCTACCCAAGGACCCCTCTATTAATGAATGTTGCCTATATATCCAATACTTTAAAGAGGGCCTCAAAATTTTATAGTTATCACCTACATGTTGACTTGTGTGAGCATAAAGATGCAACATGTGATAAGCAAGTACATAGAGTGACCTGGCTTGTAACTTGACAAATATGTCTCATGACATGCTCCTTCAATACATCACACCTATAGATGGGTTGTCCCTATGATTGATATTGAAATAGGAAAGAATAGGGAAGCTTTGTTCACTTGAATGCTTGATTGACTGCCTTTGGTAAGTTGCCTTGTGATTTACTATATTTATGATAGATGAGGAATGAATGAGGATTGATCTTGTATAAAATACCAATCCATTTAGGAAACATATCACATTAAAGCAATTTGGACAACCATAAGGATACATTTTATTTGAAAATTTGATGACTTTAGATCACTAGACACTTAGTTTGGCACATGACACTAGTGTCTAATTGGGATGCAAATGTCTATGAAGCCATAAAATAGGTACAAGTCTAAAACTTGCAAAGGATGATAATGAGTAGGTTTATAAAATTTTGAGTAGTATAAAAGGTAGTCATTATAATAACATATGGTTGGATTAAAATATAAGTAATAGGCACAAGAAATAATAGATGCAAGCCTTTTAACAACAGTTCAGTCTAAGAGTTGAAGGGTAAAACCATGAGAAGTATTTGCACAATATAAAAAACTGAAGTGCTATATAATTCATATTTAGTGTATACATTTCACTTCTTTAATTTAATAATGAAATTACTTGTTTAAAGGAAAAATAATGCATCCCAAGTTGTGTCTTTGCATGACTCCTACTTGAGTGCTTTGTTGGTGATTGACCTGCAACCAAGAAAATGTTACAGTATATAATCAATGCATATAATATAGAATTGAAATAATTTGAAATGCTTGAAAGGAAAAAGAGCAAAGTTATGAATACACTTATGTATTGATGCAACCATCTAGCCTTTTGACAATTTGATTTGAAAAGATGCTTCAATATGAAGTATTGGAGCTGAGATTAAGAAAAATATATATATAAAGGAAAAAGAGCAAGGTTATGAGTACACTTATATATCGATGCAACCATATAGCCTTTTGACAATTTGATATAAAGAGATGCTTCAATATGAAGCATTAGAGTTGAAATTAAGAAAAATTTAATGTTGTGTGTGTGTGTGTGTGTGTGTGTGTGTGTGTGTGTGTGTGTGTGTGTGTGTGTGTGTGTGTGTGTGTGTGTATTGGAGGACAACCTATCCCCAACCTTGGAAAAAGCATGAGTTACCACCGAGGAGTTGAGATTATCTCAACCATGTAACCTAATCATACTTATAACATGATGAGTGTGAGTGATCCATGTCAACTAACACCATAAATTTGGTGAGGATGGATAATTTAATAACTCCATCTTATAAAATTTGTAAGATTGAGTGATGTAATCACCTCAACCTTTCCAAAAGTGATCCAACTCCTACAGTAGTTTGGCTCAATATCAAGTCGTAAAAATCCATCTGGCATATGTTAAACTCCATAGAAGTATTTAAAATATGAAAGTTGATTTTAAAAACTAGCATAAGCATATCATATTAGTCTCTAGATATATGTGTTAGCAAAAAATGTTAAGTACATAGCATAAATGAAGTATGTTAAAAATGATATAAGCATAGATAAAGAAATGTGTAAGTATATAAGCTCAAACATGATAATGAAACATAATCATAGAATGATATAACTTGGATGTATCATGATCAAAGAAGTGGATGCCCCAAATGTCTATATGACATGAGTAGAGGGAAGATCCAAAATCCAAAAGTGTGTAAATCTTGTTGCTAGGTATGCCTATAGCACACTCAAAAGATGAGTGAAACACATATGTCTATAAAAATAGATGATATTCTATCTATCAATATGGAACTAAAAATATAGATGCCAAGGAGCCAATAAAACATGTAAATACTGAAATTATTTTTGAATTTATGATTTTTTGGGTATTTTTAGAATAATTGATTTTGGATTGGTTTATGAATAATGACTTAAGATGTATCAATGGTAGGATACTCACTATCAATTGTGCCTTAAATCCTCTTTCTTAGAGCCAAAAAATGATTATATGATGCCCAAGCTTTCTGTCATATTGGCAATAATATTTTGATCTTCATAGAGGTTATATAGGAGGTAATGTGATCAAATTATGTTTATCCAGTATCCTAAGAAGTTAGTAACACACCCCATAAATATTTATGATAATCGTTAACAATTCATGCCTTGATCATTTTGAAGGATGACTCTCTTTTGAAGAATTTCAAGTATTAGGTAATTTTCATTTCTCAAACATAGTTTGTATGTATTCTTCACTCTTGCATTTATGAATTTGGTTTTTCAATGCCTCATAATGATTTGTATAATGGCCTATGATCTAATGATAGTTAAAACATGGTAATCCTTCTTTAGGAAATAATATTATACCTAAATTGGGGCTATTATGAGGTAAAGTTATCATCCTTCAAGTAACATACTAAGTATCATATCCAAAGTATCTTGGTTTATTGTGATATGTAAAGTCTATTGTGGAGTTTTATGAGATACTTCCACATTGTTTACATGATGTATCTACATTTGAACCTATTAAGGATGACTCAATGTGTGTATCCAAGAGGGATGTATGGAATAATAAGCATTGACAAGCCCATCTACTATTTTTTCTTTGCCCTAATCTTGATTTGGGTTTGTATCCTCTGTTGGTAAATTTAGCTTATATGTATCAAGACATATAAGTGCGATAGGTTACATAAAATATTCTCAAGTTTATCAAAATTTAGTTTTTATCTATATCTCATTTGTCATATCATGGGCTAGATCATCATCACTGTCATAGAATCTAAAACATAGCCATTTTATTGCTCAATATTGACCAATAAAGGAAGCTCAAATGTTTGATTTTCTTATGGTTTTGGTATTATTGGTTCCTTTGGCAATAATTGTTTCTCTTGATGTGCATCCATGTACAACTCAGTGTTTATTGTGTTATTTACATTTGGAGATAAAGGATCCATTATACTTGACTCACCTATTTCAAAAGTATGTATATTTTTGAGCATAATACATTGTTTAGGTGGCATTACCATAGGGATGCCCTCTATATCAGAATGTATCATTTAAAAAAAAATGAAAGGTTCATCATTAGCAAGAATTGTCAATAAGGTCCCATCATGTAATAATTTTACACAGTGATGTAGTGTAGATGGGAGGGCCTCCATTAGATATATCCAAGGTCTACCCAAAAATAAATTATAATGTAATGATTGAGACATTACCTAAAAATTAGTTGGCAATGTCACATCCAATGTGATTTGGCCAACTGGAGGGCTATGTGAATCACAAAAATCCCTTGATACGCATAACTGATTTTTGAAGAAGGTTGTTGCTGATACCCATGATCGCTAAGAAATTTATGATATAAATGTTTAGGCTCAATCCATTACCAACGAGAACCATTTTTATTTCCTTGTTATGCATAGTTATTTGTATGAACAAAGACAAATCTTGGTCAATAATATCCTTGGATGATAAATCTGTTCGATTAAAAGGAATGAGTTTTGCATCATTTTTGAGGTCTTGCATAATATCTATAAAGTAAGCTAGTTCAATATCACTTGGAACTTGGGTATCACATAATGATTCCTATAAGATATCTTTATAGACAACAAATTGTTTTATAAGTTCAAGGATTGAGATCTTAGCATGTGTTTTGATCCATAAATCAACAAGGTCATATTTTTTAGATTTGATCATCAATTTTGGTTTATGAGGAACATGTTGTATACTAACAAGTGGAAGATTAATTTGGACACCTTTACTTTTCTAAGTAGTGACAATATGGACCACATAATACAATCTAAACCATGGGTGAATAATGGGTAAGGGATGGTGGCTATCAAGTTCAAAAAAGATATAGGTGAAATAAATCATTGAGAACATGCATTGGTGTATATATATTGGTTCTATAGTAGTACAAAAGGAATTATAAATGAAGGTTAAGTGTTTATATTATTTTAAAACCCGCTCATTATATTAACAAATTTATCAATTTCATTAAATAATAGGTCTAACTAAGTAATTATAATAAAAAACACAACTATTATCATAAATTTGAGGCCAAAATGGGTTACAAATGCATTCATATTGCACATATTTGTAACAATTTTAAATTCATTTTTTACCTTGTGAATCTTGTTTAATAAAAAAATAGAGATCAAAAATAGAAAATCATAAAACCCTAGATTAATATCTAGGTTTGTGGGTCCAAAGGTCAGGTTCACCAAATATTTAACTTTAAATTGAGATGGGTCTCTATATTATTAAGTTAAGAATATATAAATGAATAAGCACAAGGGTGATAAAAATATTTATATTAGAACAATTAATTGGAAACTTACATAAACAATATATTGAATTTAAAATACTGAGATATGCTAAAAATAAGTCTAAATGAATATGCTCTCCACAACATTTTTTCACCAATGACATTTAAATCAACATTAATCTTCCTCTTAGAAATTAAAAGAAGAAACAAGTAAAACAAATATTTTCCAAGCTCTCAACTCATGCTAAAAGGTCAATATTCATAGCTTCGACAAAAATAAAAGGAGACATGGAAAACAAAGAAACCAAATCACCAAATCTCTTCTAAATTATTATTTTTTTTTCAAATAGAGACACTAAAGGAAATGAAAGAAAAGAATTAAAAAAATACTAGGTAATGTAGCTTTTTCAGAGCCTGGAGCTATGAATTGGGTTTGGTTCACAACTTGAAACCCAATCTTCAAGAATTAAATCAATTCAAATAGCCACCATTGGCCACCAAAATTATTATTTCAACTTAAATGGCTGCAACCAACATACTATACCACATAAATGACTATATCTGACATACAAACACCCTATAAGATTCAAACCTAAGTGGGGATGGGCACAACCAACCCACTTAACCAATCCTTATACATATCATTCGAAAATTAAAAAATAAACCTATTAAATAATAAACCAACAATTTTTACTCACACGAAATAGATCAAAATATCCATGGAAAATATGAATGCTTATGATGCAAGATGCCTTTGGTGCATCCTTGGTGCCACACCAAACTTATTCTCATTGTTTGAAACCAATCTAGTTTACTTACATATAGACCAATGTAGGGTGCTATTCTAAGCAAGAGCAGTCTCAACCACATTGGAACTAAATGATCTTAACACAAAAATCTAAATTTTCACTATAAAAAGCCAAATTTTTGTAATAAAAAAATGGTATTTTAATCATTTAAAATAATAAATATCAATTAAACAAATTAAAAAAATAATTTCATAATTAATTTATGTATCTTTTTCGAATAAATAACTATTTTGAATAAGGATATGTCAATTAAGAAAAATTATTTGAAGCTATAGGTGTCAAAAGGATTCTCTTCAAATCCTTCAATATCTTTATAAACAAGAAGAAAATCATCATTCTTGAAAACTTGATCATAAATAAGTAAATGTAAAATGCACATTAAATAAACTTCTCTCTATTTCTCTTTCTATATACACAATTAAAAAAGACTAATAACATTGTGGTCAAGATTTCACAAAATCTTTGCATGATTAGATAAAAAATTGTGTTCAACACATTAAATATAACCATAAATCATCCTTTTATTTCTAAAGATACAGGCGTTTAGGTAAAATATATCTATATGATTTTTACTATTTTATAAAAATCATCCTCCCACTTATAAAACTTAAAACACAAACAACCTTAAAAAGAATATGTAAAATAAGGACACATTATAGAGACAATGAAAATAATAAGTCTTTTTGAAAGGCTACTCAGATAAATATGTAAATATATTAATGGTGATGAGCACAAACAAATTCTGATGAAAATTAAAATAATAAAGCTTTTTGAAAGGATACTCAAATACATAAGTAAAGAGATCTAAGTTGAATTTAATTACACTATCATTCATTACCAACTCCATTATATAAAATATAAATATTCAATTAAGTAGATGCAAATGCAAAAAATGAAATATTATTTAAAAAATAATAATCTCTCACCAAACTTAACATGTTACTCATAACATTTTCTTACCCAATGCATTCAAATAACGTCGAGATTTTTCCAAGAAGTTAAAATTATAAATCAAACCAGCAAAAATGATTTTCATGTTTATAAATTAAGGGATAAACTTTGTATTTGTAAATATAATCATAAAACATGGAGACATGGAAAACAAGGAAATTACTTGAAAAAAATTATTCCCCATCCTTTTTTGCATTCCAATATATATTTTTACACAAATATAATAAAATAAAATAAATAAACTAAAATTTCTCTATCATAAAAATAAATTAAAAAAAAACGTAAAAAAAAAAAAAAAAAATACAATTTTTTTGCATCTCAGGTATATAATGAAGAATTATCACAGAAAAAAGGTTTATCTATATAAGAAGGTGATTTCTACACTCTCTCAATGCGGTATCAAACTTACTCTCAAGTATTAGATCCTTGTATATAAACTATTTTTTTTTCATAAGGATCTGAGAGGCTATTAACGTCTATGTTTATTTGTGTGTATAATATATCAAGCAAACCTCTACATCCTCTCACACACTAAAATTTATAAAAAAAAATTGATAGAATTTAGTGTAGAAAAGTTAATGTTTTCTAATGCATCAATGTCAATGACACATCCAACAAAAACTATAACATCGTAGACCATATCTGACACTACCACACAACCACTCAATTGCATGACAAGTGTTTCAAAGAGGAGAATTCAATTATATTCATTGTACAAAATCTAATGTGGACTGTCAATTAAATAAAAAAAGACAAGGCTCAGTCTAGTAAGTGCACACCTATCAACCTAACTAAAATAATAAATCAATAAAATAAAATGATTATCAAGCTCATAATTTAAACTAAAAGCTCAATATTCATAACCTCAACCCCCCAAAAATAAGAGGTGTAGAAATAAACAAACCATCTCACCAAATTGATTTTTCTTCACGTAAAAAAATAAAATATTCTCTCTTAAATTGCACATTTTCAATTAAGTCACAAGACATTGCTCACCTACAATATAAGATGCCTTTGGTAGGTCCTCAATGCCATGCTAAACTTGTTCTCATATATTAAAACCAAGTTGGTTATCTTGCAAGTAAATCAATGCAAGACATTATTCTATGAAAAATCAAGCTCTCATGAAATTGTAATAAAAAAATCTAAATTTTTTGTTATTAAAAAATAAAATATTTAAAATTTTGAAAAAATGTAATTTTTTAAACTAAAAAAAATATATAAAGATCAATAAATAAAGTTAATAACAAATCAATTTCATAATAGAATTTATATATCTTTTCTAAATAAGTATTGATTTTGAAAGAAGATATATTTATTGGAAAAATATATTTCAAACTACAAAACTACAAGTATCAAAAGGAATCTATTCAAATCCTCTAAGAGCTTCATAAATAAGAAGACAATGACAATCTTATAAACTTAATTTTAAATAAGAAAATTTGTAAAATGCAATGTGAAGACTTCTTTTTAAAAACATATATATAAAAAATAAGTGAAAAAATGAATAATAATATTTTGGTCAATATTTCATTATATCTTTACATGATTAAATTAAAAAACCATTCACTCTATATATTTTCATTATTTCTTATTGTGTTATACAATTTTTTTTTATGCATATAAATTATAACATAAAAAATATTAAAAATAATATATAAAATAGAATTACATCACAAAAATAATAAAAAGAATAGATTTTTTTTAAAAATTGAAAAATACACTTTTATTAATAAAAATAATATAGTAGTTTGTTGGTTATTAAAAAAATAAAAAGAATAAATTATAGTTTAGAATGTAAAATACATCAAACTAGAAGAAGTTTTGAAAACTTTTTTACATCACAATACCAAAATTAAAGTTTTACATTTCTCTTGCATGTTGTATGCAATAAAATATGCTCATTGTAATGTAATAATGATAAACTATGATAAATAACAATTAAATAAGTCTCTAAGATATGATAAAATAACACTTTAAATAAGGATCATAAGATATAATAAATAACAATTGATATAATAAAATAATATTTAAGCAGCGCTATAAGATTTTTTTTAAATATTAGTAAAAGGATTTTTTGAATTATTTTTATGTAAATAAAGAGTTTAGTTTTTATCTTATTTTTTTATTATTACTTAAAATTGTATTATAAATATAAATTAATTTATTAATATTTTGATAAAATTTATATAGTAAAATTTACTTATAATGTATATAATTATATAACTTTAAATATCACCCTTTATTTTTAAGATATATCACTTCATTTTATTATTAAAACTTATTTTACACTTTTTAGATTAGAAGTCACTCTTCCCTCTTTAAATAATGCAACTTAAAAGTCTTAAGATTATACACGATACATTCAATGATGTAGCAAAATACATGTTTCAACAATTCAATTAATCTAAAATATATGAGATTGATAATAAAAAGAATAGTTAGTTGGCATTCACAATCTAACGAGCAAAAATTTCTAAAAATTTATAGACACAAACAATAATATATAAATATCCCATTCACAAAGTTCAAAGAAATAAAGATACAAAATTTAACATAAAAACCAACTCACTCAGTGTCTCAACCAAATGGATATATGTATACTTATATTTATATTCTGAGAGACAATGTTTTGGAAATCCTTCTTTGCATAAACATTTATTCTCTTTGCAAACTAAGTGACATATAAGGTATATCTTACTAATTGAGAATTTTGTCCACTATAATACTTTAGTTTATAACTCTGATAGTTATATGTTAATAATCTTATACGTATAACAATACTAGGAAAAAATAGTTTCTAAAATATATATACTAGTTATCAAGATTCATTTTATACTACTATCAAAATTGATATTTGTCACATTAAAAGTTACACCTCACTCTTCAAATAATTTAAGCATAGAGTTATTTATAACTAATTTAAAAGCCTTTTATAGAAAATACATTTCAAATTCAATGATCTAATAACATAAACATTTGTTTTATTGAAAATGTTTTAATAATTCAATAATATAATAAAAAAATCGTTAATTGGCATTCATAACCTAAAAAATAAAAATCCTAAGAGTCCAAAGACATACAACAAAATATCCAACAAACAAAAATGCAAAATTTGAGTGTCTCCATCAAGTAAATTTATCAATACTCATATTTATATTCTCAAACAATCTTCTTGAAGTCCTTTGCATACACATATTCTCTCTAAACATTATCGTAATTCTGATGTTTTAAAAAAAATATCAATAAATTCAGAAGATTTATCCTTCGCTCCTTTGAAAGAGAGAGAAAAAAATTCCCTATCTTCTTTAAGGACAAGTCCACCACAAACAAAAACAAAATATACCCTTTGACAGTAGGAAATCGTATCTCTATTCACAGCCTCTCCTTTTGTTTTTTAATCTGCCGGTAAAGATCTGGAGAGAAAATGCCCTATTTACAGAGAATCCTCCATCCATGATTTGTGCTTTATTATTTTTAAGTCGAATTTCCAAAAAATTGATTTCTGATGTATCAGACTACTTACTTTATAATTTTATGTAATTATATATTTTTTTAATATAATCTGAAACGTTCCAATGATTAAAAAACGCCTTATTTAAATCCACCACAAACAAAAACAAAATATACCCTTTAACAGCAGGAAATCGTATCTCTATGCACAGCCTCTCCTTTTGTTTTTTAATCCCCTGGCAAAGATCTCAGTGCTGTATTTGCCTGTAAAATTTGTAGCATTCGCAGCTTAATGGCGGACAAAAAAATAGTGAAGAAAAGACATGTCGTTTGCACTTAGCAGGCTTGCGTGTTATGACAGGGAACTCAGAATCGCCACGTACCGTCCGAGCTATCGTACCAAATGTGTGGCAGAAACATTAGCTATGTATACTGCAAAATTCTGAATCTCTCTTATCATGGTCACCATCCAACAGCTGGTGAAAGAAAGGAGTTGCCACTGTATTACAAAGAGATGTCCTCCCAAGTTTACGCAAGCGGTGCCGTTTCTTTCCGTCCTTTCAGTATCTTTTTTTTTCTCTTTTAAAATTGATAAATAGTCCAGAGGTACAAAGATAACAAAGGATAAGAATTAGTTACGGTGGAGGGTCATCTAAATTGTCACTCCATTTTAATCTTAGTAACTATCAATAAGGAAATTTGTTGTTTTAAGTATCCATTCTCATTTATTTATTTATTTATTTTTTTTTTTTTTTTATTATTATTATTATTATTATTATTATTGTTTTTGTTTTTTAATATGTAAGTGGAGAAATAGTTAAATATTGTTAAAGAAAGTTTTTTTTTTGGGTTAAAGAGCCCTTCACTCATGAGTGTTTGGGATTGCTAACTAATCATTATAATAGTTATGCGTTGGTCACTTCGGCATTTATTATGTGAATGGTGCCTAATATGAGTTCCAAAGTCACAATATTGAGAAAATGATTATTAATGTAAAGAATTAGGTGGGACCTAGCTAATTGCACAAAGATAACTTCCTTAATAGTCCAATAAACTTTAGAGGTGCTCAATCTCTAATATGAGCTTCTCTGCTTACACTTAAATGTGTAAAGTGATATTTGATATTACTTTCACTAAAGGTTAGCAATAGAAGGGAAAAAAACACCCATAGCTATATGGTTAAACATTACATTTTCTCTTTCTTTCCATAAATGAATAAGAATTTCAAAATAATATGTATACCATATTTTATTGTACTTTTCAAGTAACATGGTTGAATTTCTTCATAGCACCATTTTGCAATGGAAGAATTATTGATGACATTGTTGAAAAATGTATAAATCCACCTCTAGACACATGAGCATGCTTACAAAACCAAAATAGATGTTTAAGTGACACAAGGTATTGATATGAAGAGCATAAGCAATTATCCACTCACATATGGACACATTTGTTGCTAAAAGGAAATTCTTGATGCAAAATGCACCAAAGGAAATGGGCACGTTTGAGCTCAATGTCTTCTTTCCATACTTTGTCAAACTTCACCCCCATGTCATTGTAGGAGAATTAAAATTTTAGCGAGTATTCAAAGAATCCACTTAAATGTGCTAAAGGGAGATCAAGCAATAACCAAGCTAGAGTTTATATCAGTGGAAGGGGGTTTCCACATGGCACTTCCAGACAATGCACCATTTGGTGAGTGTTTGAACTGTAATTTTTTAGAGATGTTCATCTAAGATGGATTTTTGCACCTTAGAAATCGAGGAAAGATCATTGGGAGAAAGCTTAAACTTATAATGTAGAATAAGGTAAGGTAGTTGATCCTAGAACCCATTGTAAAACAGTCTTAAATTGCCATAATCTCTTTCTTAAAAAGTTAGAGGGTCTCAATCTAGGGAACTATGGCAAAGGGAACACCATGATAAGAGAGAATTGGAGACTACCAAACAGAGTGAGAATTCAAAGAGAACCTTGTTCTGAAACCATCTCCATCTCAAACTAAGTGAGGTTTGATCAATTTCAAAGCTTTCTATATAGTTTGGGACACAAAATATCCCTTAATATTGACAAGAACCTGAGTGAGCTATAATAGTTGAATACCTAGACCTTTCAAGGGTTGCTAGCCGAAAAGGTTCCCTTCACTTATGCAATGGTGAATCAGAATATTCAGTCTATTCTCCTTCAAAGGAATGAATAATCATAGTGCTTTGGAGTTTGGCATCCAAAAGGTCAAGACCACCCATCTCTTTAGGTTAACAACAAATATCCCATGCAACTATATGAAACCCATTAGAACCTTCAGAATTGGCCAAAATAATGTCTTTAATAAGATGTTCAAGTTTATTGTATGTAGCCTTGGATGGTTACCAATGACAAGAGTAATAAATATGGGTGGCTGTAAGGACCTTAAAACAAACCTAAAACTTAGAAGCTAAGGAGAGACGTCTAGTGATCCAAAAGGAAGTTTTATTTTACATATTCTCTACCACATAGTTCCATTAGTTTGAAGGGGATACTTGAAAAGAAAAATGCATGCTTAGGTTTTTGAACTATTCTTCAAGCTAAATCTAGTACCCCTTGAAATTTTGGAAAAAAGTTAAGATGAGAGTGTCAAACTATCTATATGATCCAAAACTCAGAAGTTCTGGTTGACGAAGATTGCAATAGCGCAGAAACAACACAATAACAATGAATTCTCTGAGAAGAGACATCGTATTACTTACAGATTGCAATACAAATATAGGCTTATCTCTGGGAAGAGATGTCTTGCCAAAACATATGATTATCTCTGAGAAGAGATGTCCACCTTCCCTTTTTGGGTTACAATGCATTTATACATATTTTAGAAAACAATCTCGAGAGATTGCATGGCTCGAGGAATTAACGGGCAACGATTTACCATCCCAGCATAAAAACCATACAATGCTTGCATTAAAATAATACAACGCTCGAGGACATACGTCCCAGCATTAAAACAATACAATGCTCGAGGACATAATCACTCAAGGACAAAACTGTCACCGATAATACAAAATGAAAACAATACAAAATTTGAGGAATTACTGTCACTGAAGGGTCCTCGAATTATTGCACGGATCATTCCTCCTTCCTTGAAAAGCAATGGTCCCCATTGCGTCACCGTTCCCCATCAGGTGTGGTAGTTGTGTCTTGATTTGATTCCCAATGCACACTTGGAAGGGACTGTGGTTTATGGAACTGTGTGGGGCCTGATTGTTCACCATTTCTGTCTGACCATCAGTCTGTGGATGGAAGGCTATGAAATTCTTCAGGGCGGTATCTATTTGCTTCTATTGTTGTGTTGTCAGGGCTGTAACATCGGCCCTTTTGGATTCCTGTGGCTTGACCACCATGAAAACAAATTTATTGGCGCTAAGCAGAGAGACAGATGTGGAAGGTGGTACTTCTGGTACCCTATAGCACTGTGTTCCAAGAGTGAGAGTGATCCATCTAGTTTTTGATTCATATATACCATGTCGATCATACATGAATGGCTGACCAAAGAGTACATCACAAACATCTAGATTGACCACATCACATAAGACCTCATCTTGGAAAGGTTGTATTGCATATGAGAGAAGACATTGGTGGGTGACACGGAGGTCTCTCCTTGGGCTCAACGATCCAATACTGTATGTTTTTGGGTGAGGCTTCATGGACAAATTTAGGCTTTCCAAAACATTAGTAGAGATTAAATTCTTTTGACTTTCGCTATCAAGAATGAAATGCAGAGGCTTACCTTTCACCCATAACTTAGAGTGAAACAACCTTTCCTTATCATCTAGCATCTCGTCGTGTCTGTGATGAAGCTACAATGGCTTCAGGATCAGCATCTATAATTTCTTCTTCAACCTCTTTGACTGTAGGGTCTATATGAGGTAGAGCAGTAGATGTTGTGGATGGTGACTTAGAAAGCAGTGATTTGATAGCTCAACATTCTTCTTTGGAGTGAGTTCCAGATTTGTGATAACCACACCACTTCCCGGTCTTTCCTTCCTTTTGCTTCCAATTTTGGCCTCGTGTTTGACCTTCGTTATCACTTTTCCATTGTGAAGACTGATTCTTTATATCCATTCTTCCATGCTTCTGCTCAATCTTTACTACAAACTTGTATGCCTCACCGATGGTTTCCAAATTGAAGAGATCCAATTCCCCTCAGATGTACCATTGTAGTCCACCATGATATTTGAGAGTTTTATGTTTCTCACTTTCTTCAATGCCCAGTCTTGTAGACAAAGAATGGAAAGTGTCTATGTAATCTTGCACAGATTGGTCCTTGCCTTGGCAAAGTTGTTGCCACTATATGCACAGATCATCATATGCACCGATGGGATAGTATTCTTCATTTACTGCTTTCGTAAAATCATCCCAGGTGGGTTCCACCCCAAGGCCAATGATATCCATTTTGAACCTCTTTTTGTACACTTCCCACCAGTTTTTCACGGGCAATGATGATTAACCAAAAAAAAACTAAATAGTTAAACATTGCATGTTTTTCACTTTGTTCTAATAACCAAAAAAAAACTAAATAGTTAAACATTGCATGTTTTTATTTCTTTTCATAAATGAAAAAGGATTTCAAAATGAAATATATACCATATTTAGTATGTGATGAATTATGGATGAAATGTTGAAAAACGTTATGAATCTATCCTTAAACACACTGAGCATACTTGCAAACTCAAAAAATATGCTTAACTAACTCAGGGTTCTGACATGAAGAGCATAAATAATTATCCATCCTCAATAATCTCAATAATCTCACCCTAACAACAAGGGTTTTGGTAATTATCTTGTAGGATACATTCAAGAGGTTAATTAGACACTAGCTTGTAACGAGTTTTGGCTCCCCATTGTTAGGAATGAAATTAATGTTATCTTGATTGATGAATTTTTTGAAGGAGTTGGTCTAAACAACCTCCAAATAGACTTTGTGCAAGCTTAGACTCACAGTATCCCACAAAATTTGATAAAATTCATAAGGAAATCGATCAATTCCAGGGGATGAGTTATTTCATTGAAGTTATGCTAATGATGATAATCAATCACATCTCACTCATTGGCCCTCAAATATTTTATAAGGAACAACTTGAAAAAATCTTATGAGAGTCTCCCCATAAGTTGGCATAGACATCTAAGCTGCAAAAACCCAATGGTAATGAGGAACGAAAGCTCTCAAAATATCATGAAGTTGTGTTAATTTTTTATTGGCCTCACAAATTGATTTCAACCTATCTATAGCTTAACTATAATGAAAAAGGGAAAAAAAATATTTGGAATCTTGGTCTCAAAATTTCAACTAGTGCATATGAGCATAGATTTGGGCACTACGAGTTTGATAGATTTTATCAACCTTAACCTTATGTATCCATTTAGTAACTTCAAATTTCAAATCTACATTGAGATGAGATATCTCAAGATTTTATGAAGATTATATGTATTCATATTTTAGTATGACACATCCTAGAGTTTACAGAGAAACTCATCCCCTTGATAATTATAGATATAAAAGAATTTTATAGTTCAAGAGAAAGTACCCTCTCAATATTCAGTACAACCACACTCTCCAACAAAATAAGAAGTAAGGTTCCAAATTCTAATGATATAAAGCATGAGTCCATTTATGTTAGAAGTGATGAGTGCTAAGATAAAATTCATATTTTAATTTCATGATAGGGTAATAAGAATTGTTAGAAAAAGTGAAAAGGTTATGCTTTTAAAACGGTACTCTATTTAATGTTTTATGCACCCTATCACCACTTTTTCTAAAGTTAGATTAAGTAGACTAAGGGTTAGTCAAGGGGATTGCTAGTGGTGGTGGCTTGGATTAAACATTTGGAATTTATTGTATATATAATTTAATTATGCCTTTCTTTCATCAGTGTACCAGTCCATCATTGCATTTAGAAGAGTTCCTCTTCATTTTTCCTAAATTCAATCATATTAAAATCACCACATAAAATTCAATTGAAATCGAAAAATATATTCACAATTTATATTAAAAATACTTCGTTAATATCATCATTTATTGTTACTTTTGCAAAAAATTCATTTATAGATTATGTATCTAATTACTTTTAGGATTAAAAGTTACTCCTCCCTCTTCAAAAATGGTTGGTATAGAGTCCATTTATAGATTATGTGTAGCCTCCTGTACAAAATATATTCGAAATTCCGTGATATATATATTCTTTGAGACAATCTGATGGAACATGTTTTCTATGTACCATTTGACAGCTCGGGAAATCGTTATCTCCATGAACAGTCTCTCCTTTTGTTTTTGAAATCTCCTGCCAAAGATCTAGGAGCTGTATTTGCCAACAAAATTTATTACATTCGGAGCTGTATTGGCAGGCAAAAAGTACTGAAGAAAAGACATGTCGTTGGCATTTTGCAGGCTTTCGTATTATGATTGGGAACTCAGAATCGCCATGTACCGCCAGAGCTCTTATACAGTACCCACCTGGAAAATGTGTGGCTAAAACATTTGCAGGTTTTCTTTTTAACCATGGTCGCCATCCGACAGCTGGTGCAAGAAATTAGAAAGGGACGTACTCCCAAGTTTACGCAAGCAGTGACGTTTTTCTAGTCCTTTCAGTATCTCTTTTTATCTTTTAAAAACAGATATCATGAATGTTTCTGATCCAACAGCTGGTGCAATAAAGGAATTTGAACTGTACTGCGAAGGGAAGTTTACGGAAGCGGTGATGTTTTTCTAGTCTTTTCAGCATTTGTTTTTTTATTTTTTTAAAAAGTATAATATGAGTGTTTCTGATCCGGCCTCATTCATTTTTATAGTGTATATATATATTTATATATATATATATATATTTTATTTTTTCTATGGAAAAAATCCTAATTTTATATTAATTAAAATTAGAAAATAATTTTGTAGATGTTAATCAGTATTTCAAGGAAACAAATCAAAGTTAAGGAAGAGCCTCCCGTAAGATACTCTAAGAGTACGAAATAGTACCAAAAAACCCTCCATGGCATGGAAAGGACAACATGGTAAAGAGAGGTCATCACTAAATAAAAAATACCTTTATGCCCAACCTTTAAAGACGAGACTTAAATGAGAACTAAGTTCTATGTAATCTTCAAGACTATGATTTTTACCTTTCTTTTTTTTTTTTCCCCTTGTCAAACTCCCTAAGAGGGCTTAACTGTGACCATTTACATATCCGTGTTTTGATTATCTTTATGTAGATTAGTAGTCAAGAGTTCTGAAGTCGTATGGGCTATCTGCTCCTTATCTGATTATGAAGACTCTAAATCATGAACTCTCTTTACTTCCCTTAACGAATTCTCTTTCAAAACATTCTTTGTAGATGTATTATGTTCTTCATTTCCTTCCACTGTAGCAAGAATAATATCCTCCCTTTGGGCTTCTGGGTCTCCAAGTTTATTCTTTTGTGGTTTTGTTGATTACTGAATTTACCTCTTCCTCCTCTTCCCCTTCCTCTAGAGAGCTCCACCTTTTGTATGTAGGTTTCGCTCCCTTATTTTTGGAAGGATATGTTCATCCCTAAGGGCAAGTAGCATGTAGATGTCCTGAAAGCTTACAAATATGATATCAAAAAGCAATATTCTCAAAGTCCAGTGGTTGAAAATGTTGATATTTCTCACATTTAATGTACACTTTGTCTAGTAGTCCTTTGCTGAGATCAATCTCTACACATGCGAGCATAAGTGCATAAACATGATGTTATCTCATAATCAGCTTTGATAAAAATTCCCAAAGAGTTTCCTATCTCTTTTAACTACTAAGATGAAGAGGGAGATCTGGTAGACGAACTAAAATAACGTCCAACAAACTCCCAGAATCAAGTGCCTTCCACTAATACTCGTAAATAGTCTTCCTCTTCAAAGAAATGACAAAAAAACCCTTGGAACAAAGTGAGATCTCACAATTCTTGGTCCAATTTGAATAAATCCATCAGAACAACACCAATGTAATTAGCCAAAAGCCATTGAATCTGCAAATCACTGCACCTTTTTCTAGTTCTATCTTATATTTTAATACATTTTCCTCTAGAATCTCCAGAGTCAGAACCTCTTCAGCAGGGTCCACAATGTAAGCACTTATGATGGTTGAAGGCTTCAGAACACTAGGTTTAGAAGTTGATTTATTAACTGCTTCCTTGAAAGACCCTATTTTGGACGAGGATGGCAACCCAACACCACAACTCCTCCTCATAATCTCAGCACCAAAAAATGACTGGAATCTTTGCCTATTTCATATCCCGCTAGTGAAGTAAAATCATCCAATTATTTGAACTCAATTAAAAGGTATTAATATTCTACTGGAATCCCTTTTGAGACCTCCAAAAATTGCTTAACCTTAATCACAAGGTCTGATGGTTGTACCTAGAAATAGTTGGTTTTACTAGAGAGAATGGACCATTATCTGATACCCACTTTTATCCTTTCCAATGTGTTTGCCTGGAGTCATTCCATCAAATAAATAACATGTCTTCATTTTGTCATATGTTTCGCAAGCTTACCCTTTCCTTAGTCTTTGATAACATGACATTATCGCAATTTGTTCTTTGTTCCCATCCTTATCTCTCTTGGCCTTGGCCTCCTCATCCTGCTCACTTTGTTCAAATCCCAGAACCATCATTTTGCCTTGCACAACATCCTCTTGCAGATTCTCTTGAACACTTTAGAGGCATTCTTTGTGTTCCCACAATTTACATATACAATAGCAATGGCATTCTTCTCACTAACTTTCGACCCAAATCCATTTTTAATCAAACAACCAAAGATTTGTTTCCAGCTCTGAGGTTCCAAACTTTGCATAGGTACTTAGAATAGAGATCAAAATGTATCCATGATCTGGCTTTATGTTAGCCAATAACAACTATTTAGAAAGCTCAAGTGGACTCCACAGATTCAACATAAGATGACTTCTAAGCAAAAATTGTACTCCAATCAACCCACGACATGTAGTTTTTATATGGCATTTTGTCAAACATGTTGTGTGCATTCTTAGAACTTCCAAATTTGACATACAAGGTCAAAAGATTAATTGCCAGATAAACAATCAGATCAAAAGATATTTTCAACTTGTGAGAATGGAGTAAAGCAATGTGTTCGAGAACTTTTGGATTAGTATTTTGTGGGAAAATTGAAAACAATCTTTTCATTTCTAATTGAATAGTGCTTTCTATTAATGATATAGATTATATATAGTTATTATTATAAAATAATGAATGGTATGATATGATATTATCATATCTAATGTATTGTAAGGAGTGTAAGGATAAAGAGAGTTATTATTTTAACTTTAAAAAATAGAAAAGGGTAAAATTAACATGTTTTCAATCAAAAAAGTTTGAATATATCCTAAAAAATAATTGATAAATAGTCATGAGGCACAAAGATAACAAATAAAAAGAAATAAACACAAGAGCAATCAATGAGGTTTGTGAAGGTGGAAGGTCATTTGATTATATCCTAAAATATTGTGGATCCCTAGAGAATTCCTGACATAAAAGTATAATACCTATAGAATGTGCATGGCAATAGTGAGTGGGTGGAAGATCCTGTGTAAAAGGTGTTACCTCAGAAACTTTAGTATGGGACCACTTCGAATTACTAGCAACATCAATGTGAGTAGGATCCTCAACCTCTATAACCTCCTCAGGGGCCTCCTAAACTGGTTCCTTAAAGAATGAATCCTCAAGAAGAGGTGAAAAATCAACAATAGAAGAAGAAGAAGAAGACATTAAATAAGATGAAGAGTCATGTGATGTGAAGTGATCATCAAACTGTAAATGTGTTCAAAAATTAACATCATGAGTATCAAAATCTAAAAGATGACAAGCTCTCATGTCCTCACAATACCCTATAAAAAATTAAAGGTTTGTTCTTATTATCCAATTCTTTCCTTTTCTTCTTTGGAATTAACGCCCAAGCATGGCTCCCAAAGAATCTAAAAAATGATACATCAGGCCTTGTTCTAGACCAAGCCTCCTCCGAAGTCAAATGTTCAAGTGATTTGTGTGGTGTGCAATTTTGATTGTAGTTCATATAATTAACTACCTTTTCCCAATAGATAGGAGAAAAATCCCATGAATGCATCATGAATTTAGCTATCTCCTTCAAATTTTAGTTCTTCTATTCTACAAAGCCTTTTTGATGTGGAGTATGGGAAATAAAATGTTGGTGAATAATAAAAGGAGTTAACAAAAAATTAGATAACTCTCGACTAAAGTATTCCTTCCATTATCTGTGTGAAGCTTCTTGATGCAACTAGAAGACTATTTTTCGACCAAAGCCTTAAAGACTTTGAAGTGAAAAAAGAAATCACTCTTATGCTTAAGAAAATAAACTCAAGTATGCCTTGATAAATTATCAATGAAAGTAAGTGCATAATTATTAGCTATATTGAAAGTAGGAAAGACCATTAAATCACTATGTATAAGATCAAATGGTGAATAAGCTCTTATGGATATACCCTTAGGAAATGGATCTTGGTGTTGTTTTTTTAATGAAAAACTAGGACAAATTCCATCAAGACATGAAATTATAGGAAGACCTTCTACCATACTATGAGTGCTCAACCATGTCAATTACCTATAATTGAGATGTCCAAATGTATCATGCCAAAGCCTACTCTCAGAATTTACATGAGAAATCAAATACATCCTTAGAGGAGGAATATCATCAAAATCCTCAAAGTAATAGAGTTAAAAACTATGATCAACAATACCATGTGCAATAAGTGTGTGGGGCTATAACAAATCTTGAACTTCAACACCTTGTGGTGTGAATGTCATTATCTTACCTTGACTAGAATGGTAAATCCGATAAATTGAAAGTAGATTGGTGGTGATGTCTAGAACATATAATGTATCATTGATGTGGCCACCATCTAGATGTATGTCACCATTTCCCTTAACAAAAATAAATAAAGAATGTACAACCTCAATGTTGGAAATAAAACTCAATCTAAGAGATACAAATGACTCTCGAAAAGAAAACATGTGGTGTGAAGCACCATAATCTAGAACACAACTATCTGAAATAGATGATTGTAATCTCCTGATAACATTAAGTGCTTTCCCATGCTCACGATATTAAGAATGAGTGGAGATAGAAATCTTGTGCTTCCTAACGGCATCCTCTAGGGCTGCCATTATCTTAAAACACTTAGACTCTTCATGACTAGTCCCCCCACAATAATAACATGATAGGTTAGACTTATTCTTAAATTTGGAAGATGATTTAGGTTTAGATGTGTTAGTGTTGGGCTTAGGTGCATTTTGAGATGGAGTGTTATTCTTTTTACTCTTTATTTTTCCTTTGTTCTTAGGATGTGATGCTTCTAATATTTTTTAAGAGGTGAAAGAATCAAGGTGAGACAATTTGGATTCCTCTCTAGTAATTCTCTCATAAAATAACTCTAAATTTGGTATTTTGAATGTGTCACATAAGGCATCCATGCTAAAGAAAAAGATAGAAGAATAGATTTGGAATGGACCACTCAACTTAGAAAAAATTGAGTACACACACTCTTCATCTTTCTTATCTCATCCACTCCCCTTCAACTCTGTCAAAAAAAGGTTAAACTTAGTGAGGTAGTCTACAATAATGACAAAGTCATTGGAATTTAGTGAAGTAAGCTCCACTTTAATCTGCATAGCTCTCATGTGATATACTTTTTCAAATAAACCCTTTAGCTTAGCTCACATTTTGAATGGAGTATCACACCCATCCAAATGAAACAACAAACTATCACTTACATAAGTCCCTATTAAACTCACACACACATTAAATTTACATTGGTGATTACATTCTTCATACTTTCTTGTGAACTATGGTTGAGTTTCATTCATTAGGGACCATAGTCCTTTATGTTTTATAATTATTTCCATTCTAGGTCTCCATGTATGCTAATTGTGTGTATTAAAAGGATTACACTGATAAATACCAGAAGTAGAATCCATGCTATTGAATCACTATAGAGCAGAAATAAGGCAAAAGGGTGCTTAAATTGGCACCAAGTCAACCCCCCAAAATATTGTATTAAGTATGCCTAATTAAGCACTTTATAAAATTAGCTTGTTATTACAAATTAATTACACCAATAGATAGAGAATTTTAAACCATACACTTTTGAAAAAAAATAGAACTAAATTTTGAGTTATAGTTCAAAAGTTACAGGCTTTATGAATTCTTATAAATGGGTCAAAAATTAAAAAAAATACATTAAAAATGATTTCAGTGACCAAAATGGAATTCAAGGTAGGATTCCACTTACTCATTTGAACCAGAATCAAACTAAAGACTTATAAAATCCAACCAAAGTGAAAAAAGATATGTTGGTGACACCAATGCTTGCAAGAGTGAACTGTACTTCTTTTTGAGGCAAAAATATAGCTTATAAAATAAAATAATGAAATAGTCAGCTATTTTTTAGAGTAAAGAAAATACTTTTTAGGTGCCATAAGAATAGAGATGAAGGAATGGTTAGACACTTGTCTATAGGTGCCTCCAAGTCCAATATTTTCTCCCACCCTATAGTCCACAAGAAGGCAAAAAGCTTCACACAATAGTCTAAGGTAGTGCTTTCAATGATCCAATGCCTCCTGTCAAATCTAGGAAACAAAAAATCCATGCTGATATATTCAATTACAAATTTGAAGGCTCAAAAAATAAAAATCTCCCCTCAAGATTGGGCTATCAGTGCTCAAAAAAAAAAAGTGTTTCCCTTCCAAACTCTATGCTCACTTCACAATAGTGCTTCTAACCTGTAAGTTTTAATCTTTCCAATTACCAATGCAATCTAAGAGATCCTTAAATGCAGATTGTAAGATGAAATAAAAATAGAGTCCTCAGATATGAAGCGCTTCTCATCCACCAACGTTTATCTAAAAAAGACAAAAAAAATCTAGCACTCCTCACAATCCTATCTAGGAAGCTTCTCCATGCCACCTCCTCTTCCAATGCCTTCTCCTTGAGAGAAATTAATGCTTCACCCAAAGAAGAACAGTAATCCTTTCCATCACACTAATACAAAGAAGTGCACCTTACTTCAACACTCCACAAAGGACAACATACCAATGCCTCTGCTTAGAAGACCCAACATTGGTCTAAAGAAGACGGGATGTTGTTTGAGAGAAAAAACAAACTTCCAATGCTTCTCTAAACTTTCCAACATCGTTTCAGATTTGAAAAATGAATAGAATGCTGAAGATGATTGGTAAGGGAAGTAGAATTAAAATTATTTAAAAATTTGCAAGCTAATGATGGTTGCAACTCTCAAAGCTTTGATACCATGTTAATAATGGTAAAAACATTTCAAAAATCCAAGATCTAAAGAGTTAGAAAAAAAATATAACAAAATATGATTTAGATATGAGATACAAAAACAAGACAAATCATATATTATTTAGAATAAGACATCCTAGTACAATAGAAAGCTCTTGCATAAGTAAGCAAGACAAACTAGAAACTAACTTAACTAAGTAATGTGGAATAAATCATCACATAAGACAAACTAGGAAAAATATAAAAATACCTAGCTATAGCTTAGCAAACATGATAAATGCATACTCTAACATGCTCAATATTTTTATGATTTTATATTGTAAATTTATAATTATATAAAAATAAAAACACATCATAATACTTTTATTTTCCAATAAATTCTTTGTTTTTATGACAATATGATAACATTAAATAAATTTGAAAAATATTTATATGCTTTTTACTATGAATATGTAATCCCTAAAACAAAGTAAAATAAATTTAAAATGTCATAATGTATTATGTTTATTTACTTTTACATTACAATGAATTAGATTTTTAAGCTCTCTATCTACTTTTCATGTAATATTCACACGGTTGTTGATACAAGTCAATGAAATATATGTATGCATATCATAATGTGATGTGTATATAACAAATTTCAACTTCCACATACAAATTAAAATTTAATTACTAGCAAAATAATAGATAAAAATATGTAATTCAATATATACAAATAAATTACATTGAAAAATTATGTTCAACATAAAAAATAACTTTCAAAAACAACATATCAAATACATTGTATAATAATTTTAATTTTTGCTTGAGCCATACACTAAATAGGTTACAATTATTCTTACATTGCTTTTAGGAAATATGTTTGAATTGTAATAAGGTTTGGGTTAGGCTTTTTAACATTGCAACAGTCCTTTATAACATTTATTTGGGCCATCTCAAAATTATTTTTGACCATCTTGAAATTGAGTTAATCTTACATATCAAATTCTTTTGCATACATATTTTGAATGATACAAAATTTTCTTATTACATTTATCGTTTGATACTATTTATAAATTACATTTGGTTAAGTATTAACATTACTTCATTTTACATCCTCATAAGCTATAATATATTAGCTTGAACTTACAATTAGTACATATTCATTTCATCATTTCATAAATAAATTTAAATAAAATTTGAAAACAAATAATATAAAATTAAAAATCACATTGAAATACAAAAATAATGCCAATACAATAAACAACATTAATAAACACACTTACCAAATAAGTGCATTTTACATCTCTAACTAAGGATGGCATACGTGAAATTAAATCTACACTCTTTACACTCCCTTTATATCTTCTCACTCCAAATATTATTCCTAAGTTATCTATCACTTTCATGTATTCCATTAGCTTCAGTAGGATCCGTGAACTCTCTGCCTTGTTTAACTCTCATCTCGGACAGGGTTTCACTTATCCACACTATTATGGGCATCGATGAAATATAATTGTAGATTGCACTTAAAACAACATACCACTTTACCAAATGTTATTATATTCAATTTACCTCTACAAAATAAGAATCCTCTATGTATCCTATACCTAAAAAATAATGTGTGATAAAATTAAAGCCAATGCAATATCTTTGTCTATATAGATGAGGATAATAAGTCTATTATAAATGTCTTAAATATATTTATTTGAAAAGAATTGGGAGATATCAATTTTGATCTAATATATAGATTTGTGATATATTGTATTAATTAAAATTTTTATTATTATTTTCATAAATTTTGGATTAATTAGATAACAATAGTTTTAATTTAGTTACATCATTGTGTTGATTTTGAAAAAAAATATATGGAAAAAAATACTTCAAACTCTATCATATGTTAAAGATATCATTTTTTTATCACCTTCTCTAAGTAAAAAAGAAACAATTATATATAGTGATCAAATGGACATAAAATTAAAGGTTGAAACTGTCCAATGATGATTAAATGGGCATCATATTAAAGGTCAAAACTGTCTAATATCAATCAAATGAATATCAAATTCAAGCTCTAATTTTTTTTTTACATCTAACACTATTATACTCCACCACCACCTACAAATTTTATAATAGGTTATATATATATATATATATATATATATATATATATATATGAAAAATATCAAGAGATGTCAATTTTGAGGTGTATAACTTAAATTTATCACATACTATATTGATTAATCACTCCATTATTTTCATCATAAATTTTCCATTGACTAGTGACATATAGCTTCCATCTATAGATCGTATCAGGGTCAAAAAATATTTTCAAAAAAAGAGCTCTAAACTCCACTATATGCTTAAGATATCATGAATTTTTAATAACATTCTTCAAGCAAAAATGCAAATTTCTATATGATAAATAAAAAGACGTCAAATTTAAAAACATATAGTTTTACTGACATCTCATCCTTTTACACTCCACCACCACCCTTCACTCCAATTTTAAGTTATGTCCATCAACATAATCCAAACAAATAAAATAAAATTATTTTTATAATCATATCTAAGAGCTCCTTAATAAAATTTATCTTTTTAATATTTCACTAGTGACCATTAAACATGATATTTAGATACACCTTGAATACCAATTTCTCTAATCTTCTTCATAATTATATTTAAAGACCAAGACCTTTTCATGGATTCTGAAGCCCATAAACAATACATCTTTTTAAACATGCATTTTAATTTTAAGACATACATGTCTCATATAATATTGTGGATTTATATATAAAGTAAATTGATCTATATAAATTATTAATAATTTGTTTAGTTAAATTAATTATTATTATTAAAAATAATTATTAAATTATTTTAAATTATTGATTTTTATTTTTTTAATTAAAATTTCATAATTAAACAGAATATAATTTTATTCTCTACATAAAATATAAATAAAATTTTATAATAAATCATCATCCTTACCAATTACAATATAATTTTTTTAGATATATTTTTTTTAAATTCAAAAATTTTAATTATTTTTCTTGCCTTTTAAGAGATTTTGGATGATGAATAGAGTGACATTTACAAAACATCTCTCATTAAATTTTAATTGGTGTTTTTTTCTAATTATTTTTTTCTAATAAACTCCAAGTTGGATTTCAAACTTTTTAAATGTGATTGGTGACACTGACCTGACACACCCTCCGATTCCACAAGGGCAGGGGGATTTGTCCTCTTGACCTATTTCCACTAATTAGACTACTTGAACCAATTGATTTAAGCCCCCAACCCTGGAGGTTGTTAGAGATTAAAGATGGATAGAATTAACCTCTCCCTATGATGATGTCATATTAAGTTGGTTTGTATGTCATAATTTGTTTGTTTCATTTGCAATTTGCTATTATTAGGGTTTCTTTTCTGTGTTTTTAGGTTTTAATTAAAAAAATAATATTAATTTCTTCATTTATTCTTATTTTTAAAATAGTTTAACCTTAAAATATGGTTTTAAATTAGTATAATTTAATTTTGTTTATAAAAGGTGGGAAGTATGGAACCAAAGTGAATGAAGCAATTTGATTTAAAAAGTTTATGATAAAGTAATACTTTAGATTTTCCCTTCAAATTTATAAATTTATTTTAGTTTTTAAAATTATTGATTTTATTTTTATTTAGAATAAAAACCATAGTATGGTGTATTATGTCGATAGTATTTCTATCTGAACAACTTCATTTCTTTAAGTTTAGAATGTTCCAAAGTTATATGATATTAAATATTGAGTTTGCATTATATATTTTATATGATTTTTATTTTTTTTATTTTTATTTTTAGATTTTATAATCTAATATTTAGAGTAGGGTTCGAAGCATTATCATAATTTGAAGTATAAAAAGTCAATTGTTTAATGGAGGAGGCCCCATTATTATAAGTTGTGAATATAGGAAATTCAATTAGAGTCTTAGGTTTACCTTTAAGATTGAGATGTATATTCTCTCTTGATGGGTAAATGATACATCTTTGAGGTAATGAAATTATTCTATAAATAAATGCCTCTAAGATTGAGATGTATATTCCTTTCTTGATGGGTAAATGATACAATTTTGAGGTAATGAACTTGTTCTTTATAAATATGTGTATTAAAATTTGCATGGGATGTATGGTATTATTATTCAAATTCTTTGAATTAACTGTGTAATGTAATTTAAACCATTTTGAAATGTATATACAAATATAAATATATATAGAGATAAAGCATAAATTTAATGAAATATAATTTAAGAGTAATGGTTTTTTTTGGGAACATATTGTTTGTAAAAGATTTTTTTAAAGTGGTTGAGTATTTATTTTTATTATTTTTTATATTTTACATGTTACATTTTATTTTACATGTTAGAAGTAGGTTAAAGTTGAGTTTAGTAATTGGAAAAAATTTAATTTATTATAGAAGGTTTAATTTTAGCGTCTTCTTCAATTTGCTTTACATCTTTGGGCATAAACTTTGATAGTTAAATATACAAAAAATAAATTGCCTAATCAAATAGTTCGTTTCTCCCTTCCCTTGAAAGGTTTTCCAGTGGTGGTGGTTCTTAGAATTGGGGAGTTTATAATTAATAATAAGCTATTTTGCATAATCAAGAATGGTAAAATGGCCCATTTTTTGGCTGGCTCTTACGAGGGTCATCCCCCTCTTGTTGAACAATATCTCTGCTTTCATAATCTTATAGAACACTTGCATCAAAAATATTGGATAACACTTGATGACAATTCTAATCAGCCTAGTAGAGAGTGGGCATTTGAAAGAGAGTGGATTTCTCCTAAAGATTGGTCAATTCTAATTTATTTAGATTATAAATTATAACTACTTCATAATTTTAAAAACATAGATCATTCTTGTTCTGATGAGGACAACTTACTAGTTTGGGGAGACTAGAGTAATGGGAACTATACAGTGGCTAATGACTATTATTCTCTTTGTCAATACTTAGCTCACCCTCTTAAGAAAATTTTAAACAACTATGGCATCACAATTTATGGCCTAAAGTCAAATTTTTCATTTGGCTTCTAGGATGCATGGGTAGGACACTTACATCTACATAGGCATTTAACTAAGACACAAGTGTATGGGCAATTAGAAAATAGACACAGTTCCAAAACTTGTAGAGATGGAAGATAAGCAAGTTTATAACATTTTGGGTAAGATATAAGACCTGTGTCATTAGAATAACATTGGTCAGAGTAAGAGATAATCAATTAGGTATAGAGACATAATGTATGCAAATCATTTGCTATCAATAAAGGTCTAGAAGTTAAAGGTACATCCATGATATGTATTTACCAAATGTACATGACTGAGATGCTATATAATTCATAAATAATATCTACAATAATTGGGTGATAAATTATATTTTGGATAAAGTATGGTCTTTGTTAGGATATTAAAAGCTAACAAAATTCCTTCAATCTAGAAAGTGAAAGGTCATGAAGATGAAGAGTCATAGTCTCTTCGCAATATTATAAATACTCTACTTTTGTAAAGAGTATAAGATTGATCCTAAAGTGAGATTGGTAATTTATGTTTCACAATTATAATACAATAGAGATCGATACATGGTTTTCCTTCAAGTAATTTGTGTTAATATAATTTGTGTATTTAGATCTTCCCTCAATTACTTGCATCTTCCTTGTGAATGAATGTATCTTGGTTGTCAATTATGAAGTCTCTAAACAGTTTAAATATGTAAAAATGAACAAACTCTAATGAAAAATGAATTGTACTACTCTTAGCGATAACCATTTATAAAATTAAATATAAAATTTAGTACTTATAGCAATACCTTGCAGACTACAAAAATGAACATGTCCTGATGGGTCATTCCATGGATCATTGATAACTATGGTTTCATTGTCGAGACCTAAAATCGGGTCTCTGAGGTGAGAGTCAACTACGTTAACCAACTAGATTGTAATAGACCATTGATGTGGCTTATTGTGTGATTCAATCCCTATCCTAAAGTAAACACAAGTCTAATTTGGCTGGAAGACACTTTGGCATAGTGTATCTTGCAAAGCAAGAATAACTAAATTCACAAGGATCCACAAGCGTTAAAATGAAGGAATGATGATTTTGGTGGTTTGTGATATGGAGTTGTGGAGAATAGTTTCCTAAAATGAAATCATCATATATTTTTTAGATAGCATTTCATTCCATTAAGGAGGATTACTCATGAAAAATAAGAGCTTTGATCTAGCTAATCTTAGCTTTCTTAGCAACAAATTCAGAATAAATGTAATCTAAAAAATGCAAATATTGAGTCTATTACTAAAATTCAAGGCTCCATACCTGATGAGTACCTTCACAAGATTGGAGTCAATTCCCTTACTCCTTGGTGGAAGGATTGGCATTGGCCTACGACCACTCCCTTTACTCATTACTCTCCTCATTTGGGGTATAATATTTTAACCCCCTAGTATATTCAAGATGATACTCTTTATCATCGATGGAACCTTTAGTCCAATCATGTGGTCTGGTCTAGAAGTTTTTGCACTATGTGGGATGCTCCCATTGAGCTTAAGAAGGCTCACTTTCTTTGGTGTATTCTCTATCAAGGTTTGCTAATAGGCGACTGACTTAAGCACATCAGAGTTCCAAATCCTATTTTCCTAGCATGCCGCCAACCTGAGACTATCAAACATATTTTTTGGGTTTCCTTCCATGCTCAGTCTATGTAGCAATGGAAGATGGCTCTATTGGGGGACTTATCCCTTCTTCTTGCAATATACAATATATTTTGGCAGATTTTTCATGTGGACATTCTTTTTCAAATATGGAAGATGAGGAAATGGAACGTCATTTTTTTGTTACTAATAAAATTACTGGCCATTCTCCAGATTCAAAGCCAAATTGACAATGTTTGCTTGGAGCTTAATCACCTCCATTGTTTGCTTGATCATTGAGGGAATGCCTTGTGTGTAGTCAGCCGAGAACCCCCAGATCTACCATGCTTGCAGTCACCTCCTCGTGGGTGAGGGTGTGTCTTGTGCCTATAACTTTCCAATAATAAACATAAGAGCCTCTCTCCTCATTGTTCATCTTTGTAGCATGATTGGCCTTGTGGCTCTTCCATAGGTGGAGGTGACAAAAGGGAATGGGGACCTCCTTGCAAAACAAGTATCTACAATTGGCTCTTTCTATTTTCCCCGTTAGACATAAAGATGACAACACTAATTCTAAGAAAAATGATGGATGAGATACCTTATTTATGGATGATGACCCCCCTGTTCAAAGGGGATGGGGTGACAAACTGCATGGTCCGCCTCCTTCGGCCCTATGTGCACTACTAAAACTTATTTGTTTTATTTATTGGTTTATACTTTTATAAATATCTTGTTAGTTATTATGCACTGTTGATGTGATATTTTGTTTTAAGTGGTCATTATTGACCATCTTCTAAATTGGTAATCTCAAAAAAAATTAAACCTCAAATTGACTACTTTATATAATTAATATTATAACATTACTAATTTATATTAATATAGATACATTTTTCAATTAAAAAAGATAAATTATATATATATATATATATATATATATATATATATATATATATATATATACATACATACATACATACACACACACATATAATCTCTCAAATAATTAAACATGAAAAATAAAACTACTTAATCAAAATGATTTCCCTTCACTCTCCTACACAAAATAAAAATTGAGAACTCACAATAATTTCCCTTACTCTCCTATTACTTATTATTTTTTTTAAAAATTCAATTGAGTAATATTCTGCGAGCTCTTTCAAAAAGTGCATTTCTCTTGCATGTTGTATGCAATAAAATATGACTATTCCAATGTAATAATCATAAAATATAAGAACTAACAATTGAAATATAGCACTCGAAATATGGCTCTAACGAATTTTTTATTTGAAAATTATTTGACAGCAAAAATTTTAACATTCAAAGCTTACTGGCGGACAAAAATATACTGAAGAAAAGACATGTCGTTTGCACTTTGCAGGCTTACGTCTTATGATGGAGAACTCAGAATCATCACGTACCGTCGGCGCTCTCATAAAACAACCAACTGCCAAGCGTGCAAACTTTGCCTGTACTGGAAAATCCTGCTTCTCTTTTATCATGGCCGCCAACCATCCAACAGCTGGTGAAAGAAAGGAATTGCCACTGTATTACGAAAGGGATGTCCTCCCAAGTTTACGCAAGCGGTGAGGTTTTTCTGGTTCTTCCAGTATCTTTTTTTAATGACTATCAACAGTGAAATTTGTTGTAGTAGGTACCGACTTCCAATCATTATCATTCTTGTCTTTGTTTTCTTCATACTTAGACAGGGAAATGGCTAAAGATTGTTGAGAAAACTTTTTTTTTTTTCTTTAATGAGCCTTCCATCTACAAGTGTCTAGGAACCCAAATTGATTACTATGACAGTTGTGTGTTAGCTACTTCAGCACCTACTATGTGAATGGTACCTAAAATGAGCTCCAAAACCATAATATTGAGAAAGCGATTGTTAACGTAGAGAATTAGCTGGGACCCAACTAACTGCATAAGGAGAGTTTCTCTAATAGTCCAATAAATTTTAGAGGTGTTCAATTTCTAATCAAACCTTTACTCTTAAATGTGTAACATGACATTTGATATCATTTTCACTTTGTTAGCAATAGAATAAAAGAAACATCTAGAACTAGATGGTTAAATATTACATTTTTTCTTTCTTTTATAAATGAATAAGGATTTCAAAATGAAATATATGCCATATTTTATTGTAATTTATAAGTAACATAGTTGAATCCCTTCATAGTACCATTTTGCAAGGGAAGAATTATGGATGAAATAGTTGAAATGTGTATAAACCCACCTCTAAACATATGAGCATGCTTACAAAACCAAAACATATGTTTAAGTGACACAAGGTATTGACATGAAAGGCATAAGTCATTATCTGCCCACATATGGACAAGTTTGCTACTAAAGGCAATCTTTGATGTAAAATGCACCGAAGTAAATGGGAATGTTTGGGCTCAATAATTTCTTTCCATACTTTGTCTAACCTTCACCCCCATGTCATTGTAGGAGAATTAAATTTCTAAAGAGTATTCAAAGATTCCACTTAAATGTGTTGAAGGGAGAGCAAGCAATAACCAAGCTAAAGTTTGTACCAGTGGAAGGGGGTTTCCATGGGGTACTTCTAGAAAATGCACCATCTAGCAGGGGTTTTAACAACAATTTTGTGGAGACGCTCATCTAGGATGGCCATTTTCACCTTAGGAATTGAGACAAGGTCATTGGGAGAAATATTAAACTTATCATGTGGAATAGGCCAAGGTATCCAATCCTAGAACCCTTTTCAAAATAGTCTAAAATCACCTTAAACTCTTTTTTTAAAAGTTAGAGACTCAATCTAGGGAACTATGGCAAAGGGAACACCATGATAAGAGAGAATTGAAGATTACCAAAGGGTGTGAGAATTCAAAGAGAACCTTGTTCTAAAACCATCTCCATCCTAAACTGAGTGAGGTTTGATCAATTCCTAAGCTTTCTAAATACTTTGGGATGAGAAAGACCCTTTAATCTTGACAAGACCCTGAGTGAGCTAGAGCAATTGAATACCAAACTTAACTTATGCAATGACAAAGAAAAATCTTTAGTCTCTTCTCATTCAAGGGAAGGAATAATCTTAGTGCATTGGAGTTTGGCATCCAAAAAGCCAAGGCCACCCATCTCTTTAGGCCAGGAACCAATATCCTATGCAACTATGTGAAACCCATTAGAACCTTCAAAGTTGGCCAAAATAATGTCTTTGAGAAGATGTTCAAGTTTATCATATGTAGCCTTGGATGGTTACCAATGACAAAAGTAATAAACATGGGTGGTTGCAAGGACCTTAGAACAAACCTAAAACTTAGAATCCAAGAAACGAGGTATATTGATCCAAAAAACAATTTTATTCTATACCCTCTCCACCACGAAGTTCCATTTGTTTGAAGGGGAAACATAAAATGAAAAAGGGATGCCCCAGAATTTGAACTATTCTCCATGATAAATATAGTGCCACTTGAAATTTTATAAAAAAGTCAAGATGAGAGTGTCAAAATATCTATTACAATGGGTTTTCTTCTGCTAAATAGATCCAGAGGCTTCACAAAAAATTTCAAAGCATTCTATGGCACCCTAATTTTTTGTCCACCACACAAATGTAGAAGACTACTACCCAACTGTAGAAACCTGATTTTCGTCTACCACCCTTTTCCATTGTGTCTTTGTCATTCATTTTTACTCTTGATCCACTTGTGTACATTTGGATATATTTAGACACCTTTCCACCTACACTAGAATCTCTTTAGCCTTGATTCATCTAGATATCCTCAAATTTATGTCAGATTATTTCTAGCTTTGGGATCCTAGTCATATATTTTTTGATAAGTTTTGTCTCCATTATGAGCCTCCTTTCCTACTAGTACAAAATCAGTGACATGTTGATTATATCCCTCATGTTTTTGTAGGTTTCCCTTACCTTGGATTCATTTCATGTGCCTTGAATTTTTCTTATCACACTATACTCTGGTTGGCATATGCACATCTTGTCCTAGAGAGCCATATATATATATATATATATATATATATATATATATATATATATATATATATATATATATATATATATATATATATATATGGTTGGCATATGTACAATGTCTTAGAGAGCCACATCACACTATACTATAGTTGTCATATGCACATCATGTCCTAGAGAGCCATATATATTATTTTACTTATTTTACACCTAAGAGATATAATAACAAAAATTGTGCACTAATTAATATTATGTAGAATATATAATTAGATAGACAGATTTGGATTGAAATACATTGATAGATATTACACTTAATTTAAAGAGGATACAGTTGAATTTGACTTGTTTCTTATAAAAGTTGTCATTATATCTATAAATGCTTTTTGTGTGCTTCATTGATTGATCAAATCATAAACAAGAGCCAAAAACCTCCCTAGGTGATGCTAACAAAGTTATCCACCTATGAAAACTGACACTATTAGGGTTTGGCGATAGTATCCCTATGTACAATGGGGTTCTGATATCTCTGTGAGCCCTTCACTTGCAACTACAATATTATTATTTGTGTGGACACCTCTTTATTCCTACGTTGGAATCCTTATATCATGTATCTTTTATACAAACCCTAATTATGCTTGCTTGATAGTCCATAGGATGCCCTTAAATAAGGCTTACTATTTTGGTTTAGATTGTCCCTAACCACTCCCTTCAAATGGATGAACACTTCTTATGTTACAATACTCATAAGAGGACTCAAAAAACACATAGTTCTCCCACTTATGTGTGTGCATAACATTTTGAAAAACATATAATTTAATATTATCTTTTATCCTTTGCTACTTAGCACCATGTAACTTTGACATTGTAGCTTTCAATATTCTCTCAGTCATGATGATGGTTCATAGAGTGTAATACGAAATATCATTTCAAAACTTTTAACACAATTCATTCCAAAAATATTTATCTTACCTCATGGACTATGAAAATACCATCTCTCTCTCTCTCTCTCTCTCTCTCTCTCTCTCTCTCTCTCTCTCTCATCATGTATTTATATTTCACTCTATGAGAAACTCTTGGGTTATGACACCAAGTGTAACAATCCCATTGGGTTTGACTTAGAAAAATATGTTTTTTTTAAAATATACTCATTTTTTCATTAGAATTTACCACGAGAATATAATTAGTGATCTAGTTATGACACTCTAAGTATGTTAACTATAAATAAGCATGTGACAACTAACAATCACTGATCACTAACAACATATGAAACATAGCCAATACAACTAACCCAATAAGCATGTGACAAATAAATAAATATGGAAAGTAATTACCAATACCCAACCATTACTGGTACAATGATAGATCCATTGCTACCAAATTATAAATAAGTAAATAATCATATCTTTTCAGATTAATGTCTCAATAATAATAAATACAATACAATGTACAAGATACAAGATACAAAACTCCATGGAGCATGAGTTTTTGAACTTCAATATCTTTGGCAATTTCAAGTGTCATCTCCACAAAAAATTTGTTGTTGAAAGGGAGAGCATCATCCAAGTGATTTTTCACATCAATCATGAACCATACACACAATTTCCATCAGGAAATAACCCTCCCTTTAGGATGATTAGATAGTGATGATACAAGAATCGAGAGAGATAAGTTAGTACCCATGTGCTATATGATTTCTAAAACTAAACATGTGGTGTATCATAAAGAAACCCATTATAAAAATATATCTCACAAGCATTTGAATCATACATATGAAACGATAATATATTACTAACATTATCTGACCAAGTTTTTCAAATAGTTATTGATCTCTAAGGTCAGTCAATTTCATACACACCAATTGATTAAATTATCTTTATTTAAAATTTTGATGCTAGTAAGCTAGTGAAGTTTGTCTCACTACTTAATCAGTACCGATAATGCAAAATTTGATTTATATAAATAACCAATAGATTCATATATATTACTTCCTACTAGTAATCACAAAACATGTTAAGCACATGAATAATCAAATGCCTACATTTAGTCTATCAAATATAGTTTGTACCACCTGATATAACATACATTTAGACTTTAATTTTTATATAAAATACACTCTATGACATCCCATAATATCAAATTTAATTATACGTAAGTATACTACTCAATCACGAATAATCAATCTTATAATTACAAGAATCAAATGATCCTTAATCCTAAATAATAAGCAAGCAAGTACAGTTTATACCAGCGAGGTATATCCTATGTTTCAACTACATTTAATAATCAAAATAAATATAACTTAGAAGCACACATCATGATGCACTAATATATGTTATATATCACTAAACACTTGTACTTTTTAATCTACTCACAATATGTACTGCTCATCATTTTTCATTATATATATATATATATATATCAACAATCGGTCATATTATTTTTAAAGAGTCAGATAACTCATAACCAAGTTATACCATAATATTTCATTTAAACAACTTAATTTCATTTTTAAAAGGTTGTTTTCATATGGTTATAGTGTTAGTCTCTCAGACACCTCATGACTCACTTTAACCATCAATTTAACTATAAGTATATTTTTTATATACGAGTACTTATACATCATAATTTGTATCATATGGGAGTACTCAAATGATATGAAAATACTATATCAAAGTTCATTTATAGTTCGTAATCAAGAACTCCCTATGATTTCAACAATCCTTAAAACTTTCATGTTCACCCAAATATATATTGACAATCCTTAAAAGATTTAGTAATGTAAAACTCCATAGTTTTTATCCCTAACTAAATAGATTTTCGTCCTAATTATTCAAAATGTATATAACTCTATACAGTAGTTCTCAAGACAACTTAGACTTTTGTATTATGGTTCACATATAAGTATTTCACAATATACAAATTGCTCTTATATGATACACAAAACTTTTATGAAATACATAGATATACAAATTATCAAAACCATGACAATATACTCGTCAAAATTGATGCTTTTAGGCATTCATCCCTATGTATATATATACATAAGTTATGTATGTACAAAAGTACTATGTTCTTATATAAACATATTTTGTATTTTTACGTACCTGGCATAGCGTATACTACATAATACTTATGTTTTAATACACATTATTTTGCCATATTTGCAATATTCTTCATTAAAAAAAACATATGTGCTTCTACAACTATTAATATTTTCATGAAAAAGACATCAAAATCGATGTAAGGATTTATTCCCTTTTATTTTCCCGAATTATTACAAAAAATATGTAATAAGCAAACACCCATAAATATATATCAAGTTTGACACAGTTGTCTTCAAACTTAAAGCCTCCAACCACATTATAAAATATATTACTATATATATAATGCTATACATATATGGGATATACATGTCTATAAATACCCCTATATCTATATACTATCTCCTCATGAAGACATCTCTTGGCATAAATTACATCAGTTGATCATGTACAAATAGACAATGCTATATCCCTAATTTACTCCAACACAACCATTTGAGTTATTTGTTGTAACAATTATTACATAATTGTTTCCAAACCGTATATTCCATATTATAAGCAAATAACTAATTATATAACGATTATTGGTAAATTTACAATAATACGAATAACGATCAAATATATAAATTACATTTATTGATGCCTACAGAAAATATATAATTGTTTCCAAACGAGAATGATAAATCTCAACTACGAATAGTAATTAAATACATTATTGATCAATAGCATATATAAAAAGCGACTGTTGTTCGGACTATGAGCTGTTAATTGAGTTTGCAACTTATATAAGTCATATTATTGTCTGGATAATCATGTCATATGTAACAATCAACTATCAATGAATAAAGTGGCAGGTTATTCAATTACGGTATATGCCAATTAAATTATTGGCAATCAACATATAATATAATAGACTTGCAATATACTATTACACAGCCAAATGATTATTAATATCACTGTCATAATTATCATTGCTTATAAACCGCTATTACTGTTATCTGCCATAGCTCTTAAGACTTACTATGTATATCCTGCAGGTCACCTATTAATACCAGTTCGCTACCTTACTACAGATCAAATTATAGACTATTAAGTTATCATTGTATAACCACATCAAGTCGTTATCCAAGCAAATCAAGCAGTCATAAATCTACACCTATCGCCCCATACCTAAAAAATTCGTTGCATGTCAAATCCATTTTCAGTATGAGTCACTGCAGGTAATTTTACTACATATAAATTTTGATACACATGACTTTATAATTTATACTCATCCGACTAGTTTACAAGTCATATTTACAAACCCATATCACATGCCGTATGCACAAGTCATACCACATGTTGTATATAATTTACAAGTCTTATTCCGATATAATTTTCACTAATTATATATATACTCCAGTAGGTATATATATGTTTTCACTATATCTAAAGATCGCTGCATGTATTTTTATAAATCGCTGCCTATTTATAAGTGGTTGCATACCTACAAGCGTCAGATTTGCTGAATAAAAAATAAATTTTCTGCAAGACTATACATGTTGATAATCATTGTTGCCGATCTAACGATACAGATCGTTGGTTTTACTCTTACCACATAGTTTACCTAAAATTTAGATAATTTACTCATTCTACAGTATATTTTTGAGTTTAGCTATATCGCTAAGTTTTAAATATATCAGACTTTTAGATTAAACTAATGCTCAGGTAATATGCTTTAATCAATACTATGTTAGCTACTCATGCTAGTTAAACTGTATTCTGCGCTATATAAGATAACACCATGTTTAACTATTTGAATCACTTAAACCCACGCCTCCTAGTTTTACATAGCTAATCTTGTGTCCCCTTCTACTTATGTTTCCTGATTATAAGATAATTTATATATAGCATTTGAATCATTGTTCTCATAAGATCAAATATATATCACATGTATATGTACGGTGCCAGTTCAAGGGCTTCTCTAATCAATAATTTGTGTCTGAATACTCCAAATAAAGAAAATATGTAACAATATTTCTAAAAGTAATCACAATAATTACATTATTTGAAATTCAAAATTTAAACATATTCTGATCACCTACCTATAGAGACTCTTTGATTGAAATGACACGATAGGATGACTTTTGCTCTTTGCTTGCTCCTTCTCCCTACTCTTTCCACTTCGCCCTCTATCTTCCTTTTTATCTCGTGTTTTTCCCCTTTCAAATGAGCCCCCCAACTCCTTTTAACTTTTTTTTCCCTTTTCTAAGAATGTGACACTGCTTTCTCCTTTTCTTCTTTTATGATTTTTTTTTCTCTTTATTTTTGTTTTCCTTTACTTTTATTGTTTTTAAATCACTCTTTGGTATATTAAAATACAATTGCCTATTTTAATTATAATCTAATTGTTTTATATGTTTTATTTCTCTTATGGAGATTTATTTTAATTATAAAAATAAAATAATTTTTTTAATTTATTTATTCTTTTTTTTTTTTCCACTTTTCCCCATTTATACATTTATAAAAATAACTATTTAATACAAATAATTAGACATAATGACTTCATAAAAATAATATACAATGCATAAAATTAATTTCACATCATACAAGATCTATTCCACAGAATTGTTACACTAAGCTAGTCATGCATAAATAATTACAAATGTACCTAATCATCAAAACATACTAACATTTATAATTCTATTATGCATCTAGTATGTACTAACCAATGTGGTGTGTGCAGAGTTCTAACCATTTCTCTGTCATCTGTTGGAGACTGAAATTAATTTCTCCACTTCTCATGCATGCAGCAGTTAACTATCAATTAGTTAACAAATAGTTAGTTCAAGCAGTTTGCATGTAAAGACTAAAATTAGTCTTTGGTTTGTTTTTTCTAATTATTGTTAGTTTTTCAAATCTATTTAATAGACCCATGGGGCAGTATTGTAATTGAACAAGATCAGAAGATCAGTAGATCAAGAAGATGAGCAAGATAGGCAAGATCAAGAAGATTTGCAAGATTCGAGAAGATTAAGCAAAATCTTGTTCCATGATTGCTGTAGCAATCTAAGTGTGTTTTATTTTTTTGTTCCTTATATGTTTTTATCATCTAACAAAATGGTATTAGAGCCTATGGAGAGAATCTTGGGAAGTTGCAAAAAAAAATTAGACCTTGTAGATCCACGCAGAAGAAGGTTCAGAGCCAGCTTAACACTCTGGCCTTAGAAGGTGAAGTGTTGCCAATGAATGCAACCAGTGAAAGAAACTACAGCCAATGAGCCAATGTGGATGCAGCAATGACAGTTCAGTGTGGAGAAGAGCATCCAAGTCTGTAGTACCCACACCTAGCAGAGTTCCTAGGAGGAAACCTGAGTAGTTAAGTATCAGGTGAAAGAAAGGTGAGCAAGCAAGAAGCTTGCAGTGTTGGACATAAACATGTCCATTGATATCCTTTCGACAGGCTACTCCTCAGTCTTAAATGCTGAGTGAACGCTCATTGAGTAATTTTATTTGTTTTGTATGAAGACAAGGTGGTGTATTCCACATGAGAGGCAGTGTATTCTGCAAAAGAAAAAGCATCCTAGCTAAAGCTGGTAGACAAAATGAGTGAAGAGATGTATGCAATCAATGGCAGCTACTAGCAACGTAGATGTGGCAAGAATGGTAAATAATTTAGGCATTGTAAATGCTGAAATAGTTTGTGGTAGAAATTAAGGGGGAGTGTTGGAGACTGAAGTTAATTTCTCCACTTTTCATGCATGCAGCAGTTAACTATCAGTTAGTTAACAAATAGTTAGTTCAAGCAGTTTGCATGTAAAGACTAAAATTAGTCTTTGGTTTGTTTTTTCTAATTATTGTTAGTTTTTCAAATCTATTTAATAGACCCATGGGGCAGTATTGTAATTGAACAAGATCAGTAGATCAAGAAGATGAGCAAGATAAGCAAGATCAAGAAGATCTTCAAGATTCAAGAAGATTAAGAAAAATCTTGTTCCATGATTGCTGTAGCAATCTGAGTGTGTTTTATTTTTTTGTTGTTATATATTTTTACTTTTCTAACATCATCTCCCTAAAACTCTATCTATATTACCATCTCTAATGATGCTCTCCCTCTTTCATGCTCTGAGAGATGAATCTCTCATACATCCAACTCACGACAAGTAAATAGTTAGTCCATTACATCATGATATGTATATCATAGAATAATGTTGAAGTAACAAATCAACACGATCATAATGTAAATAATATACATTATAGTTAACTTGTAGCAATGAAATCATGAAATCTAAGCAACATACAACTATCCCATAACATCATATGACTTACAACTTAGCTAGTAATACACAAATCAAATCATCAACTAAAAATATCTACAAATAATCTTATGAGTTTGTTTAGCGAGGAATCAGGATGTAACACTAAGATTACACATTATGAAATATTATCTCCACGCACATTCTCTTTTTATATCTTTTTAATATCCTCATAAAGTATTTGACAACTAAATTTATAACATTCATAGCTTATTGGAAGTCAAAAATATAGGGAATAAAAAACATCTCATTTGCACTTTGCAACCTTACGTGTTATAATAAGGAATTCATAATCACCATACTCAACTGCCAAGTGTGCGACTAAAACTTAATTATGTATGCTCAAAAAACATGTTTCTCTTTTATCATGGTCACCAATGTCATCCAAAATCAAATGTAATAAATAAATTGGAACTATATTATGAAGGTAAGTTTACATAAGTGGTGATGTTTTTCTGGTTCAACATCTATTTTTTCTCTTTTAAAAAGCATAATATGGATGTTTCTAATCTAGCCTCATTCATTTTTGGTTTTTTTTGGATTTGTATTTTTGTGGGAAAATAGAAAACAACCTTTTCATTTTTAATTAAATAGTGTTTTCTATTAATGATATAGATTATTTCTAGTTATTCTTATAAAATAATGAACGGTATGATATCACACTATTCTATCTAATGTATTGTAAGGATAGAGGGAAAGCTATTATTTTAATTTTAAAAAATAAAAAAGGTTGAAAATAACATATTTTCAATACAAAAGTTTGAATATATCTCAAAAAAAACTTGATAAATAGCCTTGAGGCATAAATATAATAAAGTGCAAGAAATAAGTACATGAGCAATCAATTAATCTTGTGAAGGTGGAAGGTCATCTAAATTGTCACCCTAGACCTAGCCAGAACGAGCAAAAAAATTGTTGTATTAAGTATTGACTCCCACTTATCATTATTATTGTCTTTATTTTTTTCATGCCTTGGTGATGAAATAGCTAAAGACATTTTAGGAAACTTTCTTTGCTATAAATCCCTTCACTCACAAGTGTATGGGAATGTAGGATAACCAGTATTAGAGTTGTGTGTCAAACACTTCAGCACCTGTTATGTGAATGGTGCCTAGCATGATCTCCAAATCCACAACACTATGAAAGTAATCATGACTCAAAAAATCATGTAAGACATAGCTAAATACACAATAAGAACCTCCCCAATGGTTTAATACATTTTTTAGGTGCTCAACCTCCAATTAGACCTTCTCCACTTACACTTGAATCTGTAGCATGACATTTGAGATCACTTACACTTTCAAGGAACCTAAGTGAGCTAGAGCAATTCAATATTAAAGACCTTTTAAAGGTTATTAGCCAAAAGGGTTTCCTTCACTTATGTACTAACAAATAAAAATATTTAGTCAAATCTCCTTCAAGGGAATAAATAATTGTAGTGACTTAGAGTTTGGCATCTAAAAGGCCAAGGCCACCCATCTATTTAGGTCAGTAACAAATATTCCATACAACTCTGTGAACCCCATTAGATCCTTCAAAATTGGCCATATCAAGTTTATTATATGCATCATTGGATAATTCCTAATGAGAAGAGTAATAAACATGGGTGGTTTTAGGTTCCTTATAGCAAACCTAAAACCTAGTATCCAAGGAGAGAGGTTTAGTGATCCAAAATTAATTTTTTCTACCCTCTCTCTGCCACATAGTTCCATTAGTTTGAAGGGAATGCTTGGAAGGAAAAACGGATGCCCACTAATTTGAATTTTTCTCCAAGATAAATCCATTACCAGTTGAAATTTTGTAACCAATTTGGGATGGGAGTGTCAGAACATTTGTAACAATGGGTTTTATTCCAAGGCTTTGTATAAATTTTCTAAGCATTTCATGGTATTTTTGGCAATCAACTCTTTTTTAGTAAGGGTGAGAAAATAATCATTGGTAAAGTGTCCATTTACGAACTGATTATGAGAGTGATAGAGAGTAATTCCTTTAACCAAACCTCTATATTTTTAATTAATAAGGAGGTAACTAAACCATTTTGTTTTCAAAATATTGAGAGAGAAAGTGGGAAACATTATCAAATGCATTTGATTCAACCCAAAAACATATATTGGGCTCCATTGATGGCTATACAAGCACCAACATCCTTAAAAGCATAGTAATTTTTTTGTACTAACCTTGCCACAAACCATAAAGCTAGAAGCATAGAAAGGATAGAGGGCCATTCAATTTTATTGTAAGCTTTCTTTAGACACTAAATATGATTATATAGCACCACAATCTTGTATACTTGGCAAGTATTTCTCATGGATATACCCTCCAATTCCTAGACCTTCTTGTTATCAAAAGGATCATATCTGCTATCTCTTGTGCCTATTGCTTATATCATAGTCTGACCATATGTTATTTGGATGACTAGGCATTTTATGCTACTTAAAATGTTATACACCTAATTATTATCATCCTTTACAATTTTTGGACAA